>JAVSBV010000083.1:3963816-3992005 GCA_033117975.1 Parotocinclus spilosoma | reverse complement strand
ACCTGCAAAGCATTTTGGGGAACGTAGTCTCTCCTTACTGGACGTTTTTAGTGAGCCCCTGTTTCTGCCGTTCCTGACAGTGGAAAGGAGTAAAGATGGTTTCCAAATGCCTTTAATCCGGCAGAATTCGAGCACCGTGCATTTTTTTTTTTTACTAAATCCACCATTACGGCCGACTTTGTGAAAGAGAAAGAAGAGACGAACATCTTGATGTCAGCCAGAGGAGGCACAAACAAAGCGTTATTATCTTCCCTTCCTCCCCCCTTCCTCCTGGCACAGACCCAGCCCTGGCACGGCGGAACGGAACCCGAGCGCTAACCCCGAGCACCTGAACCTCTCCTGGATACAAACGTCACAGAGATGCCATCACGTTACACAAAAAAAAAGAAAAACAAAAGAAAAGCTCTCTGGGTCAGGAAGAGGTTAGAGACGGGCATACGGGCATGCATGCCAATGATCTTGGCACGGAAACGGGCCGGAGAGACCTTAAAGAGAAAAAATAAAGCGCAGCAGATGTGGCCGACCAAATAAAGCTGGAACTACAACTCCCATAATGCAGCAGTCCATAATGAGCCCTTAATGAGGGGTTTCGTAAGTGTTGCTCTTTGAATGATACCAGAGAGTGCTCTAAAGGGGGCGTGGCTTATGGTTTCAGCACAAGGGGTGTGGCCTTTGTGCATGGCAGTCTACTAAAAAGAGGCGTGGCCTATGTGGCCTATTTGTGAGCCATCCCATTACAATTCTGTAATTGCAAAGAAAGAGGTGTGGCTGCTGACCTTGAGAGCTAGTGGGTGTGGCCTCTGACCTGTGTGCAGTCTTAAATAAGGAGGCGTGGCCTCTATACCTATTGAGTCCAATACAGAGGTGTGGCCTCTACTAATGTCTGTAACAGTCAAACAGGTGTGGCCTCTGAACCTAAAAGAGGTGTGACCTATGTGACTGTCTGTCCCAATAAAGGAGGCGTGGCCTATGTGCTTGACAGAAAATGAGACGTCTGTAAATTTTAGAATAGGTGTGGTCTATGGCTCTATCAATTTTTAAAAAGGGGATTTGGCCTGTGTACTTATTAGTCAAAGGGAAGAAGGCGTGGTTTGTCTACCTGTCAGTCAAAGAGGAGGAAGCACGTTTTTTCAACCTGTCAGTCAAAGAGGAGGAGACATGGTTTGTCTACCTGTCAGTTAAAGGGGAGGAGGCGTGGTTTGTCTACCTGTCAGTCAAAGAGGAAGAGGCGTGGTTTGTCTACCAGTTAGTCAAAAAGGAGGAGGCGTGGTTTGTCTACCTGTCAGTTAAAGGGGAGGAGGCGTGGTTTGTATACCTGTCAGTCAAAGTCAAGGAGGCGTGGTTTGTCTACCTGTCAGTCAAAGAGGAGGAGGCGTGGTTTGTCTACCTGTCAGTTGATGAGGAGGAGGCGTGGTTTGTCTACCTGTCAGTCAAAAAGGAGGAGGCGTGGTTTGTATACCTGTCCGTTGATGAGGAGGAGGCGTGGATTGTCTACCTGTCAGTCAAAGAGGAGGAGGTGTGGTTTGTCTACCTGTCCGTTGATGAGGAGGAGGTGTGGTTTGTCTACCTGTCAGTTGATGAGGAGGAGGCGTGGTTTACCTGTCAGAGTTCCCTGCCCAAAGTTTTTACTGTTGCGGCGTAAAAATTAAAACACTTTTTTTTCCGCTTCCTGCAGGAAAACTGTTTTTTTCCGCTAACTGATAATCAAATCCTAAAGCGATCTTATTTAAGGGTCTTAAACGAACGAGGAGGAGGAGGAGGAGGAGGCTCCACGTGAAGGAGAGAGAGAAACTCACCGAGCGCCTCCGAGTCGAGCGAGTCCATCAATTACAAGCGCCTGATTGAGATTTAATTCAAAGCTGGAGTTTAATTGCTAATATCAGTGCGTAATTAAGCAGATAAATCACCGAGATCTTATTGCATTATGGATTAAAATTGCATAAAACCTGCAAATTGTATATGTCAGCTAAATCAGCACCCTTAATTGGCAGAGAGGTTTAGCCTTCGAAAAAAGGGAAAAAACAGCCTGAGACCTAACAACTCTCAAAATAGAAACTTAGAGGAGCTCACGAACGCAGCACACACTCAACGTTACTTAAGTTAACGTGTCATTAGCGCGGCTGCATCAGGTGACTCACGGCGGTCAGATGGCGAGGAAAAGATCATGATCTCATCTCAAGAAAAAGTCAAAAGAGAGAAGGAAAAAAGCTAAAAGAGGTCAAAGAATAGAGCGATAAGAAAGTACAAATACCTTAAAAAGAGGAGAGAACAGTAAAATACAATAAAGAGAAAGTAGAAAAAAATTTAAAAGCAAGAAATCAAAGACCAACATGAATTAAATGAGTTAAAAACTACTTCATTGATTAATAAATCAGAAGTAAAGGATTCAGAAAAAAAAAAAGACATGTAACTAAAAGTAAATGAGAAACAGGAAAGAATAACTATAAAGGAACGAAGAAAAACAAGAAAATAAGGTTAAAAATAAGAAAAACAAGGGAACAAAATGACAGTAAAAAAAGGGAAAGCGGTTAAAAGCAAGAAAAGGTGCAGCTGAAACTGAAGAAAGGATCAAATATTTTTTTAAAAAGGTAATAAAATGAGAAAAAAATTAAGTAAAAAGTAAGAAAAACTAAATCACAAGAAAGACTGATTAGAAGATTAGACTCATTAGAATAAAGAAACAGGAACAGTAGACAAAAATAATAAAAAAAATAAAAGAAACTTACTGTTAAGGATTTTATTATTGAATTAAATGATTTACTTAGTTTTACTATTAATTTTATATATTTTAAGTAATTATTCAATGAACATCTGGGCCACCCATGGAGGACGGGCCCCTTTTTGTGTCTTGGTTCCTCCCAAGGTTTCTTCATTCTATATTCAGGGAGTTTTTCCTTGCCACTGTCACCCTTGGCTAAGATCATATAAGATTGTGAAGCTGCTTTGAGACGATGCTCCGTTGTAAAAAGCGCTATAGAAATAAATTTGAATTGAATTGAGAAAAATAAGAAAAATAAGCAGAAAAGGGTGCTAAAAAAAAAAAGATTAATGGAAGAAATAAAAGTAAGAATGGAAGAGCAAACATTGAAATAATGATAAGGAATTAACAATAAATAAAAAAAATAATAAGATTAAAAAGAAAGCAGGCAGTAAAAGTAAAGCAAAAACTGCAAGAAAGGCTGGAAAAGCCAAAAAAAAAAAAAAAAAGAAATAAAAGAAAAGTTAAAAAAAAACAGACAGAAGAGAGAAAGACTACAAAAAGCACTCATAGTTATTTAAAGAAGTAAAAACAAGATTGTGATGGTGAGGAAGGCGAAGGAGGACCAGGTTCACCTTTCTGAGGGTAAATTGAAATATTTCGGGGGGTGTGTCACGGCGGGGCGAGCACTAATTATGACAGATCTGATTAGGCGGGCGAGGCGAGACCGAGGCGCGGGCCGGCTCCAGGCTGCAGGTGCGACCTTGCGCATTCCTGCGTGTGTAAATAAAATTAATTACAAGCGCGGGGGCGCAGCACATGACATCGCTACGCACCGAGAGTCACACGGAGTCGGGGGGGGGGAGACGCGAATGGGGCCCTAATGGAATATTTTCCTGGAGTCTAATAATACAGTTGGTATTGACTCGGGGTAATTAGAGGGATCATTAAAGCCGCTTTTCCCGGAGTATTTGGCTGCCTGATCAGATTAGGTGGAATGGGCTTCGGAACAAGGCCTGTGTGGTCTGACGGGAGAAGAGCCGGAGAACTGAGTTGGAGAATTGAGCTGCTCGACCTACGTGACTTGGAGGGTGAGGAGGGGGGGGTGGAACCCAAAAGAAGAGACTAACAGAGACAATGGGAGACATCTAAAGGCAACCAGAAACCATCAGACATAATCAGAGACCATCGAAGACTAAACACAGACCGTCTGAGATCAGCGATGATCGGGTCTTTCAGAGCCGACAAGAAACTGAGAGATCATTACAAAGCAAGAGACCCTTCAAAGCGTAGAAGCCACCAGAGATTAAAAAAAAAGTCCATCAAACGCCATCAAGACCTTCAAAAGAGAGCTGATTAGAAACCAAGAGACGGTCGGACAACTCCAACGACCATCAGAGATGGTCCACCAGAGACCACCAAAAAAATATGATCAGAGACAAAGACACAGATACAGATAAAGAGATTAGAATATATCCTCCTAGACCAGGTCTGACCATCAGATATCATCAGAGACCATCAACGACTGGCCCAAAGACCAGATGACTGTCCAAAGAACGTCGGGTCCACCAGAGTGCATAATAGACCACCACAAAGTAAGAGATAATCAGAACCCAAGAGACCGTAGACCATCACGCACCACAAGAGACCACCTAAAAAAGGTCAGGTCCACCAGAGAGCAAGAGCCAATCAGAAACCAAGAGATGGAAAAGTCCACTGGAAACCGACAGGTCCACCAGAGGCCACCGGACATGGAAACCACTCCCAGAAAGATTCCATTTATTTCTTTCAATGCTAACATAACAGCAAGCTGCCAGGTGATGGCGTCGGATACAAAACCACACATGCGCTTTTGGAATACGTGCGCACGCCGCCGAGGAGCGCCGTGCAACATTTCAACGTTTAGGCGGGACCTGCGTGGAGCCGTGGAACGTAGGAACCAACGATGGTAAGAACGTAAGAACTCCTGACCCTACAGAGCAAACGGGGCAGAGGCGTCGGCGCGCGCTCACGGTTCAGACTGCCGACTGCAGCTTTGTGGCTCCTCCCACGGGGCGGGGCTCCTGAAATCAGCGACTTTGGCAGCGTACCAATTTGGCGCAGCGACATCAGGCTCTTTATTGAGCTTTGTTGACTCGCGGTGGTGCAGATCGGCTCTGCCTGCCTTCCGCCAGAGCGATTATTCATCTATAGTAGAAAACCCGTGTGTGTGTGTGTGTGTGTTTGTGTGTATAAATGCACACATATATAATATATATATATACATCCCAGCCTTATTTTTTTTTCATTATTTCGCTCGGCGTGCCGCCTGCGTTTTGAGAAGTGGTTTGTTTACCATTATGAATTCATCCTCTTCCCGTGGGGGATGGAGGGAAGCAGAAGCAGGCAGATGGGAGCTGAGAGGGGGAGAGCGCCCGCTCCTCTTTATTAATTGATTTATTTATTTATCTGGCTGCCTGGTTATTAGGTTGCCTGGGAAACGGCTGCGGTTCCCTCTATTATTAAAGACGCAATTTTCTTGAACTGGAGGCCCCAGATGTCTGAATAATTGATTTAGGGCTGAGTTATGGCCCGAAAAAAGGCGAAGCCTCGCCTCGCCTAGCGCTGGAGCTTTTCTCTTATTGCAGGGAACAGGATTGTTTTGGGTTGTTTTTTTTTTTCTCCCCAATATGCATCCCTAACCTTCACCTCTGGCAAAAGCCCCTGATGCTTAAACGTAGCCCTCTCTTTCTCTCCCTGCACCCATCTGTCTCGCTTTGCTTAGCTTACCCTCCCTCTATTACTTCGTATTAGCGAGCCTCTCGTTCATACTGTACGTCTAAGTGACATCTGGATCCCCAGTCACGTGGAACCTCCCCCTACCGCTTCCCGTTTCGGTTTGGGAATTGATAGTGCTGCCTTTGGGCCGACGTTCTCAGCTTCATTTGAGTTCAAACCTGAGCTGCTGCTGGAGTCAGGAAAACCTTCAACCTATCCACGGTGATCCACGGTTTGTAAAAGATTCCATCATTTCGTTTGGATTGCCAGAACCGGTGCCAGATGCTCCATGTTTGCCCCGGTGGCCTTTACAGATTTTCCTTGCCACTGTAAGGCATTGCCCTTCCCCTTTAAGGGTCTGGACTCCAATCGACATGAAGCTGCCTGACTTGACGAACTTAAATGGCCCACGACAGGGTCAGTCAGCCAGAGGTAAAACCTGACTCGGGTCCAAAAGGGCCCAGTTGGCACTACAGTCTGCAGGACAGGTGCCATTCCTGTACCCCTGTTGATCGAAGCAATGCTGGCCAATGATGGCATCTGGTCGCTGTTTATATAAACAGAATAATATCAGCAGTTATAAAGTGAAGTCGAGTTTCCCTATGACATCATAATGCAGCTAAACGACTGTCTGGAACTACATTTGTGTCCTTTTTGTGTTTTGCCTTGCCACTGTCACCTCCGGCTGCATTTGTCTTGTTACTGGAAAGAACTAAATATGAATGGAGAAACCTGAACATGAAAACAGGACACAAACGTGGCCCTCTATCAGGGCTGAGAGTCTAAATCCCTGTAAAACATGCCCTGCTCCTGCTCCTGTTCCTGCTCCTGCTCCTGTTCCTGCTCCTGTTCCTGTTCCTATTCTTTATAGTTAGACTATGGACTCTGTACGTGCAAGATATCTAAGCATTATATTCTTAGCTTCCTTATTTAAACATCTCAGAGTCTTTTCTTGCCACTGCTTCCTTTGGCTGCTCGTTAGTGACGATGTAGTATTAAAAGCGCTTTATGAACCAAAAGAAGCAGGCCATTCACAGCCACGGAAGAGTTCCTGTAGGACAGGTGCAGTTCCTGTACCCCCGCTGTTCGGACTGACGCTCGCCAACCCCAGCATCTGCTCCCTATACATGGTACAGGTACACGGTACGGTCATAAGACCAGGACTAGGACTAGGACTGTCCTCCGAGCGTACTGATCTTCACCGTGGGCAGGTACGGAAAATAATGCTCTCGTTCTGAATGCGGATAAATAATACTAAATAAGAGGAACAGCTCCGGCTCAGGTAGATCTGACACACTTTCACAGTCGTCGCCTCTCTCTCCGTCCTGCGGTGCAGCTCCCCCCGAGAGTGGTGAACCGGGCACGCAGTAACAGATGGCACACCCTGCGCTATCCCCCAACACACACACACACACACACACACACACACAAATAAGCGCCCCCACTCCTGCCCCCCTGTACTGCAGCAATGTACCAGATCCCTGACATTCTGTCTCATTAGAGCACCGCTAATTACCACAGCCTATTCCAGGGCAGAGGGAAAGAAAGCCCAGGCATGGGCACTAAAGCGCCATTTTTATATAGGCTGGCATCTAACACACACACACACACACACGTTGATGCACAAATGAAGCGCACAGACAGGAAAGTTAGCCGTGTGCTAAAGGTGCAGGAGGGTAAAATGGAGCCAAACAGAGAAACTGAATGAAGCCCAAAGAGAAACAACATGGCACAAGTCCAGCACCCCTCCCCCGACACACACACACACACACACTTTTAGCACCTTACACAGAACACACTCGCACTCAGCCAGCTAGCCATCTATTTTCCACAGAGCTAGCACAGCAGCTAGCTAGCTAGCTCTTTATGCCCAGCATTAGCATTAGCTAGCAGCTTATTTTACTGAGCTACTTTGAGTCTCTCAAGCTAGTTTAGCTATTTAACTATTTCTTTTTAGCCAAGTGTTATTCAGCACATAACCAGCTTTATTTATTTCATTTATTTATTACTTTACTTCCTAGGTCTGTTCACGACAAGCTAAAGACAACAGGGTTTGGATTTTCCCGTGAATATAGTGATTTAATAATATATTAAGTTGTCATTTCTAGAGTAAAAAGGTCGTAATATTTGTTGAGAAAGCCCGTGCTATGATATTTCAAGAAAAAAGCCATACTGATTTTAAAATAAAGCTGTAATATTTCAAATAACACGTTGAGAATAAAGTCGTCAGATCGGAAGTATTTAAAAAACGAAACTTTTACGCGAACACTTACCCACTTCGTCATTTTTTAATACAAATAACAGCCCAAAGTTTCAGCATTTGGACTTGCATCTCGAAATGCTACACCTCTGTCGTCCAATTCTGACCAAAATAAAAAGCCTGTGGCCCTAAAACGGAAACCTTTCTAGCGTCCCGAACACGTCTTTGGAATGTAAAGTGTAAATCGCAGATGAATAAGCACAGATTTATTTTATTACCTTTTGTTTTTGACATTACATCATCATCTTATATTATGATTATTTCTCGATGAATTATCCCCTCTTTTTTGTGAGCAGTTTATTTAGTTACGGTTGTTAATTCTTCAAATTAATGTTCGTTCTCACAAAATAACATTGTTGTACATTTTGAGAAACGTTCAAAAGTTCTCCCACTGGTTTGTAATTCTATTTTAATATAAATGCATTCGACTTAAAGCGCTACCTTCTCGACCTGTGGACGCTGAGTTTTGCATGGCATGACCCAGGTTGGTTTTGGACCATTATTGGATGGTGAGGGCTTAAATATTCGATCTGAATTCATTCTGGCCTTAGTTACACTGTTCTGGTACCAAAACGATTACTGCTAATCACCTTTAATACTTTGATCACAGCCTCTAAAACAAAATCGGCCCAAGCAAGTCGTTTATCATCGATTACATAAATCGAAAGCTTGCCTGTTCAAAATGACAGCATGACCTTCGGATAAATGTTCCCAGTTCTGTGACGCGAGCTATGGCAGTCACGCACCCTTTCCTCCATGCCAGGCTGCTCGGGAACCTTATGGGCATGTTGCCAGGAAGGCAAACGCCTACCATCCCCCCATCACACACACTTAGAATCACATACGACTGCCCTTACCACCATCAGCTTCATCAGAGACAGTTTTGAGGGGGCAAGAGAAGATGGGGATAGAGGGTGGTATGGAAGGATGGCATGGAGATGTGGAGGGATCCTGGTAGGAAGGAAGAAATCATGAAGGCATGAGAGCTTCTGCTGGTTTCAGGTTTAAGCTCCTCACACGGGTTCAGCCAATGTTTTGACTACAGAGAGTTTGAGTCTGACACCTGAGAGTGACGTCATCATTGAATTCATCATTAATCACCAAAATTACTTATAATACATGCCATAATACAAGACGCCAGATATTTTCACTTTGTTTTTTTAATACGCAGCCTGTTTCTTGTTATATAACCTCTTGAGCTCTGCTGCTAGCAGGATGAGCTGTTCTGCCTGGCAACCGAGCTCTGATTGGTCAGCCTGATTTATAAGAAGAAATAGAACTTGCTCCGATAAAAACAAATATTAAATTACCGCCTTTTTTTCCGTCTGAACAAATCGGCCTCTGTGTGGAAAAGCCTTAAATCAAACAGAAAAAAACACCTTTTGAATCGAGGGAACGAGCGATGGAGAGGTAAAGGGACGGACCAAATGCAGAGGTGATGCAGACGGACGCAACGAGGGATGGATCTAAGGGCGGATTGAGGGCGGGAAAGTATCGCAGAGTGAAGGGAAGGAGAAGTGGAAAGGATGGAGAAATCTGAAGTACACTCAGGTTACATCAGAGATCCACTCGGCTGGACGTTTCCCCCGGGGGAACCTAAATCTGGGAGAGGGAACAAGGCAACGAGGGATGGAGGCAAAGAGGGATGGAGCAATGACGGGCTGGACGGATGGAGGAGGGGGAAACCAGCTGCCCAGGGAGCACACATTACGAGATGGAGCTGGAGATAAGTGCTCTCCCCGGCCCTTTTTTCAGCTGCGTAATTAGCACAGTTCTTATCTGCCGCTTAATTCACATTCACACCAGCCGTGAATGGTGCAGACATGGGGGAAAGGAGCGAACTCACACACACACACACACACACACACACACTTATACAATGACATACGAGTCTTTTAACCAAGGATGAGGAACCTGATTCTGAAATCTACTCATGGAGTACATGGAGACCTAATCGATGAACTCATCCGAACCGGCAGCCAGACCGTCCCTTCGGAGGTGAGGTCACACAGGGATGGGCAGTTTGCCCCGAAGAGCCTGAAGACCTGGGATCACGGGGGTCTGAGATGGACCGGCGTTCCGTCCAGGTAACTGGCTCGAGTGGTGTAAAGAACACACCGCTTAGACACTGAGCAAGACTGTTTGATCATTATGATGGAAGAACTTGCTTCAGTGCGCTTCTGTTATAAACCGTTTTTCACACAGGCACTGGAGACAATTTAAACACACCAGTTGACCTAACGAGAAGAAACTGAGAAACCTGACGTTCTAGACGTACGATTTAGCCCCGGCTCCAAGCTGCCACCGCTGGGCACTTGAACCAGGACCTACGACCCCTTCTAAATGTCTCTGGCCTTTAAAGTTAGAAGTGGAAGCGTGGCGCCGATTTCTGAGCGAGTCTTCACTTCTCGGAGATGTTTTCAGGACTTAACGGTGG
This sequence comes from Parotocinclus spilosoma, assembly GCA_033117975.1. Taxonomy (NCBI): domain Eukaryota; kingdom Metazoa; phylum Chordata; class Actinopteri; order Siluriformes; family Loricariidae; genus Parotocinclus; species Parotocinclus spilosoma. The sequence goes on along the minus strand of JAVSBV010000083.1, from coordinate 3,981,853 downwards.
TTCGCGCCTTTGCCCCTCCTCTCGCTCCCCGGCTTTGAAGTCTCACGAACAAAAACAGTGGTTTGTGCATCAAGCTGTAATTTGGTAAAAACAAAGGTATCTGGCACTATGATCAGCGCAATCAGCAAAACCGACTGATATCCCCAGATAATTTAGGGCTTTTCGCTCTTTTTTTTTTTCCCCCCTTTTTTTCACCGTCAAACCCAATCCCGAAAATCTTTGAGCGCTCGCGCGGCTTCTCCAGCCCTTTAATAACGGGGCTCGTCTGGCATTTCTTTAATTAGTTTTAATAGAGAGAGAATCAGGCGGTAATTTGGTGCACACAGCCATGTATTCAGCTCCGAGCTTGTTCTCGGGGTGAGATAATGGTGGGGCGTCTGCGCAGACGGGACAATATAAACACGCTTGTTTAACGTCGGAACATCGTCTGCTGTTCGCCAGGCCACAATAAAGCCCGTGTCATTACGGCCAGAAATTACCAGGGGTGAACGCGATTACGCTTTTCCCTTTTATCTCGCTACGTAAAAGAGAAGCTCGCTCGACTCTTTGTAGTCGGTACTTGTTTTGTCAACACAGGACCAGACGTTTTCGAGAGGTGACGTCTGGAATGTGGAAAATGTTTTTCATTTGCATCTGAGCTTCAAAGGAACCCAAATGTTGACGTTTCTTTGTTTTAAACTCATCTTTAGGTTCCAGACATCCTCCGGTTTGATAACCAGCCTGGACTCCGTCTGTGGAGTTAGCATGTTCTCTACATGTGGCGGTGAAGGTTTCAAAGGTATAAACGGTAAGGTCAACCAGTGTCTCTAAAGTATGTGTGTGTTAGATGTGAAAATGACTCGCTCTGGACTTTGACCCGCTGTAACAAGCTGGTACCAGTCTGGTTTTTGGAAATGAGACTCCCAGCCCTAACAGGTGCTATAATCGTACCCGGTTCCCCTAAATTAAAGAACATCAGATCCTTCCGGAAAAGATGGCGTGCGGTGGCAAACCCTCCCCGTGCACAAGGTAGAAAAGTAAAAACGTGACTCAGACAGAAGCAAAAACAGAAATAATTTCTATATTTTTTGGGCATTTTTGGGGCATTTTTCTGGCAACCACATAGGCTAGTACATGAGCCCTGTGTTTCACAGAATTGATGTATTTTAAATATTAGTGACTATTCAGGGAACGACAGCATGATATCTGGCAACCCAAACACTCCATAAATTATGTTCTTACAGCCCTATATTTTAAATTCATATCAAATATAAAACAATTACAAGTGACTAATCATGATAACTGATGCGTAACTGGACTGCGATAGCCTAGCGGTTAAGGTACTGGACTGTGGGCCTGATGGTCCAGGGTTCAAATCCTACCTCTGCCAAGCTGCCACATTTGGGCCCTTAAGCAAGTCCCTTAACCCACCATTGCTTGGATTGTAAGATTGTATAAGTTGTAAGTCTAAATACCGTAAATGTGAACTTATCGGAGCCATACTTAAATAATTTAGGGACTGTGGTAGCCTAGCGGTTAAAGTAGTGGCCTCTGGACCAGAAGGTCCAGGGTTCAAATCCCACGTCTGCCAAGCTGCCACGGTTGGGCCCTTGAGCAAGGCCCTTAACCCACAATTGCTTGAATTGTAAGATTGTATAAATTGTAAGTCGCTCTGGATAAGGGCGTCTGCTAAATGCCGTAAATGTAAATGTAAATGTAAACTAATACTACTAATCGAAATATGATTTAATATCCAGAAAGGGACATTTTGAGGTACATCTGGCAACCCAAATGCTCCATAATTCATGTGTATTTTGTATGGTTTGATGCAATAAAATATTAGTAACCTATTATATTATAACCTAATATAGTTTGAAGTCTATAGGGCAGCGATGGACGGTGGACGTACCTGGCTCTTGGAGGCGGCGACCTTGGCGAACATGGCCTGCGACACTTTGGCCCTCTTCATCTCCTGCTGGATCTCGTCGTAGATGGCCGAGCTGATGTTCAGAACGGAGCTCTCCTGTTTGCCGTTCCACTCGGACGCCAGTGGGAGGGGCTTCACCTGGGCAGGAAGCCGAGACGCCTTCTCAGTCCAGCATAGAGGGGGGGCGGAGTTTTGGTTACTCTTTTTTAAAAAATAATTGTTTAATCAGTAATATATAGAACACCTAGGAGGGCGTTTTTACACTCGAGCCGGCTTAGAGGTGTACGACCCCAATTCCAATGAAGTTGGGACGTTGTAAAAACAGAATAGGATGATTTGCAAATCCTTTTCAACCCGGATTCTATTGAATACGTTACAAAGACGAGATATTTCATGTTGAATTTGGTGCATGCAATACGTTCCAAAAAAGAATGAACTAAGGTAGAAATTCTTCATTGGAATTTAGTTTGTAGAGCAAAGTAAAATAAATAAATCAACTACAAAGTGCTTTAAAATCAAGAGAACCTCAAAGAATCTGCCTAAAAAGCCCAGATATCCCGTCTTAAAAAAGTTAGGAACGGTAGAACCCAGTGGTACCCAGTACAGACTGTTATGTTAGGATAGATTAGGTGCCAGAGCGCAAAAGTTTGTGCACCCCTGTGTTTTATTTACTTAACAAATGTCATGTTTTGCAGAGATCAAACTTTATTTTAATACTGTACATTTATTAACTACTTTAGTTGTATTCATTTGTTCTAAAAATGACAGGTTTTCAGATCTCAAACGTTGAAATTTTGGAATGGGATTACCCGTACAGTCGCAGCCGACTCTCGGTCACTTGATGGATCATCAATCTCCACACATTTCTGTCCTTCATCGATGTGATCCATGAAGTATTTCAGCAGGATGGTGGAGTAGTGGACAGTGGAATGCTGCTTCTCCCTGGGATTGAATCCGGGACCTTCTTGTTGTGAAGTAAGCAGTGCTACCCACTGAGCCACTGCGCTGTGGTATATATATTATGTACTCAGGACCTTCTTGCTTTGAGGTGGCACAAGCCACACTATTTCCATCCTTCTTTCTTCAAACTTATTTGTTTCTCAAATCTTTCTTAAAATCTTAATCCAATCTTTACTTCACTTTTAGGCTGTCAATACATTTATTTACTTTCTTATGCTTTGCCTATCTTTTCATCATACATGCACACCTCTTAATAATATTACTGACTGTACCCCTAACTCTATGGCACATTTCACTCACCTAACTAGGCTTTAGTGCAGTTGTTGTTCATTTGTGCTGATTACATGTCGGTATGTTCTGTGCGATGTAAACACAGACATTAGTAATGTGGGTTCAATTTGTGTGTCTCTAATGGCTGGAAATGGCCAGGTCCAATGTAACAGGCACCAATTTATATTGTTATCAAGAAGAGCCAAAATAAGCCAGTGCATAGAACAACATCATAGTCATGTTCAAAAATCTAGTTGAAAGCTCTATTAAAAGAACAAAGGTTGTTGTAACAGCAAAGGTAGGAAATAAACTAAATACTAAAACCAAAGTTCCTTACAATTTTAGGCAGTTTTTTCTTTGCCACTGTTGCCCTTGGCTTGCTCAATTAGGGATTAGTCTTTTAAGATAACAATATTGTATAGCTGCTTTGAGACAATTAAACCACTGTAAAAAAAACCTGCTATATAAATAAATATGACTTTACATTTTTAAGTTAATTTTAAACTAACAAACTCAACCACATTTGTTTACTGACATGTCAAGATGTAACACTTAATTTTATAGATACAATAAATGCATGTATATTGAGTAATTTGTAGGCCTATTTATTTTATTTATTTATTTATTTATTTATTTATTATTGCATTTTTGAGTTTGGCCTTAATATTTACAAACAAAAGGTGAACAACAAAATATTAATTAATGTTAATTCTCTTCTTTTTGTGAATTTCTTGTGAATCTGTGAATGCCTTTTACTGTTGTGGATTGACAAATACAAATGATCTAGAGATCCACTAGCAGCACCAACTTATGTCAGTTATAGAAGAAGCTGTAACTATGCTGGGTTAGCAACAGTTGAACAATCAATTATGTCGACAACAATACTGCCTTAACTTTTTTTTGGCCATAGTTGAGAACTTTATTATCATTCTATACTTTATATTATTACTTTCTCATAGTTGCACAGACTGAACTAATGTAACAGCTTGGTTTGGATAACCAGCAAAAACATTTGCAGCACAAACACGAACATACAGCAGCAAGCAGACTAAACTGGAACAGCATCGCCAAAGCCATTACCATGTATTGATGATGTGTTAATCTATGTATTGTAATCTATGTATTGTACTTCATAAAACAGGGTCATCCATTTTCTATTCAATAATTTAAAAAAATGTTGTAATGAAAGCAGTGGGAGTGTTGAGTAGTGCTGGGAAAAGTGGCAGTGCTGATATGTGGCTGCAAGTTCAGAAGAGGGGTCAGTTTGGGTGTTCCTCAAATATTCACACTGGAGGTAACATCCCTACTTAACAGTGCACAAATCTATGCCTTAACACATACACAGTCCACCCCCACCCCCCAACCACCCAACACACACACACACACCTGCATAATTAGTAGAAGGTAATTCCCGGCAGGAAGGAGAACAAGGCAGACATTATGGCATTAGCAAGACTGTGCTACTAAAATCGCCTTATAAACACAAATAGCTGCACACAGGCTCAGACTGTTAACATGCTACAATAGTTCCATATTTACACCCAGGTTATGCTTAGGTATCAAGCCTTGGTAATGTGCTTAGCCACATACAGATAATGCGGTCTGGATTTGACTTAATCACTTTGCCAAAAAAAGCACTTTTAGAAACACACTCTTCTCATTTCTGAGAAAATCTTGTTTACACACCCATAAACAACTCTCCTCAAGGGCGAACACACTTATGGGATTCCAGACAGTGGATTACTCAAAAAGGAATGAAACATAACAGGGCATCATGTTATTCACCACTCTAACCTAAACAAATTAGCCACACTTTAATCAAAACTTGAGCAAAATTGCTGTGATGCAGACAACCACATTGCTGTGTTTCACTGTACTGCACTGTGATGTTCTACTGAGAGCCACTAGAGAGCACCAAACAACCAGCACTCAAAGTAAACACAATCAAACCACTCAGCAGTTCCTTTTAACACTCGACTGTGGTTGAATTGAAACCATAAACAACTGGTTCTAACTAAGAGACTTTAGGTAACTGGCAAATAGACACCCTTGGTTGCCTCAATGTCTCCCAGATATGTGAATACATACTTTATGCTATTTTGTTTGAGTTAGAAGTTGCATTAACTGATGCGTTAGATGCAATGGTTAAAACTTAGCTTTACTGTCTTTATGTTAAATATTAGTAGAGTTATTTGAAATCCACCCTTTGATGAATTAGCTTAAATGCACACAGAACCATTTATTTTCTTAGTTTTGTTTATTTTTATTTAATGTCACCTGAGCATCAATTGTTAATGATTCATTGTTATTGCAATACTAGTTAAAGACACTGGGAGCAACGTGGGAGGAAACTATAGTGTACAGAGTAAACCCAGACAGACACAGGGAGGACATGAATACACCACACAGGCAGAGTCAGAGGTTTGGATGGAACCAGGGGCTCCAGATCTAAAGGAGACTATGCTAAGATCAGAGTGTTTAAGAACTTCAAGCAGCAATCCATAACTTCCTGTTTCACTAAGGTATGTATATATATATATATATAGGGAAATATTCTTCACCTTCATTCACTTCTTTCATATTCTTGGCCTTCATTCACGGTGGGTTTTGCATAAAAGAGAATGATTACCGGTACACTGAATGTATTCCCACTTTTAAGTATGTTGGAGGGTATGTGCTCTTATGGAACTGTTTTTATTTCTAAGGCCCTGGAAAGCTCATTAGCGTACTTGGTATCATAGACTTCATGAAATGCCAGGACATTTTTAATCATAATCTGTCTGCCTCTGCCAAGTTCCCTGATATAAAACCAATAGAAAACCAGTGTGTGAATTAAAGTCTCAGAGAGGGAAATATCCCCAATAATAAATCTTAATCACCTTATCTTTGTAAAAGGTTTATTTAGCATGAATACAACAGTGCCAATAACTGTCTCACGTTTCTTGATGAGAATCAAGAGACACGCTAGTGTTATAATGTCTCAGATGTAAATGAGGAGCAGGTGTGTTAAATTTGGTGTTATCGATCTCACACTCTCTTATAATAGTTAGAGGATGTTCAACATGGCCCCATATGGCAAGGACCTCTCAGAGGATCTAAAAAACAATTGTTGCTCTACATAAAGATGGCCTAGGCTATGAGAAGATTGCCAACACCCTGAAAGTGAACAAAAAGTCTGCTGAAGACAAGCAGACTAAGGGCATGGACTACTGGAATCATGCCCTGTGGTCTAACAAGAGCAAGTAAAACTTATTTGGTTTAGATGGTATCAAGTGTTTGTGGTGGCAACCAGGTGAGGGGTACAAAGACAAGTGTGTCTTGTCTACAGTCAAGCATGGTGTTGTAAATGTCATGGTTCGAGGCTGCAGGAGTGCTGCTGGCTATGGGGAGCTACAGTTGAAGGAACCATGAATGCCAACATGTACCGTGACATACTAAAGCAGAGCATGATCCCTCCCTTTAGAAACTTGGCTGCGGGGTAGTATTGCAATATGATAACAACTCCAAACACATCTGTAGTGAAAAGGTCAAGCATGTCTCTACATCTAAACCCTACTGAGCATCTGTAAAACATACTAAAACGGAAGGTGGAGTTCAAGGTCTCTAACATCCACCAGTTACTTTATGTCATCATGAAGGAGTAGAAGAGGATTCCAGTGGCAACCTGTAAAGCTCTAGTGAACTCCATGCCAAAGAGAGTTAAGGCAGTGCTGGAAAATAATGGTGGCCACACAAAATACTTACACTTTGGCCACAACGTGACCATTTTCACTTAGGGGTGTATTCACTTTTGATGCCAGTGGTTTAGACATTAATACCTATGCATTGAGTTATTTTGGGAGCACAGCAAATTTACACTTTTATACAAGCTATTGACTAACTATTTTACATTGTAGCAAAGTGTCATATCTTCAGTGTTGTGCCATGAAAATATATAATAAAAAAAAACGTTGTGTAAAACATAAATAAAAGCAGAATACTATGATTTGCAAATCCTTTTCAACTTATATTACAATTAATACACAATAAAGACAAGATATTTAAAGTTCAAACTGATAAACTTAATTGATTTTTGCAAATTTTTAATTTGGTACCTGCAACACTTTCCAAAACAGTTGATACAGGAGCATGTTTACCACTGTGTTACACCACCTTTTCTTTTAACACTCAATAAGTGTTTGTGAACTAAGGACACTAATTGTCAAAGCCTTGTATGGTTAAAATTCTTTCCCATTCTTCCTTGATGTACATCTCATAATGCGCCACACATGTTCAATGGGAAACAGGTCTAGACTGCAGGCAGGCCAGTTTAGTGCTGGCACTCTTTTGCTACAAGGCCACACTGTTGTAACCTGTAACACGTGCAGAATGCGACTTGGCATTGTCTTTCAGACTTAAACAGGGTACCTGTAACAAGTCCCTGTAAAATAAGTTGCTTGGATGGCATTATGGCATGGATGTACCTCCAAAACTGATATGTACCTTTCAGCATTGATTTTGCCTTTACAGATGTGCAAGTTACCAATGCTATGTACACTAACACACCCCAATACCATCAGAGATGCCGGCTTACTAATAGTCCTTTTCCTTTTTGGCCCAGGTGATACCATGTCCCTGATTTCCAAAAACAATTTGAAGTCTGGAATCAGACCACAGGACACTTTTTCACTTTGCGTCAGTCCATTTCAGATAAGCTCGGGCCCAGAGAGTTGCTTGGCAGAGTTTTAACTTGCACTTGTAGATGGAGAGACAAACTGTGTTCACTGACAATGGTTTTCAGAAGTGTTCGTGAGCCCATATGGTAACATCCGTCACAGCATGTTGTTGGTGTTTAATGCAGTGCCACCTGAGGGACCGAAAGTTACATTCATTCAGTGTTGGTTTTCGGCCTTGCCGCTTACTTTCATAGATTTCTCCAGATTCTCTAAATCTTTTGATGATATTATGGACTGTAGATGATGAAATCCCTAAATTCCTTGCAATGGCTCAATCGTAAACCTTGTTCTTAAACTGTTGAACTTTTTGCTCACTCAGTTGTTCACAAAGTGGTGAACCTCTCCCTGTCCTTGCTTGTGAGCCTTTTGGGGATGATCCTTTTATACCCAATCATGGCATTCACCTGTGGAATGTTCCAAACAGGTGTTTTTTGAGCATTCCTCAACTTTCCCTGTCTTTTGTTGCCTCTGTAATTCTTTGAAACGTGTTGCAGGCATCAAATTCAAAATGAGTGAAAAAAAAAAACGTTTATCTGTTTGAACATTAAATATCTTGTCTTTCTAGTGTATTCAACTGAATATAGGTGGAAAAGGATTTTCAAATAATTGTATTCAGTTTTATTTACGTTTTACACAACATCCTAACTTTACTTTATTATAATTAGGGTTGTAGTTACAAAAATGTGAGGGGTGTACTCACTTTTATGAGATACGGTAACTACATTAAAATCAATAGTATGAGTATATAGTTGGTGGATTCTTTAAACAGGGTTAAAGAAATAGTATTTGGAATGCAAATGATAAATATGTATGTGTCCATATGTAGGGTTGTTTACAGCGAAATGTAAATACAATAGTTTGCATACATAATTTTACACTGAGTATGTATGCAAATTGTCTCAGGAAATCATCTACCTATTTTTACCATTAGAGCACAACTGAACTACAAATATGTATATAACTAAATTGGCAAACAGACTAATAATAAACATATTTATAAATCACTCCGCAACCTACATAGATGAGACACAAGTGAAGAATTAGCGTGAAAATATAGAGCGGAGATCAGAAAAGGAAATATTATTTAGGAGATTAAAGCAGATTAGACAGTCTAGTTGTGTGTTTGTTTAGGGGGTGGGGTGAGGGTAGTTGATACTAAAAATAAATTACCGGATATCCATCCCGACCAGCTTTGCCCTGTTTAAAAAAAAAGTTGAATATATTATAAGTATTTATTTAAAAAGTAACTGTAAAGTAAAGTGAATGAGAATTGATCAAATGGTGTTCAAGATAATGATGTAAGTCACATCAACTGTAAAAGCTGTATGTGTGTCATGTTTTTAAACTCATAAGAATTCCTTAAAATCCTTAAAAAATCAATTAACTTTTGTTGGAAGTTTTCATTTACAGTATATTACCTAATGGCAACTTAAAATTTTAACCCAACAAAAAACTTAAATTGTTAAAAATGTAAATTTGTTTGATTTTGCATTCATGTGACCATTTTTATAATATTCAGTCAAAATATCCACTTCAAAATCCTTTTATACTGGTCTTCATTATAATCTGATCAGCCTGATCAAGCTTAATCAGACTGTAGAAGGATCAACCTGGCATCCAGACGAAGCTGCCAGATTCTGCTATTGTAATGGTAAGGCGAGGTAACACTAAATTCTTTTGCATAAATACTTTTTTTATTATTTATTATTTATTTTTGCACAGTATAGTGCAGTATATTGTATATAGATATATACAGTAATGTGCAAAAGTCTATTCAGTTTTCCAATTCTTATTTTAGTGATCACTGCACTTTGTATTCTAACCATTACAGTATAGTACTGTAGTATACATCTGTTCTCTACATGCTTTGTTGGTTCCTTTACTTTGCTATCTAGCAGGACCATCACAGATCAGGTAGTATTTGCTTGGTGGATCATTTTGAGCACTGCAGAGACACTGATGTGGTGGTGGTGGTGGTGGTGTGATGATGTGTTTAGAGCTGTTATACCAGAGCTGTTGGAGGTCTAAAACACAGTTCACTCACTGTCTTTCCACCTTGTTAGTGACAGTAAGTCATCTGTTTCTGCACAGTTTGTGTTAGTCATCCAGTACTTTTCCATCATTGCTCACAGGATGCTGACCACAGGATTCTGGTGGTTGGACATTTTTATAAGGTGGACTATTTTTAGTCCAGATGCACTGCTGTATCTGTATCAATACAACACACAATAACATTTCACCACCACATCAATGTAACTCCAGTGCTGACAATGATTCCCCCACCCAAATAGTACCTGGCCTGTGCTCTTCCTGTGGTGGTCCATGGTCCATTAGACAACAGAGTAAAGAGTACTACAATTTTTGCAAATTTATTAAAAAGAAAATCTCAATTTACTTGGACATAAATGTTCAGAACCTTTACATGTTAAGACACTTGAAATGTAGTTCTGGGGTCCTCCCATTAATCTTAATCATATTTGAGATGCTTAAACAAATTGATCAGTCTTCCTGTGGTAATTTCATTGGCTGAACATGAAAACCTGGTTTTGCTGTACTTTGATATACTTTGGTATTCATTTAGTTAGCATCTAGGCCACCCATAGAGGATGGGTCCCCTGTTGAGTCTTGGTCCTCCCAAGGTTTCTTCCTACCATTTTAGGGAGTTTTTCCTTGCCACTATCGCCCTAGGCTTGCTCAACTTGGGATTGGCCTTCTAAGAAAGTGTAATATTGTGACAATGCTCCATTGTAAAAGGCGCTATATAAATAAACTTGAATTGAATTGAAATTGAATGTTCGTTTAATCGAACCAGCCCGTTATTAGGACCAAAACGAACGCATCCCAATGTGGTCCGATTAACCGGAATTGACTGTATAATATAATAAAAAAAGACATCTGCTATTGAAGCAAACTGATATGGTTTCGATTTACCTTGCATACTGGTACTTTATTTTCTACAAAATGTTACCAGTGCTAAATCTTTAATATATTTCTGTGAAAGGTGGGGGCGGAGGTATTTGAATTGAGTGTTTAGCTAATATTTTTCAATAATAAATGTCATATTTGAACATATTCCACATTTACAAGCCATGTAAACCTGAATTTATTAGAAAACCGAACGAAAGTCTGTAAAGTTTGCGCAGATCACATATGTGAAAATAAAAAGAAAGGTTCTGCTACAGTAGCACTGCTTTACTTCTATGTGTAGATGTACATTCTAGATGTAGAAGGCTCAAAACTGAGTGAAACTGCTCTATACCTTGGCTTGTACACTATATTTTCAACAACTTTAACACACGGTCAGTGCTTCTGCTGTGCTGAGTATTTAAAATGTCTCTGTAATCAGACACAGTTAAAGCAAACATGCTTTAACACTATAGCACCTGTGATGAAATCTAGGTTTCCCTTAATTCTGCTTACAGTGCAAAGAACTGTCTGCTTTATGATCAATCGCTTGCAGAAGGGGCTGAGCTAGAACATTCATTTTACTCTCAACCTGTTCCACAAAACATTCATAAAATATAGGTTAGAAACGAGAAACTAAATATAGCTTTCCATATAGACACAGGAACTAATGACAGAGACATGACAGTGACAGTGTTGTTTGTAATAAAACTTCTTTGGAAGGTAATCTAGTCTAGAACGTGGATCAATAGGGATCTTATTCTGTTTAATTGACAAGATGTATACTATAAGTAATACTGATGGGCTAGATAGAAATGTACAGTGTACCACAAAAGTCTAACGGGTAGGTAATAATATAGATGCATTTTATAGCCAGTGGCCTGTCACATTTCATAAGAGCCACCAGAAAACATAAACAAACATCACTAATGCACTGTACACAGGGTCAGTAGTCATTTCTTTGTATTACATGAAAGCTTTGATGTTCTGAGAATCAACTATAAAGAATACAAATGTGATGTCACAATCTGTTAAACAAGTATAGCCCAAGCCATTCAAAGCAGGTTTAGTTTTGGAACTTCACATAAAAGCTCTCAACAACAAAGCATCAACAAAGCGACTCATCTTGAGAGCCAATCAGTTGGAAGTTATTGGCAATATTTTTTGCTACAGCAAGGTATAAACCTTTCAGTTAGGGCTACTCACCAATGGTAAGAGTATAGAAAAATCATTATGCTGAACAGAGAAATCATGATTTATTTAGCTAGTTTAGAAATAAAACATTTTAACTTGATTTGTTTTAAACAAGAACACACCTGAGGAGCCTATTTTCTTAAATAATTAGTATATATATATGATTCTAATTATGTAACAATAAATAGAATACAAACACAGTTACAATCAAATACATGTAACACAGTGTGCAGCAAATACAGTTAAAACACATTTGGCTTTGCGATATATGAATTTATATAAATCCTGCGAGTTGCTTTGCTCTTACAAGTCACATCAATATTACACCTGATTACGTGAAATTCAAAGGAATACCCAAACTACCTAAAATGATCAATTGAAATGAAAACAATCTAACACATATAATACAAAGTATGGCAGTTATAATAAAGACTAGCTTTCTGTAGAAATCAGATCGCTTCATTCACACACAATTCATTTCAGTCCATTATGAAACGGCTCTTAACACCTACCTCTCCTTTTCCTCCTTTGTTTCTGGTGAACTGAGAATATGACCATTAATGCACCCATGTTTTACCCTTTATCTCTGCTCTGCTGAGTCCACCAATTCTATCTCGCTTCAGAGATCCTGCCCTTCCAACACTTTTCACAAGACTGAGGTGGCGAGGTCTAGACTCACTCCACTCCCTCCTCCTCACTTACTGTCATACCAACACTAGATGGAGATTCTGCTCTCCTAACTTTGCAAAAATGATGATGAACCGTTTTTCTCGCTGACTTCCTGCTTCCACTTTGGCCCAGATAAGTAACTAGATAAATGAGCTGTGTGCTTTATGCAAGCACCTAATGTTACAGGCTGAACTAGCACAACACTCTTTCAACAGATGCTTCATAGGGAGAGAGGAGGGAGGGTCTGCAGGAGGAGGAAACTATATGCTACTGACAGCAGTAAAGCAAGTTCAGCAACAGCAACCATTTAGATATAGATAGCCATATAGTGTAAATCAGTACTATTCTTTTGCAATTCTATTCAGCCACTTTTACTGATAAAAGTGCACTGGCTTTATTAAGCACCAGAGGTGGCGTACAAAGCAATAAATTGCCTGGATTGCTAAATATGCTATAGCACTTAATCAAGGCTGGAGAGTTTTCAGCATGGAAATTATCATTCATCGTAATCACAGAAGGCTTGATGGGTTTGTGATTGAAATCTTGCAATAATGTGCAGATTTTTAAAGGTGCTAGAACAACCACACAGGCATTCTCAGAACAGCCTGTGTTTTGAGTTCAAAGGAAGATGGGTAAGATGAGCTCGACATCACAGAAAGATTATGGCAGATGTCATATATAGACATGATCGAGTCACATGCACTAATGAAATGGGCTGGGTGATATCATGATACAATCAGCTGTCTAGAATGCCAAAAGCTCTAATTGCTTTGCAGGATATTATTTATTTTGAGAAGGAACCTGAAACAACTTGTGAAATGCCTTAAAATAATATTTACATTTAATAGACTATTAACAAGCAACAAAGAAGTAAACAGAGCTCATCAGTAATATTATGCAATACAATTATAGTAGTGATACGATGTCGGCATATAAAGATATTACAGTAAGCATTAAGTAGCTCAAGCATTACAGTAATGTGAGACCAAATATGGGGGAATTTTTTTTTTTTTATTAAACCTGATAATATATAAAAAAAAATTAAAAACCCAGAAATTTCAACAAAGCACAAGTATAGAATTTTTATTCAATCTAAATTCACCACAGAAAGCAGAAAGGTCTATTTATATTCTGGAATGTAAAGAGTTTTATAATAACTTAATTTAATATAAAAAAAGCTAAATAATGAGGTGATTTCAAACAGGTAATGTCTACACCTGATGATGTGAAGGCCAATGGCCACAAGCTTAAGCTGAACACTCCTGATCTTTGATCCCCCAGATGGCACTTCATCAACAACCACCATTCAACAATAGCTAATATAAATGTGCAAGGGACTACTTTAGCAAACCTTTGTCAAACACTACAATATGGAGTTACATTCTCAAATGCACAAGAATTTAAAACTTGACAGTGCAAAAAAAGAAGCCTTATGGTAACCATTTCCAGAAGCGGTGTCCAGTTCTCTGGGCTCAGAGGCATCTAAGGTGGACCATCACAAAGTGTCCTTGGCAAAGGTCATTTATATGTTTGTGATGGCAGCATTAATGCAGAAAAGTATATTGAAATTCTACAGCAACATATGCTATATTTAAGATGCATTAAATGAAATAGAGGTTTGGTAACAAATTAAATTAAAAGCTGACCAGACAAAACATGTAGTATCTCAGGTTTATACGGTTTGCAAATGTAGTCAAAGTAAATACAGTCAATACACAATAAAGGTTTAATAAACATTTAATATGTTACATAGCACGTCTCGTCTTGTAACATAGGGCATGTTCTTTTAATCGGACCAGACGGTATACAGACGGCGTCCCGATGTGGTCCAATTAACCGCAATCGACTGTATAAAAAACATTGTTTTTTCTTACATATTTTCCATACTGTGCCATCTTTTTCTGATCTGAGGTTGGATATAGACTGACCTTCGTATCACGCCCACCTCTGTTTCATAGCTATTTTTGGCTATTCCATTCATGCCTGTTGATGTTGTAATGTGTTTTACTGTGCAGCCTTTATGATCATACAGTCACATTTACAATGTACATAACCATTATTTTAATACATAATGATGACATTAACACAATGAAGCAATAACACTTAGCAGAAAGGCATTAGCAGAATAAACATGGTGAAGATCCGTCAGAAAGGTGAGCTGCCAGCTGAGGAGAGAGCAGGGAAGGCGACCCAGTGAGCAGGAGTAAAAATGACACCTACCGGCTGGTCATCTGGCAGCTAAACGGGGTAGAATTTTACTGCTGGTAAGACATTTATTGCATTTAAAAAATGTAAGGTAGTGAGACATTCCATCACAGGTAGTGAGAAATGAGTTTTGCGAAACAATGGGATGCGAGAGAATGAGGTTAGACTGTATTTTCAATCATACTTAAACCACACTCCAGTAGGAATGACAAATGTCTTTACATTTTTAATGCCATAAACATATATAGGACATTTTGCACACTGATTAAGCATCGAATAAGTCAGTGGGACATCATGATGAATGCAAAAAGATTTAGTTGGCCAGATTATGCATGGATAATAAATTGCTTCTTTTCAAGCCTGAACTTGTTTTTCAAGCTTAAATAATATTCACATCCAAGTGCTACAGTGTGGTGCGTAACATATTAAAATACCTCTATTGAACTTAGGAATCAGAAATGCATTTAATATACCTTTTCACTTTCAGATACTTTAATGAGCAGCACTGTGGCGTCACCTTACAGCTCCAAGAGATTGACAATTTGATTCTCGGTTTATACTCTGTGTGAAGTGTTACATGTGTATAAGTGTGTAGATGTATTCCCTGTGTCTGCATAGGTTCTCTCTGGGTACCCCAGCATCCAATTGCATTGCAAAGACTTGCATTAGTTCAGTTATTCTTAAAATTGCTTTATAACCTCAACAGCTTTTTAAAATGTTTTTTATAATATGCGCGCATATATATACAGTATACACACACCTCTAAGTACCTGGAGTAAATCCACACAAACGCAGGAGTCCACACAGAAAGGACTAGGTCGCGCCACCCTGGGATTCATTCCAAGACCTTCTTGCTGTGAGACACCGATGCTACCGGCTACAAGTTATTCATGTGTGTGTGACTTTCCGCTACTTTTTGTGTCTGTTCTATTGTGAGTAGTACTCTTTCAATTGCCCTCCACTACCTGTATACTATCTCTCTTTCATGTGGTTTGTAATCCTTTCTATAAATGCATTTTCAGCATTCGTCATACATATGTTTAAGGTTCATCGCCCCCTAGACAGGTTCATAACAGTACATTACTGTATTTTCTGCAATTATTGTAAATTTCCATTAAAGTTTAAGCATAGTACTGTTTATATTTACATTGCAGTAAGAATGGCACACAAACACTGTGACCATGGTATTGACTGTTTTCCAAAATGTAATGTGGTTGTTAAGTGTCACACACCTGTATTTGGATTTAATTGGGTTGCAGCATATAATGCACTTGGTGTACAGGACTGTGGTGGCCTAGCGGTTAAGATACTGGACTATGGACCTGATGGTCCTGGGTTTAAATCACACCTCTGCCAAGCTGTCACAGTTGGGTCCTTAAACAAGGCACTTAACCTACAATTGCTTGAATTATAAGAATGTATGAGTTGTAACTCACTCTGGATAACAGCTGCTAAATGATGTAAATGTAAATGTGTAATACCATTCCAGATCCACTGTGTAATGGGAGCAGCCAAAACTTTTGAATGCTCGAATCTGCATAAAGGCTATATAGTGTTAGGGTTCCTACCTCCTCGCCGGTCGCCATTACAGAGCTATCGGTGGGGCGGCATTTATATCCTCTATCTCATTATGCCTCGATCCTGAACAGCTGAGCCATAGCCTATAAAGGTTAAGCGTCGTTCGGGGCCGGGTCATCGTGGTTCTACCAGGGTTCCATCTCCGTCCGGTGCGCACGTTTGATCAATGGCGCCCGTGCGCTTATCCGTGAGTCCCAGAGATAGCTGGTAAGATCCGAGAGCATTTAGAGCTGGAGGATCGGTAAGGGCGGGCAACCCCCGGAGGTATTTATTTATTTAGGGGCACTTTTGAGGGTTTTACCGTTCCGAACTCGCGCGCTCCTCGCTCGATCCGCGGTCACACGCGTTCGGTCCTCGCAGCCTACTTAGCCTCCCTTCAGCCGGGAGTTGGGTCTGAATAAGACACTTCCGGTCTGACTTCCTTTGTTTTCGGGTTCGGCGAATCGCCATTCTTATTATACGTCGTGGGTTACACCTATCCCGCATACTTGGGTCCAAATTTAAAAACACCATCCGCTATCGTAACATATATGAGACCAAAAGAATGTATATGTACACCCATCAAACTATTCTGGTGTTTCAGCCAAAATCACTAGCAAGGTGCATAAATCATACAGCCTTGCAATCTGTTAAAGCAAAGTTAGTGTTAACATTTCATAGCCATATTCGCGTTTAATCTCTAAAGCTCTTGAATAAATGGAAGAAAGACCCAACAGTCATATTTCCACACTCTTTTTACTGATAAGACTTCTAGAAGTGGAGGCTGTTAAAGAACAGCAAGGGGGAAGACAACCTTGGAATAAATGTTCAAAAGTTTAGCCATATTATAGTTTAGATATTATGAAATTTAATTTCAGGTGCAGAGTTTCAATTGCAATTCAGTTTTGTTTCACTTAGTTTAGTTGATTTGCCTGTTCCTTTGAGGTTTCATTTTATGATTGCTGTTGTTTTCTGAATAAACTTTGTGTTGTTTAATTTATAATAATTGCATATTTAGGCTAAACGTTATGGCATAACTTATAATATATACTGTGTATCATCAATGGAATGGATAAACATTTAACATCTGTAATGTGCCTCAAATAATAGGTATTTACTGGCTGTGATACAACATGGGAAATGTTCAAAAACTTTAATTTGTATTTAATTACAATAAACTTATTTTCCTATTGAAAAAAAAAAAGTTGGCCGGTATCTTATTTAGGTTACTTTAATTTGAGCTACAATATTCCTGCGGTGAAAACAAAACCTATGACAAGTACTGTCATGATTCTTATAGCAACACTTGCTATAGTGCAACTCGGCAGTTCCTAGAGTGACCACATAGGGGCAGTATGAGATGGTGTTACTGAATGTTTAAAAGCTGTGCATGCCGTACTTCTCTCCACACAAACTAACTACTGTAGACACGTTACACAAGTCTCGAAACAGCCAGACTTATAAATATTGGCTTATAATACCTTATAATAATTACATAATTTCTCTTTCTGTAATAATCCTCTTTCTGTAGCAACCCTCGAGGAAGGCGGACACACTTTTTCCCTCTCCTATCTCCTATGTGTTCCTGCTTGCTCTACTCTCTGTCTGTGTACTCTGCTCCTAGACGTGGATCTTCAAAAGAAAATTGGAATTATGG
>JAVSBV010000083.1:3942440-3957741 GCA_033117975.1 Parotocinclus spilosoma | reverse complement strand
ACTTGACTTGACTTGACTATTCAGGGGCCAGTTCTGTCCCGGGGGGTGGGGGGTGGGGGGGGGTGACAGGCTGCTTCACATCAAGTGTGTGAAGGAACGTTATTGTAGGTCCTTCCTTCCTGTTGCTGTTACAGCCTACAACATGCACTGTTCTCAACAGACCACGGACACACACACACCTAACACCACACACTATGAGACTCAGTACCCACCACAATGTGCAATATCTCTCAATGTACAATCATAACTCAGTGTATCAGTAAATAACCTGTAAATAATGTTTTATATGTTTTATAGAGTTCCTTTATTACTTGGGTTTATATTTTCTTCTGTTCATCTATCTCTTTATTTTGTAATTTACATTTCCCCACTGTAGGCCTAATAAAAGTTGATCTTATCTTGTCTTATTTTATCTTATCTTCAGCGAACAGAGGAACAAGGGGTCGTACAGCAGATGTTATGGCCCCCATAGGACCCTGACCTCAACAAAACTGAGTCAGTCTGAGAGTACATGGAGTCAGAAGCAAATGAGTCAACCAACATCTCCAGGCAAATAGATTTTATATTAATATTTTATATAATAAATTCATATGTAATTTCACAGTGGATTCTACCCAAACCGTGCACTAGTTTAAGAAACAGTCTGCTGTTTTCTACACTACTTTTTTATTTCTACAAAAAATGGGCTATTTTATTATGGGATATTTATTTTTAATTATCCCCTATTTTTGTGAGCAGTGCATTTCTAGTCTGTGTTCACGCTGTAAACAGCAGATGCGTGACTTATATAAGGCAACGTCACGGCGTTAATTTGCAACAGGGGTGTTTTTTAACACGTTTGCCATATCAGTTAAAGAAAATCGCAAAAAGAGCAAGTTTTCACATAGTCTACTTTATTCAATTACTCATAAATGAACATTGTTTAATAAAATTGTCGTATAATTGAATTTTTAATATGCACGTGTTGCCATCTTTGTACCGTCGCTCCCCTGTTTTAGTAATGGATTGTTCCGGGAGCAGTTCGAAGTTGAAAGCGGGAGGCTTTACGGGCTTGCTGGATGAAACACAAACAGGATTAAACATAACTATAACATTTTATTTCTACGCAGTTTAACGGGTTGTACAAGGTTCGGACCATTATTGTTCTCTGTTAAACGGGAGAAAGCGAAATAACTCGCTAAATGTAAACATTTAGAAACACTTGAGCTAATAAGAACAACGAGCAAGTTAGCTAGCTACCGTATACACTTGCATACTAGGGTACTAAATAGTATGCTCAGTCGTGAACGACCCATTTGGAGGGTTGCTGTTTCTCCATACTGTTTAGTAGCTTAGTATGCTTATGAAACCGTTTACGCTACACCGTATTGCCTTTGTTTGCGCTTTTACATTGGACTAATTACACACTGCTTACAAAACTATAGGAATTTTTAATATGGGGTATTTCGTTTTGAAGTATCTCCTAATTTTTGTGAGCGGTATAGTTAGACTTTATAATTAACTATGTTTATATTTTAGCCAGGATGGACGTGACCACGTCTCTGAAGTCCCTTCTTTTGGCTCTCCGTCAATACAAGAACAATAAAGGCACACCGAATGCCTCACAACTGCAAAAACAAATCCAAGTAAGTCACTTTTTGTTTACTCTGATATATGCAGTTTTTGCATATACACCACTTATTGGGTGTTTAAAACCCTGATTTGCTCAGTTCCAATTAAAAATGGGAAATAAAGGCCATGTGTAATAGTCTGTACAGAGAACTGTTAATGACACATGAATCCATACAGCAAGGAAGCTGTTTACCTGGCAACCCTACTTGGACCAAAACGTAAACACTGATAACATGCAGACTGACCCAATGTTTCAACGAGGCCCACTTGTTATCCAGACAATCTCTAATGATTAGACATCCAGATGTCTAATCTTAAAAAAAACATTATCCCAGAAGTGTGAAATGATTGCTATAACTTTGTGGAACATGGTTTGACTGCCATTAAATATAGCATTGCTGTTGTTTCCCTTGTTCTTTTGCACCTTCATCAGTTACGAATGTCCATCAATCACTGAATTTACAGCCTTGTTTTTTGGTTTTGCAGGATGTATCTGGAATGAAATGCTCCATGCTTCTAACTTCAGGCCAAGTTCTCCCCAGCGAGTGCCTTAATGGCCTGTTAGAAGTAGCTGGAGACCCAAACACAAGTCTTGGACTAACGGGGAGCATCCTGTCTCTGCTGTCCGATCTCGGTATGTTCCTTTTTGTTTATGTCAGCTGTTCTTTCTCTTTGTATATTTAAATAAGTGAAGTGTTGTCAGTAATTTAGCGTTTCTGGTATGATTTGAGATGTGTGGTTTTATTTACCTAACAAATTAAAAGCCAAGCATTTTGTATTGCGTTTAGTTGGCTTCTGATTGTCCTCTCATGCTGCCATTGGCTGTTGCTCATAACTGGGTTTATTGTTATTTATTGTAAGTAAATACCAATTTATTGTAAGTCTTGCTGGATCTGTGATTGTTTCGAACATGCTATAAATTTGGATAGTCTGCCCTTTTACAGCACTGCAGTTTAAATCTTCTGGGACTGTGCTGGCATAGTGGTTAAAGTACTGGACTCTGGACTAGAAGGTCCAGGGTTCAAATCCCACCTCTGTCAAGAGTGGGATTGTTGGGTCTTAGTTGGGTCTCTGAGCAAGGCCCTTAACCCACAATTACTTGGATTTTAAGATTGTGTGAATTGTAAGTTGCTCTGGATAAGGGCGTCTGCAAAATTACAAAATGGAAAGCGTCTGATTAGTATATCTATTTTATTTTATGATTCCACTTAATAATAAAGCAGTTGTGTAAAGTGCTTCTCATACAGAACAACTTCTGTGTTTCTCAGCATCTGTTGAGGAGAGTAGAGAGGCTCTTCACAGCAGTTATAACACCGTTGGCACAATAGCTGCTATCATTCATTCTAACAGAGCTATTCCAGAAGAGCCCGTTGTGCTGCAGGTAGGAGTTGTTACATGAGCGCTAACATTTAATGTTAAAACACACTTCACACTAAATCTAAAAACATAAAAAAAGAACACTTGCATGCATATACAATCACTATCTTATCTGACTGATCAGTAAAGGACATTCCATGATGCAAGATTTAATCAACATGATGTGTTTCTGGTCAATCAGAATGCTGCTTCCTGTGTAATGTTCATATCACATATATAAATGTATGAATATATGAACAGGAGATTGAGATTGGTTGATTTAAAATAGCATCTTTGGCTAAATGTTTTCTGAAGATTAAATATTGTGAAGAGGAACAGGATGTTTCGGACACAGTTCCTTCATCAACTATATTTGATAATGATAATAATAATAATAAGAATAATAAGAATAATAATGGTTAATCAGTGCTTAGTAGGTGCTTTTTGTACCGTAGTGTCTTCAGGTCTTACAGCGGCTCACTTACAACGTCAGGATCCTGCATTGTGCATCCCATCTAGATGATCTTCTCAGTTTCCTCATGATTAATATGTAAGCTTTACGTTATGTTGTTTATTACTTATTTATGTTTATTTACTATGTTATTAATGTTAATAACTTTGAGTTTATTTTGTTCACATTGTACATGGACAGGTAACAAATGAAATCATACTGGAACCACTAAACAATTAGTTACTGTTCTGTAACATTTAGTTTTTGTTTGTATATAATTAACCACCTTGATCTAAGTCCATCACGTAATACGTTACTCATATCCTAATGTCATGGTTTCAGCAAGACCACATTGCTGTCTGATGCATTTGTGGTACAGTTCAACTTTATACAACAATCAGACACTGAATTTGAGATATTTCTTTGGGACATTTCGAGGAATTCTGTCCTTTTTTATTAATGACTGCATAAAAATCACGTCTCTCCTTATGATTCCAGACAGTCTAATAACGATGACGTCACTAAGCCCTGTTTGGGACTGATAGCTAACCTGTGTCGACACAACCCATCTGTGCAGTCTCTGATCAAATCCCAGGTATGATCCACCACCTAGATACCTTGTATTGCTTATACTAGTCCACATTTGTATGTTAGTAAAGAGCTATTTATCCAGGTTTGAATGGTTTCTGATTGTATCCTGCTCAGTGAGGATTTATTTGATCACCTTCTTTGTTTTCTCTCCAGAGTAATGTTAAGGCTTTCTACAGGGCCTTAATAAATTTCCTCGGTCATAACTGCCTGACTGTAGTGGTCTTTTCACTGTCTGTTCTATCAAGTCTAACCCTCAATGAGGAAGTAGGCCAAAAGGTACTTGCTATATGTCATGGTTTTGATCTTGTAGTTTCATGTGTCTGTGGCTAGGATCTGTGACTCTGTTTTATTTGTGGCCTTTCAGCTCTTCAATGCAAAAAACATCCACCAGACTTTCCAGCTCATCTTTAACATTACAGTCAATGGAGATGGCACCCTGACAAGAAATTATGCCGTCGACCTACTGGTGGATCTACTTAAAAATGCCAAGATTGCAGATTATCTCACCAAGTAGGCTTCTTATTTTAATCTGTTATTCATAGCTACATTGTTAATTTGTGCCTGTGTGGAATGTAACCTTAAAACAAATCTGTCCAACTAGATATAAACACCTTCCAATCTGCCTGACTGAGGTTGTCGGCCTACTGCATGGGAAAGACCCTGATACTGCAGTTAAGGTCAGGGTGTCTGATTCCTAGAAAACCTAATATGCCTGTAACGATTGAATTTATAGGTATTATTTTTTATGTGTTTAAGGTTAGAGTTTAGTCAGGAAATTTTCAGTGACCTTAATCTACAATCAGTTATCCATAAAGAGAAGAAAAGGGAGACTTAATTGCAAGCAGCACTGTGTTAATCTGGATCTGTGTATGATTTGTGTTTGCAGGTTCTGGAGCTGCTTGTGTCTCTGTGTTCAGTACCAGACCTGCGCAGACTCATCTGTGAGACCATGCTGAAGCCTGCATCCCCCCGTCTGCAGCCTGGCACTAGGAATCATGCCAATGCCAGGGGGACTGAGCCTTGCCTGGCACTGCTTCAGTGGGCGGCTGGGCCCATCCATGGGCCTGAGCAGTGCTGCTTACTGGCCCTGTCACTGTTCACCGAGCTCTATGAGGTGTGCATTGCATTGGACTGATCTGAGTTGGAAGTAAACTTAGGCTCTAATGTAAGGAATTTCTCTTAAATGAAGCCAAGTGGAAAATATATCTGGTGTTCCCTAAAATCGTTCTTCTAAGTATGAGCACTTGGGTCATATAGTGTTTGCTTATTTAGTATTATATTGCTAAAAATTTCTCAGTGGTGTTACACACTTGGGACTGAACCATTATAAGTGGATGTAGGGGTAGGTGGGAGAACAGGTAGTATGTTGGGGAATATTGGTGGTTGAGAGATAGAGGTGTGCTCAGGTATACAGAATATACCTTATATATACAGCATGTACTACAGGGTGAGTCAGAAACCACAGGCTTGCAGACTTTCTCTTTGCCATAACCTTTGTTGGGGTTTCTTGGTCTGTAGTGGTTCTGCAGATGATCTTCTGCCATCCAGAGTCCTGGTTTCTCTGAATTTGGCTGTGAGGGATGTAATAGTGCTGTGTGAAATTGGTCATCCTTCTGGCTGTCGGTTTTTGAAGTCTGTGGCTATGATACGGCTGCTGCGTTTTCCGGACCTCAGAATCATCAGTTCCATCTTCAGTTACCTGTGACGAACAATAAAAGCTCTGAACTTTCTGTGTTTTGAACCACAAGATATTGCAAATCAATTTCTGAGACAATTCTGTTCTTCTTTGATATGCCACATGACCACCTTCCCATTGGACACACTTGTCCTCGATTTAGTGTTTACTGTCATTTATCAGAAGCTCATAAATGCCATGGGATATTATATATAAATCTGTGAAAAACCAATGTCGTCTTAAACTGGTTGTAGTAGCTGATTATACATGTATTTATCTATTTGTTCAAATGCACATTTTGATAACCTGCTAGCCTACCAGTCCGTATTGGGTGCAGCATTCAGACACAATTTCCTTGAGCAAGAAGGTTCCTTCCCAGGGTGGAGCGGCCTGGGTCCTTTGTCTTTGTCGAGTCTGCATGTCTTTCCCGTGTCTGTGTGGGTTTACTCCTGGTACTCCGGTTTCCTTCCAAATACATGCTTGTTAGGTTAATTGATTACTCTAAAACCTTGTTTATAAATATAACCTTGTGTGTGTCACTGAAATGGCCACTGCTACTTAAGTAAACCAAATAGGCAAACAAACAACCCCTACCCAACCCTGCAATTTAATGCATGCTTTCTCTGTGGATAGGTAGCAGTGACACCACAATGTGTTTCCGCTCAGTGTCACATTTTGTAAAACCAAAGTTTACTAAGAAATAGTAGTAGAGTATAGTGCCAAAAAAAACCAACATTTTTTTTTTTTCTTTTTGTATGAACTATTCCTTTAAAGAGGGTGTTCAGATCAGCAACATATATTGTAAACACTATTGCCTGTTTGATCTAAACCCCATGAGTCCTCATCATAGTGCTTGAATCTGTTTTACCTTCTATAATGCCATTCTCTGATATTTTTTGTGTTCATCCTCAGGAGGTAATTGATTCCTCGCTTTCCGGTTCAGCTTATTCGTTTTTGGAGGTCCTGCTGCCAGCAGTGCAGGGGCTGCTGCAGGCTCCTGACCCAGGTGAGGGAGAAGAGCTGCTAAAGAAGCATTGCGCAAGAGCAGGGCGTGTCCTCGACCTTCTCGTAGATATCCTTCTACAGATAACTGTATTAGCCTGAGCCTCTCTCCATCATTCTTCTTTGTTTTATACTTGGTGGTAGTACTCGTTGAGTTTTGTTTCATTTGCCATGTCTTGTCTTGAGACCTGGTTCATGAATTGGACAGGTGTACGTAATTGGTGTAATTAAAATAAATATAATAAATAATAAATATAATACTCCTTGACTTGAGCACTCCTGTGTAGAGAAGACTTCCTGAAGTCTCTGGTATCTCAGCATGTGAGCTCGGAGCTGTGTACATCACTGGTGGAGCTGCTGCTCTCCAACAGTCAGGACTACATCAGCTCCGTCTGCTCTGGTTCAGGATCACAGCTCAGGTTGGTCAAACATCAACCACTGATATGGGTAGAAAAAGAAGGGACCTGAAACACAGCGGGTTCTGGCAACGATCCCAAAAGGACACGGGACAGGTGTATGAGTGCCCTGGCCTGTCCATTACAGGGCTAAGAAGGGGCACCAGGGAATTCTATTTTCATCCCCTTTGCATATTTTTCTTTGGACCAAGCCAGTCGTGTCTGCATGTCTAAAAGCTATTGCCAGAATTCAAGACGTCCCTCTGCTGTGAATTTCCTCAGCATGACATGACTGTCAGCATTGATTATTCATAGAACGTTTTCCATGGATTGAAATGTATTCTGTTTGATATATTTCAGCACACTCTGTATATGTATGATAAGTTGCTTTGTTTCTGTAGCCAGATGTGCTCTGAGACTGTACTGAAAACCCTGGAGCTGATGAGCAAACTGAAGCAGCACGTAGCCGACATGGAGACTTGCTTCTACCAGATGCTGCAGGTAAATTTAGAAGGTTTAAGCGAATGTCCATCCCATAATAGCTGTGAAGAAGAACAGTCATTTGTAATCATATGTGTAATTGGTACAGGACCAGCGCATGGTGACACCCCTCTCGCTGGCTCTGACTTCAAGCAGAAGAGAGCATGTCAATGTGGCTTTGCACGTCCTTTTTGAAGCTGCACCACTACCCGACTTTCCTTCTGTGATGTGAGTTAAAAAGCCGCAGTGTTTTGTGAGTAACTGCAAATACAATACATTAAATAAAGCTTCCACCTTTGAAGAAATGTCTCCAGTGTCTAGAAAGAGAAAGCCTCCAACTAAAATGTAACAACACTCACTTTGCAAACTGGAATGTAAAAGCAGTTTACCTCACTAGTAGAAAATGTTGTTACACAAATAGATTTTGCTACAGTGTAAGTTGACAGCCAAAGTATTGAGCACTTTATTAATGTGGCCTGTACACCCATACATTGATGTTATTATCGGCTAATTATGTAGAACAATGCATCAAATTGTACATGTACAGACAGGCAGCTTCAGGTAACAAAAGAAAAGGGAAAAACATATTTTTTTTAGTCTAGGGGAAAGCATTGCCGCAAATAACTCGTACCGGCATCGCGAGGCTGATTTGGGAGTCAAAGGAAACGCTGTTCAGGAGGATGGAGCCCCAACAGGAAAGAGTTTTTCTCTGTCCACGGCTTCTTCCAACAGTTCTTCATGCCAGAACATTGACACCCTCATTGAGAAGCTTCATAGTGGCATTCAGGTAGGTGTGTTTTTATGGCTAGCAGCATGTGCAGGTGACTCTTTAACAATGTATTAAAATGCCATGTATGGACAAGAGATATTCTCTTGCCACTTCATGTGAGTCCAGTTTTGAGTTCTTAGCATGAAAGTACAGTCTCGTGTCGTATCGTGTCCAGTCTCGAGCGAGGCAGGTCCGAGTCTAGCCAGTGTCTCAAGCAATCGAACACGTGTTGAGTAAATTTCAACAGTCATGTCATCCAAACTATTTTAATAGCACTGCTGAACAGGGATGTCTTCATAAAGAAGTAAGATTACTCTAAGCACTAGATCACCATAGCTAAAACCAAATGAAATCCTAGATGAAACAGTGTTGGGTTGATGACAAAAGGATGTGAAAATGATATTCAGAAGTGACTTTACCTGATAGTTTAAAACCTGTTTTGTGCACCAGTTAAAAAGTGTGTTTTGTGCATACTTTCACTGGTATGGTGCTCAGAGCAAGTAACAAATCCATGACAAACTTCAGAACTAGTTTAGAAATGCTGCTTTATTTAGAGGCAGTACAAACATCTTGGGTTTACCACTGCTGCTTTAAAAGGAGCGATGATCACATTAGAGTCCAGCATTATTTTAGTGCTTCACTCTGGTGCATAATGTGTAGCTAATGTTTACCATTATTCCCTGAATATCCATGTGTGTGTTGGTTTTCCAATTGAGTTGTTAAGAATCCCTTTGCTTCCTGTATGTTCGTAGCACCGACACTCATTTTGGTTTCTTGTCTCGTAGTTACAGGAGCAAATAAAAGACGTGCACATGTCTGACATCATTGACGTCTATGAACAGAAAATCTCTGCTCTCGCAGTAAGTGAACTTGCGTTCCATTTCTTTGCATTTGCTACCTATCGAAAAACTGGAGAAAAAAAACCTGTGTTCTGTGCACAGTCTAAGGAGGGGCGTCTGCAGGACCTTTTGGAAGCCAAAGCTCTGGCCCTGGCTCAGGCTGATCGGCTAATCGCTCAGTACCGCTGTCAGAGAGCACAAGCAGAAGCTGAGGTCAGATACACTTGCAGATTATTTTTGCGCCACATGCTGACTGATACAACCGAGGAAGCTGTGACCACAAGCTCTTCATGAAGAAAAAAATGTTTGTTTCTCATGAGTCTGTAAACATCGTTAGCATTTTATTCTTTGCAGGCACGTAAGCTTGCGTCTCTGCTGAAGGAGACTGAGAGGAGGAAGGAAGAGCTGCGGGCTGAGCTCAGTGACCAGGTACTAGAGATGGAGAAGCTAAAGACTGACAGCCAACAGCTGCTGCAGCACAATGGCCGACTGCAGGCAGTCTCAGATGAACACCAGAACCTCAAGGGAACATACAACCAGCTGCTTAGCAGGTCTCTGTGGTTTTTACACCTTTTAAACCTGTTACCTAGACCTAAAGGAACAATGTGTAGATGGTCTGGAAAATTTATGTTTTTGGCCCTCATGAATAGGTGTTGGCATGTACATTTATGGCATTTAGCAGACGCCCTTATCCAGAGCGACTTACAACTCATCTTACAATCAAAGCAGTTGTGGGTTAAGGGCCTTGCTCAAGGACCCAACTGTGGCAGCTTGGCAGAGGTGGGATTTGAACCCTGGACCTTACATTTACATTTACATTTACGGCATTTAGCAGACGCCCTTATCCAGAGCGACGTACAACTGATATGTTCTTACAATTTAAGCAGTTGTGGGTTAAGGGTCTTGCTTAAGGACCCAACTGTGGCAGAGGTGGGATTTCGAACCCAGGACCTTCTGGTCCAGAGTCCAGTACCTTAACCGCTAGGATACCACAGTCCCCACAAAAATCTGGATTAGCAATTGCATGTCGAGGCCTTCGTCTTCTACCCCAAATGCCAAAAATGTAATAAGGGGACAAACTTGAATAATGTAACGTGAGCAAACGAGTGATAAACGCTAAGCAGAAAGCCAGACCGCCAGGTAAAAAGAGACGGCAAAGCCACGCAGTCTCGTGCTCCCGAAGATTTACTGTCCTGATAGCCGAACAAATGACGCTTCAGGGATTTCTCTGCGGCACTAATACGTGCAGCGGTGGCAATCTGCTTTAAAAAGCCGGCCTCGGGTAGGGAGGGACCACACAGAGAGACCGAGTGTCTCCTCTCACCGGCATTCAGCCGTGTTCCCTTTCATAGAGACACAATCCCTACAAATTCGCTTTCATTAGGCTTTAACACTTACACCTTAACGGCCCCGGG
Source organism: Parotocinclus spilosoma (assembly GCA_033117975.1). Classification (NCBI taxonomy): domain Eukaryota; kingdom Metazoa; phylum Chordata; class Actinopteri; order Siluriformes; family Loricariidae; genus Parotocinclus; species Parotocinclus spilosoma. The sequence continues at coordinate 3,947,157 of JAVSBV010000083.1, read as the reverse complement.
GCACAGTCCCACACACGCAGACAAGTCTGGATCGCTGTAAATATTCAAAGCGTCCAACCATCTGTTTTGAAATTACAGGTCTGGAGGATTTATCGCTTGTGCAACGCGGTGCGCCGGTGGGGGGGGACGGCAGACGCCCTGAGCGGCCGAACTTCGTGCTTCCAGTGTCAGCCCAGCTTTGCTTAACAGACGCGCTTAGGGCTCACTGATTAAAGATTGGAATGAAACGTTTTGGACCTCATCCTCTCTCTGGACTTTTTCAAAAATGTCGGGTCACGACCCAAACCTCACCGATACCCCCCGAATCGGTCACGTGAGCCCTGACGTCTGAGGAGTGGTGAGACGGCTTATCCAGAGCAGGAGCTGGAGGATTAATGGTTCAGTAAAGACCAAGGCTGCTGTGTACGCTCGAGAAGGACGATTAACCTTTATTGCCGGCGCTCGCAGCTGGAGGGAGCGAGCGGGAGAGAGTGCGAGCGGCTCTTGCAAACAAAAACAGGGTCCGACTCGGTGCAGCTCCGTTAGCCCTATCAGATGGGCCAAAAAGAGAAAGACGAGCGGGAGGGAAGAAGGAAGGCGGGGAGGCGGCTGATAAAACATGTTCAAGTCCCTGACAGGGACAGACGTCTCTTTTTGACGCGGACGTTCAGATGAGCTGCGTTCATTAATCGCCGCGCCCCGAATCGAACAACCTCAGATAGCCGGCAGGTATTCGGGACGAGGCCCTTTAAATGATAAGCATCTCCAGGCCTTATCAGCTCGCCCAGGAAGTCTCTAATCGGGCACAGCGATCTTCTCGTCACGGGAGCGCCAGCAAAATATGCAGCGTCCCGCATTTACTGTGGGAGGCCAATGTTTTCAAAAAGCACCGCTTGTTCGTAATACCAGGTCTCTCCGAAGGGAACGAGGCCAGCGTGACACCTCGCTCGATCCTAAGAGCCTCCTCAGGGGAGACGGCGAGCGCGAAAGCTCTCCTCTCGAGCCTCCCCCGACGCCCTGCTCGCTAACCTCTCTCGTTCGGTGCAAGGCGAGGATTAACGCGCCGAGTATCAAGGACAAGTTAATCCTATAAATGTCGGCCATGACGTGACGGAAATGCGCTCGGGCTCCGCCTCAAGCGGGCCGACGCGCATCCGAGCCAAGGCTGGACCCTGTGGGGCCCCAGTCCCAACATTAGAAGGAACAGAGCGGCTCCCGAAAAGTTCATACAGCGGCAGCTTGTCAGAGGGGACCTCATTCGCATAAAAATATCATACAAAATTCCATTCTAACCGTTGTGTAGAATTGGCATGTTCTCCCTGCATCTCTGTGGGTTCCTACAACAGTTCCCAAGACCAGTCTCTGAAGTAACTCTTTAAAAGTTTGTGCACCCTGTGTATCTGTGTGCTTGTCTTACCCCTAGACCCCGCCCCCTGACTCTAAACTTTTTCATATGTTAAGCAAGCAAGGAAGGTAAATAAGTGAGTCCAGGACTGGCTGATCTGCAAGAAAGCTGGGGGTTTTTTGGGGTTTTTTTGTGTGTGTCAGCGCCGAGACGGTTATGAGGGAGGGACGGTACCTGCGACAGGGGGCATTCTTTAGCCAGGGAACTCTGGTTCATGTCCTTGAGCAGCTCCTTGAGGGCGTTTCGCACCGTCGAGTGGGTCCACTGCTCGGGTGGCAGGTCTTCCAGTTTGGGGCAACTGCTTGGAGGGACAGATGGAGACAGGGAAACAAAGAGAGCTGTAAAAAGGGGCGAGAGAGACACACAAAGAGATGGCGAGAGAGAAAGAGAGAGAGGCTTGCTGCAAGCGCTGCTGTAAGACAGACAGATTTCATTTGGTGCATCAAGCAGATGCATCTGGAGATTTCTGTCTCTCTCACTCGCCCCCTCTCTCTCTCTCTCTCTCTCTCTCTCCTGATTGTTCTGATTAGTTAATTACTTTATACAACACATCTGCTGTATCGACGCATGAATTATACATCAGCTGCGTGCGGCGACTAATATTTCACGTTACTTCTACCTTTGCGGCTCTGCCAAAGCAATCCGGGCGCCGCGTTTATCTGCGAAACTCCAAATAAAACGTTTTATATACAATGCGCGAAAACGGTTAATAAAATGCAGGCTCTCTCTCTCTCTTTCTCTCTTTCTCTCTCTCTCTCTCTCTCTCTCTCTCGCTGGATGATTGGCGTCGGCCTCGATGCCGTCGCCAGCTGCGCTATACGAGGCAGTCGAACGGGTTCGGAAACAATATCGTGCGAGACGACGTATCGAGCGCCGAATCAAGGACATCGTGCTGAAAATGGAGCGCAGCCTTTCATTAAAGTCGAGCTTTATACGGGATGCGGCAGCAGATGTAAACACACACACACACACACACACACCACGGCCAAGTGGAGGAACAGCAGGAGCACCTTAACGTGCAGCCACAGACCCTCTGGGGAAAAGTGCGAGAAGAAAAGCGAGACGTGTGTGTGTGTGTGTGTGTTTGTTGAGGGAGACTTACCTGTGCAGCTGGATCTTCAGCGTGATGACGTGGTAGACGTCCTGCAGCATGTCCGCCACCGTGGCATCCGGGGCGTCCGTCACGTACGACAGGGGCACGGGGTTCCACCTGCCCACCTGGATCATTCCTGAAATGGGAAACCCCCGGATGATGCTGGTGTGATTTCTTGCATACGTGTGTGTGTGTGTGTGTGTGTGTGTGTGTGTGTGCGTGTGTGCGCGTGCGCGGTACCTTTAGCCTGAGCGGCGGAGCTGTGCGAGTACCCGAGCGAGAGCAGCGCCATCTCGATCAGCTGGTTGAAGAGCATGTCCTTCCTGACCAGCACGAACTCGGCGTGCTCTTCCCTGCTGTCGAAGTCGATCGGGTTCTCGTAGTGCTCCACCACGCAGAACACGGGCAGCAAGTTACCTAGAACCGAGCACAACCACAAGAACCCGCTCAGATCGGACCGGAAATTTACCGGCCACTTTTCATATCCGAACGGTCCGTTTTGAGAGCCTGTTGCTTTAAATGATAATAAGCCATGCTGGCCCCGCCCACCTCAGTGAATCAGTGAACATTATAAAAGCAGCGTGATGAAAATACGTACACCGGAGATGCCTTACACACCCAGTCTGTCTTACGGCTGCTCAAATAACCAACATCATTATGCAGAGTCCCTCTTTTAGGGAACGTTTCGTTCCCAGTCCTGTAGCGATCAATCTACAACGAATCTATTCACCCCAGCCCGGACGTCACTATGTTAAAAATCTCTACCCACTCTGCCCTCCTGTCCTCTGATCCTGAGGGACGACTTAGCACCTTGTGCTGTTTTGTGAAGCTCTTAGCTTTGGCCGAACGCTTACAGATCCAGTGCTTGCGAAAAAAAAAAAAAAAACGTTCTCCAATTAGAACCAATTATTCGAAAGCCCAGGTTTGTGATGCCTGAACTTTGTTTTGCTGACCTGGCAGCTCCTGACTGGGTTTCCAGTACGTTGGTAGGTTCTCCACCCATGGTGAGATTTAATCCTATTTTTCTCTTTTGCTATAAATGGAGCATTTGAAATAAACTAAGAGAGAACGCAAGGTGATAAATATTCTATACGGTCTATATCAGATCTCCTCTCCGTCATGGGTACCCTACCCATGATGCTCTGCTGCTTTTCTCTCCAGAGACACACCCTGAAAGTCTGCAAATCTGCCGGAGCTTTAATGAAAGAACGAAAGAGAGAGAAAAATCCCAGTCCAAAGCCGTCATGTGTTCAGGTTTACTCTGCAAATATCACTTAATGCCAGCCAGCTGAAACGTCGCGCTTCTGAACCGTGCACAAACTTTTGGCTAAGGCAGATCGCGGGAGGCGATCGTAAAGCTCTCCGAGGCCTGACCTTCGCGAGGACACTAACGCTCCCTGGCAAACAATCAGTATATAAGCGAGTGGCCGGACGATGCCGGGGAATTTGCTGAACTGGGCCTTTTCCATTTTTAATAGATAAAGATCTCACAATAAAGAGTGCTGCGTCGGTCCGTTTCGGGATCAATCCCGGCTTTGTTTCCCGCATGCTCGAGCTAAATATTATTCCGAGGACACAATGGACAAATCAGCAATCGCTCGTCACTAGCGGCACCAGCCCCGGATCGGCGTGAGGCTCTGGAAACGAGCCCCAGATCAACCTCCACGAGTGCCGGTAAAAATCCAAACGTCCCATGACTGTACAGCACCCTCCTCTACTTCCAAAAAGGTTCCAGTGCTAAAGCTTTCAGGCCCTGTACCCATCAACCAATCAAAGTTCTAGTACTCTAGGTTCAGTTACCACTGATTCACGTTCTTTATTTAAGTACCAAAGGTCCAACTACCTGTAATTCAAGGTCTACTCTCAAAAGGGACCAGTTTCACTACCAAAGCCTAAATCTCACTATCCAGAGTCCCAGCTCTAGTACCAGTACCACCAAAAGGCCCAAATAAACAATGCTACAGGTCCCAGTTCCTGTGATTCAAGTTTCAGAACCAAGCACACCAGTTACAGTAATCCTGTTTGCAGCCCAAGTACTAATTATGTGGTAACTGTTAATGCTCCTGTAATAAAGGCACAAGTACCAGTACTAACAATATACAGTCGATTCCGGTTAATAGGGCCACCGGTTAATAGGACCAGCCGCTTATTCGGACCAAATCTTAAAGTACCGAAACAAATCCTATTAAATACGTGTAATGTTATTCGCTTATTTGGACCAAAATTCCGCTTAATCGGAC
>JAVSBV010000083.1:3930315-3942340 GCA_033117975.1 Parotocinclus spilosoma | reverse complement strand
ATATATAGACACATCTGATTTCATAATTACATTATCATATTTATTATATTTTATTTTGACTATATTCTGTCTTGCAATTGTTCTATAGAAATGTAATACAATTCATTTATAATTTAATCTTACTTATAAACATCTTGGCTGTAAGTGGGTCGGATCCCTTTTTCAGTTTCTTCATCCTCATGTTTAGGGAGTTTTTCCTTGCCACTGTCACCCTGGGTTTGGCGCTCACCCTCAGGTGGTGCTGTGGTTCTACAGATTTATTAAGTTTTGAGACTTTCTTTTAGTGTCTTGTCGACAACTTCAACGTTTGCGAGCAAATAAATCAGCCGTGCAGATCAGTTCGGCCCGACCGTCCTAATGAGCAGAGAAACTGCTGCACAAAACTCGAACCTGCACCCCGGGACGCCTTTCCGATAACCGTGAGTCAGGAACCCGGACGATTTAGGGAAGGAAAAGGTAAAAAAAAAAACAGTGAGATCTGTGCATCTGTACTTCTGAGATTGTTGTTAGTAAGGACGGAACGTGTTACAGGAACAAAACGGGCCCTGATCGAGTGTGTGTGTAGCCGGAGTGACGCGTTTCGTTGTTGTTGTTGTTGTGGTGGTGGGTGTGAAAGAACTCGTGTGGGTGGCTGAGACAGGAAGCGAGCTTAATCACGTCATCAGAGCTGCACTTTCTCCGGCGTAAATCACTTCGACGGGTCGACGAGGACAAGCCGAAAAGCAGTGCGACCAGAACCGAGGCTCCGGGACACGGCTTTCTTCCCCAAAGTATTCGTGCGCTGGCACAGGGCGCCGGTGCAGCGCAAATTAAAAGGAGAAAAGCACCCTGAAATTAATGTTTACTACTCACAGCAAGTGCAGCACGTTCCCATCAAGCCGGGCACGCTTTAATTACAGGCCTTATTTACCATATTGGGCAATTTGTCTAAAAAAGAAGGCCTGAGGCGACAGGTCGGGCGTCGCTCGCATTTAAGGAATGTGTTTTACGATCTGCTTATGAGTTCGCATTAGAAAAGTGCACCAGCAGATCTTCCTTTATTTTAGGAATAAAACCAGAGCGTTTTAACGCTTGCATTTCAGAAAATACTGGAGGAAATTAAAACAGACTGGCATCATTGGCATCACCCACGATCCGACGGCCTTTACGTTCAGAAACATGGCCCAAACCGTTATGTGCTCGCGCATACGTTTGGGTGTATGGAGAACCTACCAAACTACTAACCAACGGATTCAAACCCGGTCAGAGGGGCCCCGGAGCATCACAGGCTCTGTGTGTTTTCCGAGGTGCTCCGAGTTTTTCAAAATACAGTTTAAACGTGTTAAAAAGAATTAAAACAAAACACACAGGACAAAATCGCTTCATAAAATAAATAGAAAATACATTCTTTGATTTTTAGGTAAAAGTTTAGGCTTCTGGACAAAAGAAAAAAAAGCCAAATAAGGGAAAAACGCTAGAATTCATGTGAAGTTTGGCCTATAAAGATTTGCAATTAATCTCGGGGGCACAGGTTTTCTGAGATAATCATTTGGGGGGTTGGCAGTTTAGGTCCATCATGGATTCACTGCAAGCTCTTGAGATTTCTTCAGTATTAACCGGCGTGCTCTTGCTGTGATCTTTGCAGGACCTAAGAAGATCTTGAACGAGGAAATAGAGCTCCTCAGGGCTTGTGTTTGAACTCTGAATTAGGTTCACAAAAAGATGCCAAGCCCTGCCCTGGATTGGCACCCTGTCCAGGATGTGCTGGTGCTCCATGTGCCCTGTAAACTCCAGGAAAGTTCCGGACCCCTGCATGACCCAGACCAGGGTAAATAAGCTTCTTACCATGGGTCTGAACGTGCAGAGGTTCTGCTGTATTAACCAGACCGAGTGCCCGGCCCAAGCTCCATTAATCCCTATTTATCATCTCCCCAAGGAGCCCAAGCTTTGATAGAGAGGGACTAAAGTGACCCCAAGAGCCTCCTGACACGAGAGCGCATGGAAAACGTATTTATCACGTCTTCACAATTACACAGCGTGAGAAGCCCCGAGGCATCGGAGCGCGAGCGCGTTGCCTAATTAGAGCTAAGTGTAGCGGAGAAAGTCGCCACCCAAGCTCTACCCCCAGAGGCCGATTTGAGAAAAAAGCGCCAAACTTTTTTACGATCCTTCTCAATGTACGATGGAATACTGCAGATCGTGAGATACGACCAAAAGTATGCAGACACCCGAATTCAAAAACCAGCCTGTTTAATCCAAGTCAGGGTTGTGGGACGGTTGTGCGACGAGTTTCCATCAAGAGGCGAGAACCAACCATGGACAGGCGCCAGTCCATCAAAGGCACAAACACACACGCACAATGGGACACTTCGACGACGCCAGTTGACCTTTAGAATGTGTAAGATAAACCAGATTGCAGGAGAACATGCAAACTGAATTGTGCCGTTCTGCAAGTTACTCAAAGCGCTAGTAGAACCCCACAGCTGCTGATCCAGGTCCAGGTCCAGGACCCCTGGGTTGAGAGCTGCAGTCTGGGCACTGCCAAGGTGCCAATCTTGTGCTCGAACAGATTTTCAATTAGCACGGGGTCAAAATTGTGCCTTAACTGTAGTTTTCAGGAACGACCTGGTGTCCTACTGGACAGGCCCAGCTCGGGTCCGTTGGTTTAGCGCTGTTGTTGAGTGTCCCACGATAAGGAACGAATAAAAAAATCTAAGTTAGATCAAGCGACGAAAGCACTTAAAGCGTCAGCGCCGGCGTCGCCGCAGATCAGCACAATGCTCGACTCACAGCAAGACATCATATTTTCGGAGAGTCCATTACCCTCGCTTAATTAAACAGATGTGATTAGACAGATCCGAAGCTGAGAGAGAGAGAGCACTCTCTGATAAGGATTCTTGTACGAGACGACTCGGTCTCGCCCGGCTGGCCGTCATTAGGAGCTCCTGCTAAAAAGGCCCGCGGCGCCCGGGGATAAAAAATAAGACGCTAATAATATGTCTGTTTATAAATTGCACGTTGCTACGCATCAAAACGTCTCGTCTTCTCCTCCGTAAGCCTCTTAGTCATGTAATTTGTGCATTTTTATCAATTAGCAGGAAAGCCAGATCAGTGCAGGAGCTAATTCTTCCCCCCGCGCTCGGCCTAACAAAGTTTCTTTCATTCTCCTTTTCTTCTCTGTGCAGGGATTTTCCTGACTCACTCTTCCACCCTGTTTTATGGAGCTTATTGCAGATTTATGACCAGATCCCAGATAAAGGTTAGTCACAGATCATGAAAGAGACCCAAAACCGCACATTAATTCCTGGAATTCCAGCGCCGGGTCCCGACAAAGGAGCCCGAAGATCTTCAAACGCATTCGTCCATTCTTGAAGATCCAGCCCAACACGGATCCTCACAGACCCTACTCTCTCTTTCTCTCGCTCTCTTTTTCTTCCTCTCTCTTTGAGGTTTGATGTGGACGTGTTATATTTAGCCTTTGGTGAAGTTCAGCTGTTCTGGGTAATTATGCGGGGACGTAACCATGGCGACTGCCGTGGGCGTCTGGGCACACCTGTGCAGGTCGGGTTTGTAGGAGGACCGCGATCACGTCCGTCAGAATCCCCCCTCGTTAATTAGCCATCGTTTAACGAGGGTTAGCACGTTCTGCGCGTTCTTTCAAAAAGGGATTCAAACCCAGAACCTCCCGGGAACTTCAATCACTCTGGCCAGGGGTGCCAAAACTTTTGCACAAGGCTGCATTCGCTGGAGGGAAAAGCTCCAGGTTCTACGAGCACGACATGCTTAAAAAAAAATTTCTAATAAAGTGATGACTCTAAAAATTTGAAACGTTTCTCTTTGTCCTTTTTAGTTTTACTTCTAAAACTTGAGTTATTTTTAGTATTTATTTATTTATATTATAAATAGCCGTAAATTATCTTAAACTACCTTAATATTTTATGAATTAGAATTTTAAAGTAATGTTCTGCTTTATCTAAACGTTTATAAACTCCTATTTTATTTGAGCATATTAATTGCTTTTAATTCATTTATTCCTTATTTCAATTTAAATATGAATCTCCAATAAATAATAAATAATTTAATAAATAATAAAAGTCCTATATTAGGCCTGTTTGTATTTTCTATCAATCAATGAATTAATTAAATCACCAATTAATCAATCAATATACTGTAATAATGCTGTCAACTGATGACTATATCAAACTAATTAATCACATTTTAGAGAAAATAAATCGTTTTGCCTTTTTATTAAAAGCTCTGCACAGCCATGAGTGGATATTATAGTCAAAAATCAGATATCAATTATTTTTTTAAATTCTAAACATTTAAAATGTACATTTCGTAATATAGCAATATCTAATAGAAAATACTTTTCTGGTACGTCCATTCTATTTTTATTGATTTATTGTTTAGTTTTATTTCAGTTTAATATGGTTAATTTTGGTTCTAACCCAGTTTCAATTAATTTTATTATAAATAAAAACTTTTTTTAAGCAATGTTTAAGCCCTGCACTATTTTATTTACTTTTGTTTTATCATCTAATTTTTGGAGGGCGGAGGATTTCCGTGCAGCCATAAGTCTGTTTCTAAAGTTTTCATTTATAAGTCCTTCGTCTGGGAGCAGAAAGACGTTCGTATAAATTAAGTTCCCTTTTATCCAAACCATTAATCGTCTCGTATCGCACGCCGCTCGTCACATCCGTCACCGCCGGGGTTTCTGTTTTATTCCGCTGCAGAGCGGAAGCCCCTGCCTCGCCGCCGCTCGGTAATCGGTTCCGCTCAGGACGACTTCATTACCAGAGCTTATTAGTCGGGTTTGGGCGGTGACAGGTGGGCCCTGAGCCTTCTGAGGCTAAGGGGCCCCGCAGTCTCAGGGACTCTGCGTCTCATCAGTCATCCCTCTGTCGTTATCCGGTAATGATTTGATTATTTTGGAGATGCGCCGGGGTGTAAATCTCTTTCACGAGAGCTTCCTTCAGACATTAATCAAAAGCGATAGGGCAGAGCAGCGCGAGAGCCGAGGAACGCTTTCGAAACGACAAAATCTTAAACCGGTCCTGTTTTACTTTCTTCTCGCGACACCCAGGGAGACAGATTGGTACACGCCCTCCTGACCGGTTCACGCACACAATCGTTTCCTATAGATGATTTGGACGTCTTTAGGATTTCTTTTATGTTTGCGGGGTTGTAACGTCACCCCGCAGCTTTTACGTGATCATTTGTACTCGATAAAAAAAAACAGTTTCCAGTGTCTGGTTTAAGCTCGTTACGTGTTGGTGGAGAAAATCAATAAGGCGGTGTGAGTTTCGCAGGCTGGTCAGGGCCACTCTTACCACTCTGGGACCCTTTGAAATGGGTGATGTCGCCTGATCAGGGGGCCCAAACTTTAGCTGGACGTGTTCTGTGCGTTCTGCGTCCGCACCAAAGCGGGAAGTTTCTTTTGGGTTAAGTCAGGATGCCGCCGAGGAGCTTCTTAAACACTGCGAGAGTGACATCGGCGCCGTGCCCGCTTTGCGCCCGCGTTTTTTTGTGCGTTTCGCTTGGCACCGCCGGCCCCTCCGGCACTCGCATTCCTTTCATGTGCACCAGAATGCGGCGTGACACAAAATAGCCCCTGAGTGCAACCGTATCGTACCCGTCCACCGCTCCGCCGGGCCGGTGCCAGGCGCTCCGGATTGGCCGAGCTTCCCGCGAGGATGAAAAGAAAAAGGAGGGGGTGAACGTCTCTACAGGCCTGTAAGCCCCAAGGCTCCTGATCCCTGAGAATCGTGCCGAATTGTGGGCAGCTTGGCATCGGCGCGCCGCTCTTCGCCTAAGGTCTGTCACGGCTCAGGCAGGCGCCGCCGCTCACCCGCAGCCCAGGAATGTCTTCGGGTTCATCTGGACGAGCGTCGATAAGCGACAGCGGGCATCGTCCCGGCCTATCGCTGCCTCCCACGGAGGCGGAGTTGCTGGATACCAGCACCGGACACGGCCATGCCGACACACGGGGGCCATTCTTATGCTGCTCTGCTCAATGCCCTCAATGCCTGGCCGTGCTCAATGCCCTCGGCTTCCGTCTGGCTGCTGCCAAGCCCTGGCTCGGCACAGCGTGGCTCTGCAGCCGACAGAATACACACACCGCTGCTCACTACGGCCTAAAAACACCTAACCAAAGGATTAAAATCACTTTTAGGGAGTTTCTGCCGTCGGCCGTTAAAGCTTGCTGTGCCAACTTTTATAAATCAGCTTCCATTTTTATCTTTTCTCCGTCTTTTGCTCGGCTGTACCAGTTTGGTCCTGTGTATCTGTTTTATGGTTTGCTCTCGTGTCTGTATGTGCGTGTGTGTGTGTGTGTGTGTGTTACACCTTGCATAGCATCACTCCTAATTGCCAGTTGGACTCACCGGTATAAAGGAGCCATGGTCATACGCAGGGTGTGTGATATTTTGTCTACAGGCAGCGTTATTTCTTCTTTTGAAGCACCACTGGTTACCTTTGTCTTCCAATTAAAGACCTACCAGTCCTTCCGCCCACGTCCTGCCCGTGTCCTGCCCCGGCAGCCGTGTTATCGTTACAATAAGCACGGTGCAGGCGATTGATGTTTTTTTGGGGTTTTTTTTACAATTTATTTTCCCTGCAATTTCTATTTTATTATTTACAGTCGATTCCGGTTAATGGGACCACATTGGGACTCGATCGTTTTGCTCCTAATAACCGGCTGGTCCGATTAAACGAACATGTCCCATGTTACAAGACAGGACTATGTAACATTAAATGTTTATTAAACCTTTATTGTGCGTATAATGAGTTTTTTGGGTAGTGATGCCAGAGACGAAGAGTTTCTTTCACAGATATTACATATTGTACACGTTCTTTGGCCCGATTAAGCAGAATTTTGGTCCAAATAAGTGAATAACATATACACGTATATAATAGGATTTGTTTCGGTATTTTAGGATTTGGTCCGAATAAGCGGCTGGTCCCATTAACCGGAATCGACTGTATTTACTTTTAATTAATCATTTAAACGTTTTACCACATCAGTCTTGCTCTACACATTTTTAAATCTATTTCTAAACTATAAACGTCTTCATTTAATTTTTCCTTGCAAACTGTTACTCGCTAAAACGTTCCGAAACTTTACACAGCAAACGCAATCTTTAAATAAGCATCTTGACCGATTGACGCTTTGTTTTGTTTGATTTTTTTCAAAGATTTTCACGGTTTTCTTTTGGGCAGAAAGTTCCACTGTGATGAGAAATAAAACCTGAGTTGGTTTTTTTTTTTTAAATCACCTGTACGATCAGAGTCTCCTCCACCTTTTAAAATAAGGCAGGAGGAAATACCCAGAAAGCTGAGAGGGGAGGGGCATGGGAACCACAGAGACAAGTGTGCCAAACGACAGATAAGGTCAGGTACTTCCTGTCAATAGTCGATTCTTATAAACCGGCGGTTTAATTTAAAGGTTAGGGGGCTGTAACTTTAAAGAACAAAAGATTCCAAAGCATTTCAAATTTCCATCACGTGAGTCATTCACAGTGTTAATATCCAGCCGATATTTTAACTCTTCCGTTACAGTCCGTCTCCATAAATAAGGTCATAATAAAAGTAATAATAATAATAATAATAATAACAAGAATAAAAATTAGAAGAAGAACGAGTCGGCGAAACAGGATTAGATCTGCTTATTAGTTTTTCCCATGGATTCATTCGGGGTCTGCTTCGTCTGATAAAACTACAAATTTCTTCCTCGCTTTATGAGGAACAAAACACTAATAATGAGCATGGCCTCCCTGTTGTAGCCTACCTGCCTCAAGGAGCAACACATTTACAGCATTTACAAGACGCGACTTATCCAAAGCGACTACAACTCATACAATCTTACATTTCGAGCAATTGTGGGTTAAGGGTCTTGCTCAAGGACCCAATTGTGGCAGCTTGGCAGAGGCGGGATTTGAACCCTGGACCTTCTGGTCCAGAGGCCAGTACCTTAACCGCGATTATCTGAAGCCTTTCCAGTCAGATCAAGCCATTCTCTGTCAACCTCTCTCACTGCTCTTTCTTCTTTCCCGCCCTTTTTGACCCTTTTCCCTTTCCATAGCCAGCTGCCTCATTGCAGTCAGGTGCAACCAGCTAGGAACACTTTTTGGAACTACTCCTTCAATTTCAATTCAAACTGATGGTATGCTGGTTTGGGCCTCTCTGTTGTAGTCCACACACCTCAAGGTTCAACATGGTCTGAGATTCTACACCATAAAGCTCAGAGCAGTTAGAATCAGTCAGTCTGGCCATTCTCCGTCGACGGTCGCTGTCTCCTACTCTTTTTTTTTTTTTTGGCTTGATTTTTTTTTTTCCCTGTTCATATCCAGTTGCAGTTTGTATAAACACATTTTCTGTTTTATTTAAATGTTGTTTTTTTCCCACTGATTTCTGTTTTACGAGTATAAATGTTAACACGACTTTTTTTAAATCACAAATTGTATTTTAATTTGATGTAATTTTTATTATTATTTCCACACAAGTGTTTTACTACGGTACTTCAGTTAAAACAATTTATAAAATAAGAATGAAAGCACAGTGGTTTTTAATTTTATTTGACAAATTTTACACAATTATTTTAACTCCAGATTTTTTTTATGCATTTCATTTAAGTGCCATTTTTGTCCTAGTAATTTTTGTTTTGCTAGTTGAAATATTGACTTTTTATGATGCCATTTTTTATTTACTTAAAACTCTTTTATTTACTTTAGACATTTTATTGAAATTACCCACATATTAATTATTAATATAATTTTCAACCCTGTTTAAATCTATTTTATTGTGTATTTATTTCTTATTTCCAACACAACATTGCTTAATAAAACTTTACAACATTTTACAAAATGCTTAGTCTTCATGTAAGCGGTTTAAACAGCTATTTGTATAAAAAATATATTTTATTGAAAGATCTTTACATTTTTACACACAATATTTGACTTTACATTTTTGCATTTCCTCTCATTTACAAAACTTAACTTCTATCTGCATATTTGTTATTTTATATTATATATTATTAAGTGGTGAGAGCTGATCTTTTGTTATTTAATTTTATTTTATTTAAACTAATTTGTTTATATTTATTATAATTTATTTATTTTCTATTTATTCATTTTCTCTCCTTTTTTTTTTTTTTAACTTCCTCACTCAACTGTTACTTTATTAAAAAAATCAGCAAAAAAAGGAACCTCCTGCCCATTTTTGGCCCTTTTCCCTTTCCGTAACCTGCTGCCGAATTGCATTTATGGATTTATACTCCGCGGTATCCTTTGTTTTTTGGTTTTTGTTTGTGTTTTGCTTGGGCTTCAGCACAAAATATTTGAAAATCGAACCGACGTCACCAAATGCAGATCAGAAAATGCAGGATTACGATCTGTTACGGACGCCAAAGGTGGACGATTTACGATTTTACGAAAATGTTTAAGAAAACATCGCTGTCTACTTTCGAATCGTTCTTTGTGCAAAGGCTGCATTTATTATCATTATAACGGGTTGCAGACGGCATTTTATGAGTAATGACGTGAAGTTCATGTGAATCGCTCTGCACGATCCCGTCGACTCAGCTTGTGAAAATGAAAGTGCCGCTCGCTCGGAAAGGTTTTTTTTTCAGGAAGGAGCTGCGAGCGTTCGACATCCTCTCACGTCGTAGTGGAAAAAAACGAACCAAAACAGCCGCGGTTGAGTGACTTCAGGTAAGCCGTGGGAGTAGAGAAACACGAGCGGCCACATCAGAGCGTTAAAAACAGCCGGCGCGTTTCAATACAGTGAGATGGCTGAGTAATATTTACACCGCCGGACTCATTGTAGTGGTACGAAAAGTCGAGGTGACGCTCCGAGGATTCCCCTGATTACAGTAAATGCACTGTAAAAGCTTTGCATTCTCACGTTCGGCCCCGGAGCGCTGTGGGAATCGGGCTCCGGCACTGCGGCACGTTCAGGAACAGAACCGGAACGTCATGAGCGATTTCCGATCCGACTGGCCGGCAAGATGGGAACGGTGATTTCCCCCCCGATTACACGCGGATATTCCAAACGTCAAGCACGCAGTTCGGAACCCGGGCGCCTCAGAGTAGCCACGCCTCTTAAGCACTTTTTCCTTTTCCTACCCCACGCCCTCGTTTTTGCGTACGCACAGGTCAGGAGTGCCCCCGAAAGTGAGTCATCGCTTCGGGAAAACAGTGTTTTTACAGTGCGAGTTACAAAACAAGAATTGTCAGGCCCACAAAAACAAGCAGGCTTTAACACGGGGGCACCCCTGGTCCGGTGCTGTACTGAGACCCTGGTAAAACGAGGAGGTAATGCTTAACACGCAAGCGCTGACCATGGGCAGCACGAACAAACCTCACCTTGGCCGAGGCAGGGTACGAACTGCAACCACTCACAGAGTATGTACAGCGGGCTGCCACTGCTGAGCCACTTTTGTTCGGATCCCACTTCCGGCAAGGTGAGGTCTGTAAGGTATGATGTTTAGATTATGGTTCGTTTCCCAAGTGTGGTTCAGAACCGCTCCTGCAAGCTTGCTCCCGTGACGGCAACCACAGGGGTGCCCCCGCATTACAGCCAGGATGAGGATCATATCAGGCCTGTCTGTTGTAGCCCATCCGCCTCTTAGTTGGACACGCGTAGTCTCCTACCCTTTTTTGGCCCTTTTCCCTTTCCGTAGCCGGCTGCCCCGTGTTTTTACACTGCCCTAGTTTCATTTGTTCAAGCACTTTAGTAGGAACGTTAATATACCACAGGGTGGAGCCTCCTTATTGTAGCCCATCCGCCTCATGGTTGGACATGTGTAGTCTCCTACCCTTTTCTGGCCCTTTTCCCTTTCCGTAGCCGGCTGCCCCGTGTTTTTACACTGCCTTGTATTCATTTGCGCAAGCACTTTAGTAGGAACGTTACTCTACAACAGGGTCGAACCTCCTTGTTGTAGCCCATCCGCCTCATAGTTGGACACATGTAGCCTCCTACCCTTTTTAGGCCCCTTTTCCTTTTCATCTACATTCCCTGGTTTCGTTTGCTCGAGCACTTTAGTAGGAATGTTAAACTACCACAGGGTGAAGCCTCCGGGTTGTAGCCCATCCGCCTCATAGTTGGACACGTGTAGCCTCCTAACCCCTTTTTAGGTCCCTTTCCCTTTACATTTCCTGGTTTCATTTGCTCAAGCACGTATTATGAATGACTAAAAAACTAAGCCACCTCCTTGTTGTAGCCCATCCGCCTCAGTAGGCCCGTGCGTTCCACACGCAGAGAAAAAGTCTTCATGATGCATTTAGGATTCAGTTTTTGCCTTTACAGATTCTCGTTTGATTGCCTACACATTTTTGGAACAAACTGGCCCCTTTTTAAAAGTATTAGGACACAAACACTTGTCAATTCCCTTATTATTCTTTTTTCCCCCCCAATGATGGTCCGTAACCATTTTTTAAAAAAACTCTGGACCCAAGGCTGACGCAGTACCTCTTTATATCCGGCTCGAGGCAAATCTATAACCAGCCCAACATGGATTGCTGTAAAAAAAAAAACTAAAAAAAAAATGCTAGCCTCTTTTCTTTTTTTATTACCCTGCAATAAAAGTGACCGATTATTCATCCTCTGCTTCTTCTCAAGCAGCCACCAGGGAGGAGCAATTACACGTCCCTGCCGTAACATGGCAGGTCTAATAAGGCACGTAAATGGAGGAAGAATCAATTAGAGCGGCTCTGACCCCGGCCCATGAGGCCCTGCACGTTCCACACGCCAAATTCAAAATGAGAAGGAAAAGAGCGAGCGATTCGGTCCCAAGACGTCTTCAGGCATTTAGGATCACGTTTCTGTTTTTACATATTAAACGTTTGATTTGTTTAATCACTTTGTCGGCATGGCACAGATTGGCACCTTTTTATCTCCACGCCCGTCTTGTGGAAGTTTCCACAGAACCATAGAGAGTTATAAAAGTATTGAGTCGGAAACAAACCAATATGTGACCAAAAGTATTAGGACACAAACCAACATGTGGCCAAAAGTATTAGGACACAAACCAACATGTGGCCAAAAG
>JAVSBV010000083.1:3890875-3904549 GCA_033117975.1 Parotocinclus spilosoma | reverse complement strand
ACACACACACACACACACACACACACACACACACACACACACACACACACACACACACGCACACACACATACACGCACATACATACACACACATACACGCACATACATACACACACACACACACACACACATACATACACACACAAACACACACATACATACACACGCACACACACATACATACACGCACACACACACATACATACACACGCACATACACACACACGCCCACACACACACACATACATACACACACGCACCTTTCCTGCACTGACCATCCGATACAGCTCTTTTTTTCCCGATACACACTGACTGTGTGTGTGTGTGTGTGTGTTGTATTACAGAGCTGAACGGCATGGTGCTGCTGTGTAAAGTGTGTGGCGACGTGGCCTCGGGTTTTCATTACGGCGTGCACGCGTGTGAAGGCTGTAAGGTAAGAGATTCCGCTCGTTAATAACCTCGTTAGTAGCGTTAATAGCTCGTTAGTCATGTGATTAACGTCACCCCGGGCGCTCTCAGGGTTTTTTCCGCCGGAGCATCCAGCAGAACATCCAGTATAAGAAGTGCATGAAGTCGGAGAGCTGCACCATCGTGCGCGTGAACCGCAACCGCTGCCAGCAGTGCCGCTTCAAGAAGTGCCTGTCGGTGGGCATGTCCCGGGACGGTGAGTCCTCAGAACGCCCGTGCGCACGCCGTGCCGTGTGCCCGTTCCGCTCGCTAACTTTCGGTCTCCGTCCCGCAGCCGTCAGGTTCGGCCGCATCCCGAAGCGCGAGAAGCAGCGCATGCTCCTGGAGATGCAGAACGCCGTGAACGGTGCCATGAGCTGCGCCGTGAGCACCGCCCAGCTCCACCACGTGCTCCGAGACCCCAGCTCCTGCTCGCCCTCCTCCTCCGCCTCTTCTCCCTCACCTCCGTCATCACCGCAGTGCCCACAGGACCCTGAGTCGGCCGTGCCCATGGACACGTCCATGAGCTCGGCCTCGTCCTGCTCCTCAGACAGCGGTGAAGAGGACTCCGCCCCACGACCCGCCGCCTTCCACCTCAGCCGGTCGGGTACGTAACCGTGGCGATAACGTCTCCGTATCGGGCGTGCTTTCTTTATCAGGCAGGCTCTAAAGTCTTTTTCTCCAGCAGGGAGCGCCTTTCCTCTGAGCCTCACGCAGAGAATGAGCTCAGATCCCAGCCCAGTTTGTGAGAGGTCGCAGCTCACAGATTACCACGGCGACGGTCAGACCGATAACTCTGCCCACTGCCACGTCAGCAGACCCAATCTGAACGAGATGGGCGGAGCAAACAGAGCGCACCTGGTGAGATCTGCGAGTTATTTTGGTATAGCGAGTTACTGATTTGTTATAGCGAGTTGTAGGTTTGTTATAGCGAGTTGTAGGTTTGTTATAGGGAGTTATTTTGTAATAGTGAGTTATAGGTTTGTTAGAGCAAGTTATAGGTTTGTTATAGGGAGTTATGTTTGTTATAGCGAGTCATAGGTTTGTTATAGCAAGTCATAGGTTTGTTATAGCGAGTTATAGGTTTGTTATAGCGAGGTACTGTTTTGGTATAGCGAGCTATGGGTTTGTTATAGCAAGGTATAGGTTTGTTATAGCGAGTTATAGGTTTGTTATAGCGAGTTATAGGTTTGTTATAGTGAGGTATAGGTTTGGTATAGCGAGATATGGGTTATAACTAGTTTGTTATATGCTATTTTGTTTAGTTATTTTGTTATAGCTAGTTATTTTGATATAGTGAATTATAGGTTTGTTATAGCGAGGTACTGTTTTGCTATAACGAGTTATGGGTTCTAACTAGTTTGTTATACTGCTGCTCTCCTCCATCCTCTAGGTGTGTCCCATGAACATGTCGCCCATCATGGACCCATCCAAGTCCAGCCATGAGATTTGGGAGGAGTTCTCCATGAGCTTCACTCCGGCCGTGCGAGAGGTAGTGGAGTTTGCTCGACAGATTCCCGGTTTTTGCCAGCTCTCTCAGCACGACCAGGTCAGCCTGCTCAAGGCCGGAACATTTGAGGTACGGAGCTCAGGAATCCCCCCCCCCACACACACACACACCAGCCTCAGACCTGAATAAAGAGGCCTTAGGTAGTTTTTAACACACCTCTGCCCCCGGAGCAGGTTCTGATGGTGCGCTTCTCCTCGCTCTTTGATGTGCGCCGACGGACAGTGAGGTTCCTGAGTGGGCGCAGCTACGGGGTGGAGTCCCTGCGCTCCATGGGCGCCGGCGAGCTTCTGTCCTCCATGTTCGATTTCAGCGAGAAGCTGGCGGCGCTGCAGCTGAGCCTGGAGGAGACCAACCTCTTCACGGCCGTCGTGCTCGTCTCCGCAGGTACGACCAAATCCGAACCCCAAACTCTCGGCCTTATTGTTTATCGGATCTTCATCAGCGAGCGATGTTTATTCTGTGTGTTTTTTTTTTTCAGACCGTACCGGGATCGAGGACGTGCGGTCGGTGGAGGCCCTGCAGGAGAGCCTGATCCGGGCCCTGAGGAACCTGATCGAGAAGAATCACCCCAACGAGGCGTCCACCTTCACCAAGCTGCTGCTGAAGCTTCCCGAGCTGCGCTCCCTCAACAACGTGCACTCGGAGGAGCTCCTGTCCTTCAAGGTCCATCCATGAAACCGGACCGAGTCGCTCGGGACCAACCTGAGCCGTACGCCCTCTTCTGAATGTATTAACACGCCCGGCTCAAACGCACGAGTCCAGAGAGGTCGCTCTGCGTCGTACGTCCGGGAGAATTCCTCACGTTCTATTTCCGTTACAGCTCCCGAGTTGCCTGATCCTTTCCAAACCCCCCTTTTCCCGGGAACTTAAAACTGCCCGTGGCTTCACCTCTGGACTCCGGACGCGCCCGTCGGGCTAGAGTGGGCGTGCGAGTTCTCGTGCAATAGGTGCTAACGCATGGCGGTGTGTGTTTATGAAACCGTGACTCCTCCCCTCCTCGTAGGTTTGATCTATATATTTTGGAAAATTAAAGTGTATCGAGTGCAAACGTCGTTTTTTTTTTTTTTTTTTTTTTTATCATGAATGTATAACGCTCTGTATGCACGTCCGGCCGTCCTCCATTGCACAGCTGTATTTATGAACCGAAGCATGAATCGAACCCGGGACCTTCTGAAGCTTCGTCACTATGCAGAAATGTGAAGGACATCCCATAATAAGCAGTAAAAAGGATCTGTGTGCTATAATAATATATGCGCGTTTCGTCCGTGTGCTCTGTTGTGTAGATCTATCAGATATAATCTATATAAAATGTATCAATAAATATCTATTCCAATATGAATCCTGAGTCCTGACCTTTTGTCGGTTGCACACAGGGTGCAAGGCGGGAACCCTGGGTTCAAAGCCAGTGACGTTTGGCTTCTTCGTTCGGTGAGGCGTCCACTTGAAGAGGATTCAAATGAGAATCAAACAGGGAGTCAATTCGATAAAAGTCTCTGATTGCTGGTACAACTCAGTAACGAATCAAATGAATCAAACCCGGAGTCAGTTTAACTGGTTGTTTAAATGAATCAAAAAGGGGGAAAAAAAAACGTATTCCCTAAGCCAATATCGAAGGAAATGAGCCGTTTAACAGAGTCGACTCACAAAAGTGAATCATATTTACAAGCATTACAGATGTAGTACGGACTAGTGAATCAAATTAGTCATAGTTGAGTTGTTTTCATTCATTTACGCATTTCAACACTCATCACACACGCACACACACACTCACTCAAACTTAGACATTGAATAAATGAAAAGAGCCATTTAACAGTAGTTCAAAAGATTTGATTCACAAAA
This sequence comes from Parotocinclus spilosoma, assembly GCA_033117975.1. Classification (NCBI taxonomy): domain Eukaryota; kingdom Metazoa; phylum Chordata; class Actinopteri; order Siluriformes; family Loricariidae; genus Parotocinclus; species Parotocinclus spilosoma. The sequence continues at coordinate 3,900,753 of JAVSBV010000083.1, read as the reverse complement.
GTGTATCGTAATTACAGATGTAGCTCTGACTACTGAATTTACATTTTTACCCCTTAGTCCAATCCTGGTTTTAGGCTGTAAAATGGAAACCAATCCTGGACACACACACACACACACACACACACACACACACACTGACACATGAAATGTGAGATTTTAACAGTTGTTTTAAAAGGAGTCGACTCACAAAAGTGAATCATATTTACTTTAATTACAGGTGAATCAGTTCAAAAGAATCAAATCACCTACGTGAATCAAGACTGACATAGCTCCGTCTGGTGGAAACGATTCGTGATTCAAATGAATCAAACCACTAAACAAGCGACTCCCTCTCGTTCTGTCTCACGGAGTTTAAATCTGATTTCTGGCTAAAGATTCGAACCGTTTTCTAAAGATAAAGTGCACAGATTAGCCTGAGATTTGAGGTGAAGTAAAACCCGACTGAGGTCCGGGGTTGGGTCATGACCTGATCATGGTTATTCAGGGTTATACTTCATATCCAGTCAATCTCAGTCCAGCAGCTTTTTAATGATTGGATTAATAAATCGGACAGTTCCATTCAGAGGGTCATGGTCCATTTCCTGTCTCTGACTCGGTCCTGTGCATCAGACTGCTGAGAGAGAGAAAACGGTAAAATGCAGGTCAGTCCAAAACAACTTACGTCCATCTTAGCCAGGACTCAAGAGTTTGATTTAGTTTGGGTCAGTTCAAGGTATCAAAAGAATCAAAGAACTTAATTGACTCTTACAACTAAGGCCAATTAAACTCCAAGGACTCCAAGGAATCATATCACTTCAGTGAGTCCTCATAATGACTCATAAAGAATTGAGTCACTTACATGACTCTTTTTGATTATTGAATATTAAAGCTTGAATCAAACAACCCAAAAACACAGAGAGTTTGAAAGAATCAACTCACTAAAGTGAGTCATACTAACAAAGCAATGAACCAAACGAATCATAGCTCAGAGTTCAAGTCGATTACATGAGTTAAATGAAAGAGTCGAATGAATCGACAGGTCGTTCCAAGAATGCAAATTGCAGAGTTTGAATTCATATATGAAGATTTAAAAAGAGTAAAATTACAAAAGTGCTTGTCATTTACTGATGAGCAAAGAATCTAATCTTGAAAGAATCAAATAATTAAAGTGATACGGCTCTGAGCAGCAAAATCAATGAATCAAACCTTGAAGGAATCAAATCATTTAAGTGATACGGCTTTAACAACAAAGTCAATGATTCAAATGAATCAAACCTTGAAAGAATCAAATCCTTAAAGTGATACAGCTTTAACAACAAAGTCAATGAATCAAATGAATCAAACTTTGAATGAATCAAATCATTAAAATGATACAACAAAGTAAAAAAAGGCAATGATTCAAATGAATCAAACCTTGAATGAATCAAATCATTAAAGTGATACGGCTCTAAACAACAAATCAAATGAATAAAAAATCATCTGTTTAGCAGTTCAAGAGTTGATTTCATGAATCAAACGTATTACTATTACATTGTGATTAATGAGTCAAACGAATCAAATGAGTCATTTACCAGGTGACTCACTAAAACAGAGACTAAACACATCCTCGCCGTCTGATTATGGTTTTTGGACGTTTACCTGGACGACCGTGTCCCGTAATACCCGCTTTGCTCCAGAACTTCCTCTATGGTGACCTGAGATACGGTGAATATGTACAGTGATGTACGGTGATTATTCAGTTTAAATAAAATAAACAAAATGTAAACATCTGGTAGACGCTGACCTGCAGCTGTTCATACGAAACGCCCTCATAAAGACTCGAGTAGGCAGATTCACCTGTTAAACACGGACATTTTAAACCCAGTGCAGCTTTTATACGTGATAGAGAGGAAAGGGCGGAGCTCGTACCGTGTGTCGACTGCATCATAGAGCACCAGACCCTGCTACCTGACCCTAGCTCCACCCCCTCCGGACTGCCCTGCAGCACCTGTGTAACGCAGAAAACGTTAAACACCAGCCCTGAATTAAAGCCAAGTGAAGCTCGTGTAACGTTCACCTTCTGGAGCTCGGTCTTTAGACGAGTCGGGTCGCTGCCTCGCCGGAAGAGCAATCTCTTAAATCTCTCGACCAGACGGCGCCCGGAGCAGGTCTGAGGTTCTGGGGGAAGCTGGTGGAGATTTAAAGTGGGTCAGATCTCAGCCTGCCTTAGACGTTTCGGCTGAAGCGATGAGCCACCTCACCTGAGTGATGAACAGGATCTTATGGAGCAGCTCGAGGAGTCTGGCGTTAGGATCGTCGATCTCTCGGACCTTACGCTGGGATACGACGATTCCTGCCGACCCTGAGAGGAAAAACGGATCTAATAAGTCCACCAGGAGGAGGATGGACGGATAAACAGATGGATGATTGGTTAACAGAAAGATATATGAATGGATGAATGAATAGCTGTCTGACATGGATAAAGGAATATAAAAATAGATGGATGAATGGATGAATATATGCATGAATGGATGAAAGGATGAATGAATAGATAACAAGTGCATAAATATATTTAGGGCTGGACACTATTATAAATAGATGAATGAATGAATCGATGTCCGACTGAAAAACAGTATAAACGAATTAATATTACATATAATAGATAATAGCACAAACAGATGAATAAATGAATAAACTGATGACTGGAATAATGGATAAACAGATCGCTGTATATACGGAGAATAGGGATGAATGGATGAATATATGCATGGATAAATTGGTTAACAGATAGATATATGAATGAATGAATAGATGTCTGATAATGGATAAAGAGTTACATGAACAGATGGATGTATATATGGATGAATGGATGAATATATGCATAAATGAATGAAGGGATGAATAAACAGATGACAAGATAAGGCTGGATACTATTATAAATCAAAAAGTATAAACAAATTAAAATGAATGAATGGATGAGAAAATAGATGGATGGATTATATTACAAACAGATGAATGGATAAATAAATGGATGACTGGAATAATGGATAAACAGATCGCTGTATGTACAGAGAATAGGGATGAATGGATGAATGTATGCATGGATGGATAAAAGGATAAATGATTGGTTAACAGATAGATATATGAATGAATGAATAGAAGATAATGGATAAAGAGATATATAAACAGGTAGATGTATATATGGATGAATGGATGAATATATGCATGGATGAATGAACTGATGACAAGATGAGTGGATGAACGTATGTAAGGCTGGCTAATAAAAACAGATGAATGGATGAATATATGTCCTACTGGAATGACTGAAAAAAGTATAAACAAATTAAAATGAATGAATGGATGAGCAAATGGATGAATGGATTATAGCACAAACACATAAATGGATAAATAAAACGATAACTGGAATAATGGATGAACAGATTACTGTATGTATAGGGATGAATGGATGAATATATGCATGGATGGATGAAAGGATGAATAAATAGATGACTAGATGGATGGATGAACATACATAAGGATGGATAATATCATATATAGATGAAAAGGTAAAAAATAAAGGGATAACATTATAACTAGATGAGCGGATGAATAAATGGTTGGATGCATAACAGGATAAATAGATGAATGGATGAATACATGCATGGATGGATGAAAGGATGAATGAATAGATGACAAGATGAGTGTATGAACGTATGTAAGGCTGGCTAATATAAATAGATGAGTGGATGAATACATGTAAGGCTGGATACTATTATAAATAGGTAAAAAGGGGAAAAATAAAGGGATACCATTATAACTAGATGAGCGGATGAATAAATGGTTGGATGCATAACAGGATAAATAGATGAATGGATGAATACATGGGTGCCTGACTGGATTAATGGATGAATAGATGGAGGTGTAAAATTGATGATAGAGGTGTGAATAAATAAATACATAAATAGAACGTTTAGATGAATGGATGAATAATAAATTGGAATGATGCCTATATTTATGATATGGATGAATGGATGAATAGAGGTGCTGGGAGTTTCCTTAAAGGTCTTTTTTTTCGTTTTTTATTGTCGGTTTCTTACCTGGTCGAACTTTAACTTTCAGAACTTCAGCGCTGAAAAAAAATCAGGACAGGAGATCAAACCAATTCCTTAACGATGTGCGTCTGTAACGAGTTTTTTTTTTTATTAATTAACCTCACCTGGATCGACTCAGCTCGTCTGGAAGCAAAGTGGCGTCAGGAGACGGAGAGTCTGCAAGAATCAGAGAAAAGAAAACATTTGTGAAACGTTGTGAATTTTGGAGCTTCCGTCTTTCTGTGATAAAGATTTTGGGTTCAAACCTTGAGCTTCTGGATCTGCTGCCTCAAACCGGTCGTCCTGACCGACCGGTGATGGGACGTTAAAGTCCAGTCCATGTGAGGTGTCAGAGAAGGTCAGGTGAGGTGTTCTGCACTGCCTTATCTTCATGCGGCTGTTTTCGACGCAGTATTTCTGCGCTCTCCTCCTGTCCCGCTCCGCCCTCTTCTCCAGAGCGCTACGCGAGGTGTACACGTCATCCACGAACCTCATCATCAGGTCGCAGATTCTGGAGCTGACCTGAACGATGTCCGGTCGCACATCTGCGCTCGGCGTCAGGCAGCTGGGGAAACGCAGGACGTTTAAATGAAACGTTTTGACTAAATATTGTAATATTGAATAAAGACGTTAAGGGAGTTTTGACCGTGCAATCATGTCCGTGACTCTTTCGGAAAAGGTTGCATCCTGCACCGGCTCAAAGTCCGCCTCCACGATCTAGCCACCAAAGACAAAGCATTGATGTTTGAGAATGCATCCAGGATAAGGTTCGTCCACAATTAAAGTGGATTTCATTTGACCTTGGTGGCGAGTGAGAGCATGTTGCTGCTGTAGAACGGCGGCTGCAGAGTGACCATCTGATACAGGACGCAACCCGCAGCCCAAACGTCGGCCTTCTCGCCGTACGGCTCGTTCTTCACGATCTCTGGACTGACAAAGTCGAAACAGCGTATGGATTAGCGTACAGGGCGGACGAATTACTTCCGTAAAATCAATCTGAAGCTGAGTCTCACCAGGAGTAGAGAATGGTCCCAACAACCGACATCAGCTTACTGCTCTCCTGTTTCTGCTTCGCAAGACCAAAGTCGGCTGCAAAAAACAGGGTTCATTATGGTTTGTTTACTACAGACTTATACACAAAGGTCGGGGATCATACAGGGATCACACAGGAATCACGTAGGGATCATACAGAGGTCAAACAGGGACTGTACAGGGATCACACAGAAACCCTACAGAGATCACATAGTAATCATATAGGGATCATACACAGACCATATAGGGATTGTACAGGGATCACACAGAAACCGTACAGAGATCACAAAGTAATCATAAGGGATCATACACAGATCATATAGAGATTGTACAGGGATCACACAGAAACCGTACAGAGATCACATAGTAATCATATAGGGATCATACACAGATCATATAGGGATTGTACAGGGATCACACAGAAACCGTACAGAGATCACATAGTAATTATATAGGGATTATACACAGATCATATAGGGATTGTACTGGGGTCACATAGAAACCACACAGAGATACCATGAGAACCACACAGGGATCATATATGGATCACACAGGAATCACATAAGGATCACACAGGGATCATATATGTATCACACAGGGATCATATATGGATCATACAGGGATCATATAAGGATCACACAGGGATCATATAAGGATCACACAGGGATCATATATGGATTGTACAGGGATCATATATGGATCACACAGGAATCACATAGGGATCATACAGAGATCAAACAGGGATAATACAGGGATCACATAGGGATTGTACACGGATCACACAAAAATCGTACGAGATCACATGGGAATCATATAGGGATCATACACAGATCATATATGAATCATACAGGCATCATATAGGAATCGTATAGGGATCACATAGGAACGACATAGGGATTATATAAAGATCACACAAGAATCATATAAGTATCACACTGGGATCATATATGGATCGTACAGGGATCATATAGGGATCTTACAGGGATCACATAGGAACGACACAGGGATTATATAAGGATCATATACGGATCATAAAGGGATCATATATAAGTCATACAGGGATCATATAAGGATCATATAAGGATCACAAAGGGATCATATAAGGATCACACAGGGATCATATAAAGATCACACAGGGGTCAAATAAGGATCACACAGGGATCATATAAGGATCACACACAGATCATATATGGATCATACAGAGATCATATAGCGATCACAGGAATCACACAGAGATCATCTAGGGCTCATGATGTAGTGCTTTATGTTTTAGACTATGTTTGATGAAGGATACATTTTTTGTTGTTGTGTTGTGTAAGTTGTGATAGCATGTTTCATAGTTGTGTATAGTTGTGTTGAACTGACTGATAGTGACTTTATCTTTCTCTCCCAGCATGATGTTGTTGGGCGTCAGGTCTCGGTGGACGATCCGCTTCTCTTTGTGTAAGTATCTTAGCGCGAGACACATCTGTAAATAATAAATGGCATTAAAGATTAACGCCTTGAGACTCAGCTCTTCTGCTGGCTTTGATTCTTTCCTCATTTAATACCTGGATGAAAATATTCCACACTCGCTCTTCTGTGAATTTCCGCCGTTTCTCTTTCAGAGAGCTGAAATGCTCTGCCAGGGGCGCTCCCTCCACCAGCTCCATAACGATATACAACCTGTCACCTAATGGTCAATTAGTAAGAAAGAAATCTAATGAACTGGTGTTTGGGTGGCACAGTGCTCTTAAATGCCAGCCTGCCACTCCAGTGACCAGTGAGGGTTTGAGTCCCATACAGGCATGCCAAAAAAAAATCAAAACCATTCTATCTCGCCTTCTATCCCACAGGAATCCAGCGTTCGGTCTTTTAGCGTCATGGGGACGATACCCGTCCCTCCCAAGACATCCGGTAGGACTGTCCGAGTACATCATGATTTAAACTGACAGCACTTAAATTGGAACCATACCAAACGTCACAAAGGTACTTACGTTCCAAAAAGGTCCTGAGGTATTTCACTATGTTTGGGTGTGCCATCTAAAAACAAAAAAAAGAAATCAGGAATATGTAGAGAACACGGCTTAAATGGCGCACTACATCCTGGTGGCCACACGGGGCAGCATGTCGTGTGTGAGGGTTAGGTCAGACTTTTTTATTGTTTGTTTTGTGGATCCGCCGACGATCATATTTGAAGTTTTTTTTTGGTCTTTCTCGGATCCACCGCAGCGCCAATGGCTAAAGTAAAAAAAATTATTTAAATTTTTAGCTTACTCCGCCCTCCGGTGGAGAGCCAACGGTTTTCTTCAGTTTTTTTCTTCTGAAATTTTTTCCAGATTCACTTTAATTTAATTGTAGGTTAAATAAATTACTAATTTATTTATTATTAAATTTATATTTTTAAATATTTTTTTTTAATTTCTACCCCCTTCCTTGTACTGATTCCTCATAGTCCTCGAGAAATTAAAAAGTGCTGATAAATAAAGATTTATTTTTTTCCTTCCTCCTCAGTAGATTCTTAAGTAGGGACATCCGAGAAACAAACAATTAAATAAAATCTAGCCATATTGTATTTTAGACCACAGCATGCTTTTGGAATGAGTTTCAGCTACCTGCTCTTTGATGATGGTCAGCTCGAACACGATCTTCTCCACGTTGCTGTCTCTGGATTTCCTGTCGTGCCCGAAGGCGGGGTTATGGAGGTTCACCTCCTTCAGGGCCAGGTAGTTCTGCGCACCCTGTTTATGGACCTTAAAAGGAAAACAAAATGACCAGGGTACGGGTACGTCTCTGATACAAGGGTTCCACCCCCAGACAGTAGCCAGAGGTGATGTGTCCCGCTGAGGATTCAAGATCCTAAAGTGACTGTGTGTCGGACGAAACAATTCCCCTATTCTACCTTAAAGACGCTCCCGAAGGCTCCGGTGCCCAGGTGGTCCAGGATGGCATAGTCGCCGATGACCTTCAGAGGCGGCCGGTTTTGATTCCCAGCCTCGATCCTCTCCTTCAGTCCGTCCAATTCGTCAGTCTGTGGACGATCACGTGGCCGTTAGACAAGACATTAGACATTAAACTTCGGGTTTTTTGTCTGGCGGCGGAATAAACGCCCCCTGGTGGATGGCCAGCGTACCGAAAGCATAAAGATTTTTTCCCGCAAAGTTTCGTACGCTGCGATGTCTCTGACGTAATGCCCGATATCGATGAACGTCTCAAACAGGTCAGGTGGAAAGAGCCTGCGCAGAAAAATGCCTCGCGTCAAAACGGTACCCCTGCGCCGGTTCAAGGGGTTCCGGTGTTAGGATGTCACCTGTACCTTTTAAAAAGATGCCTGTTACGCTCCATACTGAAGAGGAAGCGTAGGGTCCTGAAAGCGTAACACTGAAACCATGAAACAGGAAGTTCAGATTCGTATTTAACCCAAACGTCAGCACGGGCCTGTACTAATCGTACCTGTAGCGATGCTGCTTTCGGGCCTCGGGGCAGGATCAGTCGGGCGATTACGTACACGCCGTTCTCCTGGGGGCGAACAGGGGCAGGGTGTGAGACTTAAAACGTAAGAAGAACGTACCGCCGTCTGGGGTCACGTGGTTACTGGAGCTCATAACCTAGGGGGAACTGGAACTGAAAATCCAGCTGTATGGCACGGGAATCCAGAACGCCCCAGCCCCCCCATACCCAAGACACACACACACACACACACACACACACACACAGGGGGTCCGGCTGGCAGAGGGTCAACCCCAGGTATACAATACATGCAGGCTTTTAGAAGGTGCCCAATGAGGTTCTGGAAACATCAAGCCAGATTGATTTCTATAGCGCCTTTTACGATGGAGCATCGTTTCAAAGCAGCTTTGTGATATTAGATCTTATAAGGCCAATCTGAAATTGAGCAAGCCTAAGGGCGACAGTGGCAAGGAGAAACCTCCTTAACGTTGTAAGCAGAGGTGGGGTACTCGAGTCGCGATTTTGAGGACTTGAGACTTGCTTGATGAACATTGATAAAAGACTCGACTTGACTTGGACTTGGTATTCATGACTTAAGACTTGAGACAGATAACTCGAAATGACTTGTATTTTTTATTAAATGTTTGTATTATGTACATACTGAAAGGATATATATATATATATATATATATATATATATATATATATAACTTTATTTTTAAATTTCTTTGATGATTGCGTGATTTTGTTTTGCAATGTGCCAAACCTGGCAACCCATAAGAAGGCGGCAGACCAGCAGAGTTGATGATTGCCGTTATCATGGACGTGGCTGCTCCTAAAATAGTGAAATTTGGATGTAAGGACTATGTAGTCGATGAGAAGAACAAAAAGCGAACAGCAACGTGCAGGGTTTGCAGAATCAAAATCAGCCACACGACCACCACAACTTCAAACTTCATTCACCATTTCAAAACCCAGAGAGAGAGAGAGGTAAGTTACTGTCTGTTAAGCTAACGCTAATCACTGACTAACAGAACATTAGCGAGTTAGGGCCCAATCATTTGAATGACTTGACTTGAGACTTGCTAGAATTTTTCCACAGTGACTTGAGACTTGCTTGAGACTTAAAGCTTAAGACTTGAGACTTGCTTATGACTTGCACACGTGTGACTTACTCCCACCTCTGCCAGGACCACCCGCGATACACAAAAATCCGCGAAGTAGGGACGCTATATTTATTGAAGTATTTCTACACTATTTTAGTCGTAGAACTTGCAGAACGTTTGGGTTTCATCGTTGGGTTTGAATGAATTCAGTCTATAATGAAACTTTCACAAACAGCGAACACAAAACCGCAGATAAAAACTT
>JAVSBV010000083.1:3863388-3890775 GCA_033117975.1 Parotocinclus spilosoma | reverse complement strand
ATATATATATAATACAAACTGAATGAGGCGACATATGGAAAAAAAATCTTATTAATAATATATAAATATGATATATGATAAATATAAAAATGAAAACATAAAACACAGGAACTCGAAAAAATGATATAAAATCTAATAAATTATAATTAAAGACAAAGGGTTTAATAAGATAATATATAGACTGCAATAAATCTGTGATTAAAAATAAAACATCTATAAAACTATAAGACTGAAATAATAAGCAATTCTTTTATATATAATAAATACAAAAACATGAACGGGTATGGTGATGTCCGGTGAACTGAGTAAAATGAGGCCATAAGGTGGCCCTATGCTCTAATGTAACGATGCGTTTTTAACCCTCTTATCCTGGTCAGGCTTGCGGAGGACCAGGTCCAGCCCTGTAGGAGCCCCCGTTTCCAGAATGGGCCTTTGTCTCTTGTGCTTTGTTTCATAGGAAGCAGAATTAAGAGGAATGTTTAGTACAGTAGGGATTAAGGAAGAGCTTTGTTATGCTCTGCTATCTGGCAGGAGGGTAAAGATCTGACTCGTCGCCTTTGTACAAAATCCTCCTTCTGTCAGCTTGTGTCGCTTTTATCTCCGGACCGGAGCTTCTCACCTCCCTCATCTCTCCCTCTCTGTACGCCCCGCCCTGCTCGTACCTCTGCGATTGCCGCTCCGTGGGGATCCGAACCGAGAGTCTGTCAGGCATGTGTTCTCAGATAAGCCGAGGAATTAGTCGAGGCCTCTGTCCCGGGCGAGATCACAGAGTGGAACAGGAACAGACACGTTGCCTAGAGCCATCCCCAACCGCTAGCCATTAGCATTATCCCTCATGCTCAGCCAGGGTTACACGGACACCCCTGTTAAAGCCAATCGGTACAGATAGAACCCTAATCGGGGTGGATGGGGTGGCACTGGCAACCTTTACCCTTTACCGTGTCACTTCGGGACTTTATAATTACGCCTCGCCCTTCGGTCTCTCTTTAAGAACACTTTTGGGTCCCGTGGCCTCTCCGTCACCCCCTGGCTCCCAAACTTCATGGGCACCAAATCAAACGTCTTTTTCAAACCTCTCGAGTCCACAACTGTCAGAACGAATAGATTTTGTGAAGGAATCATGATGACTTATTCCACAAACGTCCAAGGCAAATAAATTCATTGCCACAATGACGGATTCAACAAGATTGTTTAGGTCTCGTTTTGGCGTCTATAGGGGGCTTCTGCAGCTGGTTTTTGTGGTTGCATTCGAATACCCAGCATGACGACGAGGATTTTCAGAGGCCATGTTAGAAAATCTGGAGCAGATGGTGCCGGTCAGTGGGAGCGCCATTGGTAGGGTACCGAACAGAACCTGAGGCTTAACTGATTGAGATGGGAAGCGGTTCATACGGACCCGACCCGTACTGAAATCGAGCACAGCAGACGTTTTGGGAGGAGGAGGTGGGGGGGCAGGTTAAGGACAAACATGCAGATGAGTGAATTGGTCGAGCAGCTGGAAGGCAGCCCTAAAGCTTGCGACGTCCCCGATCGTAAATCTCTGGGCGCGCCCGTCAAAAACGGTCGGAACACCTTTTGATTGATGAGGGCCAAAGCCGTGCTGACAGTGTTGTGACACGGGCCCTGATCTGACTCTGAAGCAGGGACATGACTAAATCATTACAGCCTTCCCTTGATGGATTTTCTTCCGCGGGCGTGCGCGGCATTGACGAGGCGCCGCTCGCTGTTTTATTTATGTCCCGCTGATGCCTCGGAGAACTTCCGAACGAAACAGGCGGAGGGCAAATCCGAGTGCCGATCAAGCCGGCGGAGTGACTCATGCCGGCGCTCTTTAGGTAATCAAGCGGATGAGGTGTTCACTGGGTGCCCCCGCTTTTGATTACACCCACACTTAGGACCTCTCTGTGAATACTCGACGTGATTATGAGCGTATCTGACACAAACCGAACCGCAACGGCGTTGCGTTTGAGAGCGTTGAAGGAACGGCATGGCTGCCAACACAACGAATGGTACGCCTTTTCGTGTTTTTGATTTATACACGGCATGGGGGCAATCCACTCCATCATTTGGAAAATAATACTGCGCAAGAGCGGCTCTTAAATTAAAAACCCGACCGCCTGCGGTTTTACCTTTACAGGCAGTGCATCGATTTGAACACAAGGAGCTGAAGTAACCAATAAGGTGGACAATTCCTAAGCCTTCTTACTGTAAGACGGGGCTCTTAAGGTGCCCCCTGGGTTGGCAAACCAGACTATTCGAAGGCTTGGTCCAATCGAAGGCTTTCAAAGATGCACTGACTTACTCATAAGCATCTCCAAAAAATCAGATATACCCAATACTGTTGTAGGCATTTTTTTCTGTGACCAACTCTGGCATCTCCTGACCAAAGTGAGGCCTGTTCCTCCCAGATCGAAGCTTCTCCAGCCCAGATGAGACGTCTTCTTCTCCCAACTACAGGCTTTTTTATGCAAAAGAAGACTTCTCCTGTCAGAGAAAAGGTTTTTTGTCCAAAAGCTTCTTCTCAAGCTAAGGTTCCTTCTACCCTAGTTGATTCAAGCCTTGGAATTCCTAACCTGGGACGTGTTCGCCCAAAGCTGTGGCTTCTTCGTCATGACCTGAGGATTCACCTGTGTCACCTTTGCCTCCCGGATCTCGGGAGCTCAGCGTGATCCGTTCGGTCTTCAACCTCTCGATGCAGATTTCCTGAAACGTTTTCCAAACACCTCTGTACTCTCGTCTCAAGGACAGGACGTCCTCCTCACCCCCTCCGGCCAACGGCGAACACCTGAAGCCGTTTACGTTGCAGCAAAGTCCATTTAATACATATAAATAATAGTGCACCAAGTAGGATCTGCAGGACCTTTTGTGTACATGCAATACTGTGCAAAAGTCTTAGGCCACCACTGGAATGACTGCATTACAGGTTATAATGCTCTTTTTTTAAAGCTTCTCTGATCATCTTCATTCCTAACTTTGTGAGCTTAAGCAGATCTTGGCCTTTTCACCCAGTTCCCCTTCCGAAACGTGGCTCCTTGTCTGCTAGCCTTCCAAAAAGTCTGTTACTTACCACTCTCGAATATAGAACCTGTTTTTTATTTCCTGTTCGTATTCTCATAAAGACGCCCGGAAATAATTACTTATGGCCATGATACCAATGATTAAAATGCGATATTTTATCTAAAGGTGGCTAAATACTTTTGAACAGTACTCTAAATGCACTATTAGCCCGTTTGTGAACAGGACAGAACAGGTCTTGGTCTCCGCCTCCTTCTGCTGGTGCTGGTCAGAATAACTTGGACTTATCTAAATATTTCTAAGCCGGCGAGGTCGTGTTAATGTCTGATTATCTAAAAAATATGTAAGACATGACCGGGGGTGCTCGGACTATGACAGAATGCTGTACATGACAGATAGTCTGAATGCACAGCCCCGAGGTGAAAGCACACATGCCAGGATTTCCATTTGCAATATTGTTTTTTTTTTTTTCGGATTCCATATCTTCTGGTCGGTCTCTCAACCCTGAGGCTTCTCTTCTAAGCAGGTGCGTTCTGGATTTATCTGCCTGTGGTATTTCATTTTCGTTCCAGGCGCTGCCGCCTTGGCACTGCATTATCCTGACAGCTGTGGGCTTCCGGGTAACCGAACCCCACCCTGAGACAGGCTACCAACAGATGCCTCCAGTACAGCCTCCGTGTGCAAAATGAGGCTTTGTACTGTATCTCGTGCTCCGGATCAATGCGATACAGATAATAGCTAAAGCAGGTTTCATTTATCAGTGCCGAAAATGTAACAGGAGGGGTGCGAAATGTGCAGGGGACCCTCGATAAGAATAAATGAAAGGCAAGGGTATTGAGAGAGCGAGATTGAGCAACGTCTCGTCGCCCGAGATTCATCCACTCGCCTCTGAAGAAATCCTGACATATGGTCGTGCCGTTTTAGCTCTGCCTTCCTGTCAGCGACTTCAGCTCTCGCTGTCACCGAGCAGAGCGAAAACAAGAGTAAATTATTCAAAGGGCTGCACCACGGCGTCGAGACGATCGTTAAAAGTTCAATATGAACAAGAAGTCCACTGAATTCTAACCGCTGGTGATTTGCAGGTTTACATCACCGCTGTTGCTCTTCTGCTCTATATTATGGCTCAGTTTCAGATTGTATGACATCCCTTCCAAGGCAAATGGAGCTCCTGGTGAGATCTTAGCCGTGAAGGTTTGGTCCAATCGATGGCTGTCTATTCCTAAGCTGTCCAAGATGCACTGGCTTACTCCTAAGCTCCTCCAAAAAATCAGATATACCCAATACTGGTGTTGGCATTTTCCTGTGACCAACCCTTAGGCATCTCCTGACCAAAGTGAATCCTGTTCCTTTCAGATCGAAGCTTCTCCAGCCCAGACGTCTTTTCCCAACTAGAGGCTTCTTTATGCAAGAAGACTTCTCCTGTCCTATCCAGAAAATACTTTTTGTCCAAGGATGGCTTCTTCTCAAGCTAAGGCTCCTTCTGTCCAAGTTCATTCAAGCCTTGTAATTCCTAACGCGGGACGTGTTGGCCCAAAGCTGTGGCTTCTTCGTCATGACCTGAGGCTTCTTTCGTCCACCTGTGCCACCTTTGCCTCCCAGCCTTTGGCTTATCTCGTTCAAACACCACTTCTGCCCAATCTAAAGCTCCTTCTGTTTAAGATGACTTTATTTGTCCCTGAACAGTCTTCTCCTGTCCAAGCAGGAGAACCAAACGTGTGGACCTAAACGAGGGCACTTTTAATTAAATCTTTTATGACTGCATAGACCTGCCCCTCGTGACATCTGGGGCCATCAAATTATCTGACCACACAAGACATTGTTAGGTGATAAGCCAGTTTATTTTTTCTTTATAGCGCAAATAAAGTTTAACTAAGGTATTGATTGCCTTCGTAAAGCCGTTTTTTTCTCCAAGCCAAAATCGGGGGTTAAGATCTGCCGAGGAATCAGCAAAAAAACAATCCCGTGTGCCCACCAAGCCAAAGTTTCCACGGTTGTTTACTTCATGGTTTCTGATGCGGTGACGAAATGAGTTCCGTTAGATCTCCTTACACAAATTAGTCTTATAATAATCATCAAGAACAATCATTTTCATTCATGCATTGGGTAAAGCGGTTGGTAAAATATCTCAATGTCATTGGAAGTGTGCCCTGTAATAAACTGGCATCCTGTCGAGGCTTAGCACCCACCTTGTGCCCAGGGCAAACACAGGGTGCACATGGAAGTGTACCCGGGCTGGAATGCCAGTCCTTTACATGGCTGCCAGGGGTTGCTGTTGCAGTTTCAACGTTCCTCGGGTAGAGCAAATTGAGCATGTAACGCCCGCGCTTGGCTGTAAGGTAGAATTGGGGCAGGGGTGCCTAAACTTTTTCAAATATAGGCTTCTGCACCAGTTTCGGAATGTTTCGGAATGGCATAATTGTGGGTGGTTATGACTGGTTGTCGGGCTCAGGGGAGAGGTTCGTGGAATGGAGTGTTTTAGAGCTTAACAAGCTGTGTGTGTGTGTGTGTGTGTGTGTGTGTGGAGGGTTGAGTGATCTATCTCGTGCCAGAAGAGAGTGGCATCCAGAGGCCACCTTCAACCGTCAGTGCTATCAGAGGAAGACAGGTGGAGTTGAGGATGACGGGTGGAGATGTTTTAAGTGTGTGTGTGTGTGTGTGTGTGTGTGTGTTGGGGGCTCAGTGCGGCCTGGCCAGTGTTAATGGGATCAGACGCAGTCGAAACGGAATCTGTCTTCCAGTTAATGTTTAATCCTCTTGCGCCCTAAGCTCCTACCATCTGATAATCCAGCGGCTGCCGCTCTTCATCACCGAGGTGGCTGAGGGAAGTGCCTCTGTAAATATTTAATAGACTGCAGTGTGCCACTGTTAATCATGCGCGTGCCCCCCCACACCCCCCTACCACCCGCTCCCATATCCTTCCCTTATTCGGTCACCCCTCGTTCCACATGGTGCCCTCCTTAGCCCTGTGCCTCGTTCGATCCGTAACCACTCATTCCTGTGAACTCCGGACACCTTGCAGACCTCCGTCCTTGTCCGCACTCCTTCGACCCCGACGATGTAAAGATGGCGAGACGTCTTCGGGTTAATGGTCGAGCCGGGAGCAGGTACCGATACAAAACGGAGGATTGGCAAGGCGAGGTGCAGAGTTACTTCAGAGACGTTAGTTGACAAAATTTACATTTACATTTACAGCATTTAATAGACACCCTTATCCAGAGCGACTTACAATTATCAGTTTAAGGGCCTTGCTCAGGGACTCATCTGTGGCAGGGCTGGGATTTGAACCCTTCGGGTCCATAGTCCAGTACCTTAACCACTAGACTACCACAGTCCCAAAATGGGGGAAGGACAAGGAAACTCCAAACAAGCAGTAGTCAGATGGAGAAAGTGTATTTTCCTTGCCACTGTTGCTTCTCGTTTGGGGTCTGCTCTTCCACAGCCTTCTTGACCTAAAGGAAAGGCAGATCCCAGATCAGCTGGAAGCCTCTGGTTAGGCGGAACGCACAAACACAACCAGGATGAAACAAACCAGCACTGGCATTGACCAATGGAGTGTTGGTACCTTGGGCATCGGCACCAATTGGGTGGAACAGCTGGGCAGTCTGCAGACCTGACTAAAAGGCAAACCATACCTTGCCTAAAAAGGAGGTTCGTATCCCACCTCTGGCAAGGTGAAGCTCTTTTCTCAGCACCTTCTCTTGTACCTTGTCTTTGCCCGTGTTCCGCCTCTCCAGAGGCCTCCATCTGTCCGAGTTGTTCTATTTTCTAAATGTTTGTTGTTTGGATGAAAACCAGACCGCATGAGTCGAGTTCATGTGAAAGCCTACGTAACAAATGTTAGAAATTCGACCTCACACCGTAAACCGAAGGCGTTAATTCATCATAAATTCTCATTTCCGAGCTAAGCCGGTAAAGCAGACGGGTCGTGTTCAGGCTACCACAGAGTTCAGAGAGCTTTTTTAGTTTGCGAGCCCACACGGCGTAAATTGGGCGCACCAGGAAAAATAAGCGACAGCTTGTCCGAGGCAGTAGGACTGATTGAATCTTCACGATAGCAGCCAGCACAAAAAGCACAAGGTTATATCAATTGTGCCATAGCTAGCTCACAATCATCGAGCTTCCCTCACCCACGCTTCCCTCCTCCACCATCACCCAGCACATCTCTGGCTCCTTATATTACTCATTCATTACCAGTCGCTCCTCGTTCTCCCGCGCCACTGCCTCTCCTTTGCACATACGAGCTGTATTATTAATGCTGAAGGGTGACGACTGATCGCCGTGAGGCTCCCAGGTGTTTTTACACCCCGGTCTGTGATCCTCAGTAGCTCAAGGCAGCCTCTGACAGTGGGGTGTGAGGAGCTGAAGCTTCCTTTATACGCTCTGGCCCAAACGCTACCCACTCGCCCTGAATCCCAAGCCTGTACCTCACACCCCAACTCAGAGTCCTGTGTTTTTAAATAAAAATCAAAGCACAAGTCTTTTTGGGTTCTAGTATCAATTATGGAAGCATTCCTACCTCATTCCAGCATACACGCTGTTCTTCTGCAGAGCGGTGTACAGGTCCAATCTCACAGTGTACACAAGGTGTTCTGTGCTGTAGAATGTAATACTTATATTAATGTGAGTGGGAATAATCTTTGTCTTTATTTGTTCCTTTATGTTTTTTTGTATCAAATTTTCACAAGATGCCATTCCTCATACTTCTCCAGTTTTCTTCAATTAATACAAGCCGAGACGCTTAACGTAGAGATCTCGTTTGAACGGCGCTTCGAAAGCAGTGAAAGGGCAGTGAAAAGGTGTGTATTTTTGGAGTAGATCAGATTTGTCGTTTTTAAAAGGTTTACAAATAAATATTAGAAATGTCTTATAGAGAGAGTTCAGAGATTTTCATTGTAACTGACAAAATTCAAATTGTAACTGACAAAATTCAAATTGTAACTGACAAAATTCAAATTATAACTGACAAAATTTCAGGTGTACCTGACAAGATTCAAATTGTCACTGACAAAAATGCGAATTGTAACTGACAAGATTCAAATTGTAACTGACAAAATGCAAATTTTAGTTGACAATTTTCAAATTGTAATTGACAAAATTCAAATTGTAACTGACAAAATGCGAATTTTTGCTGACAAAATTCTAATTGTAACTGACAAAATTCAAATTGTAACTGACAAGATTCAAATTGTAACTGAAAAAAAATTCAGTTGTAACTGAAAAAAAATTCAGTTGTAACTGACAAGATTCAAATTGTAACTGACAAGATTCAAATTGTAACTGACAAAATGTGAATTTGAACTGACAAAATTCAAATTGTAACTGACAAGATTCAAATTGTAACTGACAAAATTCAAATTGTAACTGACATAACTGTCTCTACAGGCTCACATTACTGCAATAATGCACATTTAGTTTATTAATTGAGCTTATTCATCGTATTCAAGTCATTATTTACATACTTTAACTCTAAATATTCGTCAAGTGTAATGTATATTTACTTCAGTAACACTTTTTTACTACTCTGTAACAAACAAAATATATAATCGTCAGGAAATCGAACGGTGGATTCAGCTTCTGCGCCGAATTAACATCCGATTTACCAAGGCTCTTGAGGCTTGTCACGTTACCCTGCCCTGCCTAGTAATTGGGCATTAAATGTGGCAGAAACGGTTCGAAACAGCAGACAAGAAGCTCAGCTCTATAAGGTAAAGGGGAGTCTTTAATAAGGAAGACTTAGTGCACCTCAAGTGTCATTAGAATCCCAGGATAACCGGTGCAACTGCAATAAAAACCTAGCACACTATAACACTCCGTATTATTGTACGCATGCAGAATGTGGTGAACAATCGGAGAATCCCTGATGACAGCCCCGTATTTCCTTGGCAGTGCCACGCAAGGGAGGGTGGCAGTATTAGAGTCAGGGGTGCCAGTTGAGCTGTGAAAATGTGAATTGAGTGGGGAATAAAGAATACCCAGCCAGCCCCCCACCATCAGCCCGGTGCTATTTTGGGGCTTCAGCTTATGCACACATCATCTGTTTAATGGCTCTGTGTGTGTGTGTGTGTGTGTGTGTGTGTGTGTGTGTGTGTGTGTGTATTCCCCCGGTTTGGTGAGCATATGAGTGTACGAGGGGAAGCGCTGAATTGAATTAACCTCGGCGCTACCTCGATGAACCCGGCGTTCCATGCGGCCGGCGGAAAGCTGATGCAGTAAACACACACAAACACGCTACATCAGGCAGGCTTCCGCCGCTCCCTCGCAGCCGTCAGGCTAGTGCCGCAGTGCCTGGCAGGCGCCGCGTTAGCGCCCGCCGCTAATGTAATTAAGGCTTTCGGCTCGAAGCTTTCGAACAGAAGGCGAGCAGAGAGGGAGCGCAAACAGTCGGAGTGTGAAGATCTTGGAATACGTGACAGCATGTGGCCACAATTAGACGGACACCCCTTCGGGTCCGGACGTTTCTTTTAGCAGAGGAGCTCAGCGACTGCATGGAATGAGCTATACTGCTTCAGGAGGTCAGTGAGGTCTGCCCAAAACGTCTTACCCCTCTGCATCATAACCTGGTGTTTGGATCAAACCCGGCTTCACTACTGATAAAGGAATCAAGTGATAAGATCTAAAGGGTCTTCTTCTTCTTCTTCTTCTTCAGAGCGTTTGCAGCCCCTATGTGAAAGCATCGGTTTTTTGTTGTGTTTTTCATTACGCTCGGGCTGGGAGCAAATTAAAAAAAGTCAGAGCGGCCGGTCATCAGACGACAGGAAAAAAAATCCCTTTCCTCTCCACTTCTGCACTAAACACACAAAAGGCTCCTTCACTTCGCTCCTCATAAGTCGAAGCATATCAAACCAGGCAGCTAAGAGCCGGCAGAAATTGGCTAGCAGATATTAAAGACAGATAAAAGATGGCTTCCAAAACAGAGAACTGGTCCCACAGTTCCAGGGAAATTGGTTTATTTAAAAAGTCAAGTCAAGTTTATTAAACCAGAATGTCGATTGCTTTTATGGGATAATAGTAACGTTTTATGGTTCAAACACGCGGGCCGTAAATAAAAAAAGAATTTCTTTTGGATCGGAGGTTTATCGTTGGAGCACTGGAGATTACTTTTGATCAGTGGGAACTGGGAGAAGTTTGGTTCCTAGGTCATGAAGCTCTTTACTTCTAATAGGGTTAATGGGGGAAAAAAAATCAAATAAAATCTGAACTTAACAAGAAAGATATTCTTTTCTAACGTTAAAATCAGTAAGCGGAATCAGAATCAGATTTTACATCGGGTTCTGCAGGGGTAATACATAGTTCCGTGGTTCAGATCCCACCTCTGGCAAGGTGAGTACAGTATGCTGGGTGTAGAGTTAAGTTGGGCTTAGCGTCAGGTATTTTTCAGGTAGTAAAATTCGAATTGTAACTGACAAAATTCGAATTGTAGCTGACAAAATTCAAATTGTAACTGAAAAAATTCAAATTGTCACTGACAAAATGCAAATTTTAAATGACAAAATTCCAATTTTAACAGAAAATTTGAATTGTAACTGCCAAAATGCAAATTGCAACTGACAAAATTCTAATTTGAACAGAAAATTCTAATTGTAACTGACAAAATGCGAATTTTAAATGACAAAATTCCAATTTTAACAGAGAATTCTAATTGTAACTGACAAAATGCGAATTTTAAATGACAAAATTCCAATTTTAACAGAAAATTCTAATTGTAACTGAGAAAATGTAAATTTTAAATGACAAAATTCCAATTTTAACAGAAAATTAGAATTGTAACTGCCAAAATGCAAATTGTAACTGACAAAATTCTAATTTTATATGGATTTTTCATCGGGTTCTGCAGGGGTAATACATAGTTCCGTGGTTCGGATCCCACCTCTGGCAAGGTGAGTACAGTATGCTGGGTGTAGAGTTAAGTTGGGCTTAGGTACTTTTCAGGTACTCTTAATTCCAGAAGTGGTCTGTGGGCATTAGGAAGTCCAGTGGTCTCATGATTGTAGTTAATGAATGAACGTGAAGGTCCAGTCGCTGGGCCTGTGGTCATGTGACCGTACCTTTTCCGTTATTTCCGACCTGCTTTGTGTGTGAATCTGTAAGAAATTGTACCTGACCTCATGTCGAACAACACAATTTCTGTGTATGTCATTTCTTTGCAGTGACTTTGTAACTGTGCTTGTGTGTGTGTGTGTGTGTGTCGAGTCCCTGGTGGAACCAGACCTGTCCCTTCATTTCACGCTCCACCGCCACTGTGTGAATCCTCTTCCCTCGGCTCATTACTGGGCCTCTGTGGTCGGCCCGTACGCCCAATCGTTATTCGGATGCCGGGGCCGCATGCTTTTTGCGTTCCTGTTATTCTGTCCTCACAAATAACTGCGACACACTTCCAATCGGAGCGGGGTCGCCGCGTTTCTGGGGGCGAGCGACGCCTGAATTATGCTAACCACCTTCTTCCTGTCTGCGTGTTTTCTCTGCAGGACCGAGCAGCAGCCATGCAGCCGAGTTCGGCTATTTTCCAGACAACATCACCGTGCAGGAAGGACAGAGTGTCATTCTGAGGTGAGGCCTCAATCACACGCACGCTCGTCTTTCTAGCATTGTGGGGACTTCCCCTGGACTTGTTACTCTAGCTACACCTCCACCTCCACCTCACACACGACGAGTCTTCTGCTTCCAAAAGTTACACAAAATGTAGATCTTTCAATCCGTGCGGAGCTGTCTGGTCCTGACGATGATATATAAACCTGCCCCGCACACACACACACACACATTTACATTAGCATTCACTTATTTCATCTCGGCACATGATTAATGATCCGGCGTATAGAAAATACATTACGGATTCAATACGACATTGTTTAGAGCCGCGTCGACGTGAGGTGAATTACAGAGCCGTCTTATTAGAGCTTACAGTCTTGGGTGAAAGTTTTGGCACCCCTCGACAACCGAAAATTTAATACAGGCTGTGCAGAGCCAGATGAAACCTGGAACTCCTGCCTGGGTGAGCAATGGAACAGACAGGGAACTCTGGACAAGGTGCCAGTCCATGGTAAGGTTCCGTAAACGCACCACCAGACCTTCATTTACAACTATGCACAGTGTTTTACAGCAACTAAGTGTCTTAAAAGCGCAATGACAAGGTCAATAAGTCCTTCGGTGCGTTCGTAAAGGCTGGTTCAGGTTTGAATGATGCGTTATAACCCCCAGAAAGCAATTAACAGAGGGTGTAGCTCTGATTAAATGTAGAATAACTCTGGTTTGGATTCGTCTATTCATAAATAGCTCCTCAAATTGTGGGTTTCCACTCCCTGTTAAGTGGTTTTGGGACTTGCCTGTTGGCCAGAGCAAAAACCACAGCTCATTAAAAGGGTTTAGGGAACTTTTAAGGGGTTTCCTGACTAACAACACTACGGCACGTGCCAGCAGAACGCTGATGTGGCTAAATCATTCCTCTTTTTCGTTCAGATGTAAGATCGACGAGGAGGTGACCCACAAGGCTTGGCTAAACCGCTCCAACATCCTGTTTGCGGGGACGGAGAAGTGGTCGCTGGACCCTCGGGTGTCTCTCGTCAACAGCAACGACAGCGATTTCTCCATCCAGATCGAGCGAGTGGCCGTTTCCGACGAGGGACCGTACACGTGCAGCTTTCAGGCCAAGACCAAACCACGCACGGCCCACGTCTACCTCATCGTCCAGGGTCAGGACGCACTCACGTTATGTTTGTTGGCTTGTTTTGGTCTTTGATTAGGAGCTGGACTGTGTTCAGGAGAAAAGGATAGGAAGGAATTTAGATATCTCTCCCTCTGCAGAGCATAATATCCTTAAACTATTTAGAATCTGATGAATATTAGTCCCAAACTGAAGAGGGGTGATCTTCCTGCCCTCCCTCAGATGGCACTGCATCAAGAACGACCATTCATTGCTTTATCAAGCTCTGCAGTACAGAGTTACATTCACAAATACCACTTAAAACGTTTCTGTAGAAAAATTACACCTGATGTTACCCAGGTCCAGAAGCTCCTCCCACTTCTCTGGGCTCGAAGGCATCTAGGATGGACCATTACCAAGGAAACAGATCATGGTGCTCAGACCAATCAGATGAACGAGGGGCCTCGTTTATACTTTTGTGATGGCAGCATTAATGCAGAAAAACACATTAAGATTTTAAAGCCTTAATCTGTAATTAGTGAAACAGAAATTGAAGCTGAGCTACACTAAAAGGGTATTTAACCGGCACCACCAAGGTCTGATCCCCTAGATGTTCATGGAGTCACGGACAGGAGGTCCGAATAAACCACACGGCGTGATTTATGGCGGTCTCACTGCTCCTGTGATGGATGGCAGACCCTTATCTCCCAAACGTGCCAGTCATCTCTGCATATCATATTTTCCCATATTGTTTTTTTCCACTTATA
The DNA here is from genome assembly GCA_033117975.1 of Parotocinclus spilosoma. Lineage (NCBI taxonomy): Eukaryota > Metazoa > Chordata > Actinopteri > Siluriformes > Loricariidae > Parotocinclus > Parotocinclus spilosoma. The sequence continues at coordinate 3,877,356 of JAVSBV010000083.1, read as the reverse complement.
AGAAGAAAAACCAGGCCTGAAACATAAAAAACCCGGAGTGAAGCGAAGGCGCGTTTCCCTCCATCATACGTCCTGTACTTATCTAAAACACAGCACTCTGAGTGGACGGGCGAAGAGGCGGCCGTGTTTGCTTGATACCGCAATGCCCTCAATTTTAAGTCTTTATACGATATCAGAGAGAAAATAATTACGCCCTCGAGTCAGTGCTCCAGCAGGGATGACCCTGCAGTGGGTCCAATTTCGTCGTCTTTTTTTTTAAAACGAGGCTTTGGCCGGGAATAAAAGGAGATCTGCTGGGAGAATGGCTCGCAGGATTTAGTCCCTGGCTTATTTTCATGAAAGGCTCCCGTGATTTTCAGATATCCCCGTTTCTCATCGACCGTCGCTTTGTTTTTTGTGTTCATAACACGAGTAAACGCTTCGCCTGTCAATTTCAGGAATACAGCAAGAAATGGATAAGCGGTGCTCAAACGACAGCATTCGGATTGTAGGGCTGTGAATATCGCTTGTTAAAAACGACCAACGTAAACCTTAGAATAACAAATCTAAACCAGTATCAGGGCAGCACAGGGGGGTTCGGTGGGGTAGCACCACTGCCTCACAGCAAGAAGGTCCCGGGTTCAATCCCAGAGTGGAGCAGCCTGGGTCCTTTCTGTGTGGAGTCTGCATTAGAGGGTGACACGGGAGTGGATTTTCATTCCTGTCCCATCCCACTTCCACAGAAAATACACTCCTGGTAAAATGACTCCCACTCCCATCCTGCTCCCATTCAAAATGACTCCCGCTTCTGTACCGCCCCCTTTTTTCCGACTCAATTGAGTTTTTAGGCAATACAATTTAATTTAATCTTATCCCAATTCTTTTTACGATTAGTTTGTGTTCTGCAGTTTTATTTCAAAGGATATGGCAACAGGTACAATTTATTTGTGGTAATATAAGAAGCCATTTTATGCCTTAATAAAAAATAAAAAAAAGTTCTTCACTAAAGGCCACAAAACATAAATAATACACGGCGTTTGCGTTGTAAATCAATTGGCTGCCTTCAAAATTGCATGCTTTGTATTGCTTTGGAAGTATGCGATTTCGGACGCAGCCCTTTTGTTTACTCCCTCCGTTACTGCTGTTCTATGAAAGCTGTGGCTGGAAGCCCCGGGGACTTATGGGCCGTGTAGTTCTTTAAAATTGCGTAATTGTAGGTTTCTTAAAAGAAAAAAAAAAAAAACGACAACATGGCGGTGCCTATTCTATGGTTGTCTTTTGCCTAATTTATTGGTTCTCGCTCCCGTCTGCTCCCGTTAACTTTTTTATCCTGTACCGTCCCAATCACGTGAGTAGTAGTTAAGTTGAGTTCCAGTCCCAGGTCACGTAATTCCCGCGGGATTCCGGAAAAAATGTCAGCCTCTAGTCTGCATGTCTGTGTGGGTTTACTCTGGGTACTCCGGTTTTCTCCCACAGTCCAAAAACGTGTGTTAGGTTAATCTGTGTTTCTAATTGGTGACCCTTAGTGGGTGACTGTGTGCATGACTCTGTGTGTGTGTGTGTGTGTGTGTGTGTGTGTGTGTGTGTGTGTGTGTGTGTGTGTTTTGCTCTACGATGGACTGGCGCCCCGTCTAGGGTTTTTCCTGGCCTTTGTGCCCAGAGTTGGATGAATTAAGCTTTAAGATAAAGAATGAATGAATGAATAAACCAGTATAAGCATGAAATGTCTGTTCAGACAGAACCTCGACTGCTGGTGTTTTGGAAAGTTTTTTGGGGGAAATATTTCTGTTAATGTAGCTGTAGCTGTGCAAATTTTTTGGTTATCTGTAATGATCACGTATGAAACCTGTCAAAGTTTGTGGAGGACTTATGAAGGTCAAACGTAGCCCTATGAACACACCCTCAGCTCTACCCGAAGGTTTTTTTATCGTACACTTTTTTATCGTAACCCGCTCTCTGTTTCGTTTGCGCAGTGCCAGCCGTCATAGTCAACATCTCTCGGGACAAGACGGTCAACGAGGGCGACGACGTGAACCTCTTCTGCCTGGCGGTTGGACGTCCCGAGCCCACCATCACCTGGAAAGACTTCAAATGTGAGCCTCGTCAGCCGATTTCACGGCCGTCCCTCAATCACATCACGCCTAATTACAGCCGTAACCAGAAAGATAATCATCAGCATCTGTCGGCTCCGCCCGCCCGCCGCTGTCGCCGCCATCACAGTAACGCCAATAATCATGTTTGTCATTAAAGCCCTATTTATACCTGCGACGCTCGGCGCTGAAAATCGCGGCGGTTACTGCGGCCGTTCGCGACGGAGCTCCTGTTGGAGGCGATTACCCATCTGGGGCTGCTTTTGACGGGAAATATTACTGTTAGCAAACCAGGTTGAAAACCGTCATCTGCGTTCATTTATAATTCATTTAGAAAACCTCATCCTCTGGAAACAGCTGTGGTCCGGAGCGTTAGCTTGCCAGGAAACATAACTAGAAGCACTTTATTGTCAATGACAGACTCGAGGGATGAGTTTACACACGCTCGCATGGCATACAAACAAGACTAACAAGCGCTCGGGCCTGCGATGCAACGCATAAAACATTCATCAGGAAGACGAAGGGGGCCAAAACACTCCGAGTTTTGTTTAAACCTTGCACAGCGCCTCACGGGATACCTGATTAGATCGTACTACGTCCAACGCCAATTTGCACGCTGTACGTTAAAGGCCAGGGTTGCCAGATTTAGCAAGAGAAATATGAAAAGGAGTCCAAAAGAAAAAGAGCCTCTTTGAATATGCGGACCTGGCAACCAGGTAGGGTTATGACTCTGCATGCACAGACTCAAACAAACCAGGAGAAATCCCGAGCTAAAATCCAGCTCGCTTTATCTGATTTTATACTAAAACAGGATTATGCTGTACACTTGAATAATCGGATAACGGCGGAAATCCGATCCCGATCAGATCATTAATTGCAAGCAGAGTCTCTCTCGCACTTCTGAAACCACGTGAACGAAAGATTAAACCATATGAAGCCAACGTTTTACACTCGAAAAATATGTCAAACCTACTGTGAAGCATGGTGGTGGTAGCGTTGTGAAGTGGGGGTGTTTTGCTTCAGCGGGGACTCCACTGTTGGTCAGGACCCCAGGGAACGTAGGCATGAAAACAAGCCTATACAAGCCTCCCTAAGGGTAACAGGTGGCTGTCCTAGAGAGGCCAAGTCAGAGACCGGACCGCATACTTTGATTGGAGTGGTGACTGCTTTGTTCTGAGAGCATCAGCAGCTTTTTGGATGATTAATCATGATCATTATCCCCTACTCATCAGGTAGATCCTTCTGGTTGCTGTAGGAGGGGTAAAATCCCAGCCAGCAGCCAATCCCAGTGTTACATTGGTTGTTTTTTCGAAACAAGCCTAATTATTTTTGCCAGCAGCAAGGTGGCCTGAAGGTGATCTGGTTTAGTTCCTCTGCTGCAGAGGCCCGGTCCTCCGCAGGATTCCTGCAGTCAGCAGTTTGGCCAGACACGCCTCAGCTGGCGTATCTTCGAGTGAATTGGTTTGAAAAGGAAAGGTGTGGAGAGAAGCTCCTGCCAATCAGCGAGTCCCTGGAATCTGCTCCATCGATGGACCTTCTGTTATCACACAGACAGGGTTCGCCTGCTGCTGCACACATGATGTTGACCTGTCCAAACACACAGCTGTCAGAGATAGGCATCCAACAGATATCACGCCTGTCCATCAAGTTCTCAGGGTGAACATACCAGCGGGCGTCTGGCTTACAGACCCAGTGAGAAAGAAGATCTCCAGGGGAAAATATTTCTTCTCTCGTACAGGGTTGCATCTCCAAAATGATGCTTTCACCAGGATCTGAGGAGGCTTGTGATGACAAAGTTAACACTTTGCCAACCTGAACATTCCAATCAGGAAAGGGTCCAGAGCTTTGTGGCCACTCCGGCCTGGAGTCCCACCTGTCCTAGGCACTAGGGTTAGTTCTGCCAGTGTTTTTTTTTTTGGAAGAGGGTAGGCACTATAGATGCCACCCTGATGATTCCCTGGCCTTTTTGTTCATAAAATCTGCATAAAAACATAATTTGTCCAGGAGCGCCCATATTTTCGTCTGTAATAAGGCTCTCAAGGGAACAGGAGCTTAAAAAGGCTAGCACTCACCCAGGGAGGGTAAATCTACCCATTACTGCAACCTTAGGCGATTTGAATCACCACAGAGAAGTGTTGGATCACATTATACCCCCTATTCATGTTTCAAAAAAAAAGAAAATTGAAAAAAAGTAGGAGAAAGAAGAAGAAATTGTACCCTGCTTAACGGGCGTCAGATTCTTCTCGCCTTTTCATCTTCTCTCCAGCCTTGCCTGATGCTGAGGGAATAACAAATTGGCTGTTGGGGAGCGAGCGATGCTGCCGTCTACTTACTTACCTCTAAAAGAAAAAAAAATCCATCGTCTGAATACGATATCTGCCCCATCGGTTTAAAACGGGGAGTGATGTTAAATAGCAACAGGATGAGTGAATGTGTTTTTTCTCTGATCTTGTGCCACGCCCCGAGCTTCCAGTCCAATATTAACTCAATAAGCGTGTGCTAGAGCTAGAACCCGAGGGCTGAGCCAGAAACATATTTTATGCAGGAGTTTTTTCTTTCATTTGTATGCAGATGAAAGCCATCAAATATCAGACTGAGGTGTAAAAGTTAGAACAGTATTAAAGATTAGATCTAGAAGTGGAATGGAAAGAGGTTCGGGGAATAAATGAGGATTTGGGAACCTGTGTGTGTAAGAGCCACTTTCAACCGGTCACACTTTGACCCTCGTAAGATGTTTTCCATTATGGGATACGCTGAAATCGGGACGTGATGACAAATGCAAATTAAGAGCGCAGTGTGTTATTGTGTCCCTTTTAATTAAAACAATTATTTATTTAGAATAAATCAAAAGAAGGTTCCAAAGGAGTGTAATGTGTATCCGAAAATTAGGGGATATGGAGAATATAAAGGGTTTTAAATAGGAATCTAAGCAGGTTGCAGCTCAAGTAAAAACTTTATTAATAATAATAATAATAATAACAATAAAATAATAAAATAATCATATTTTTTAATAATAATAATAAAATATAATAAATAAAATAAAAAAAAATAATACAAATATAACAATAATAATAATGATAATAATAATGATAATTTATAAAAAATAATAATAATAATAATAATACTGAGGTAGTATCTCAAAATAATGGAACAATATAATAAAAAAATAATATATATATTATATATTTTATAATATATAATATAATAAAATAATGCAATCCAATCAAAAGTATCAAAAGTATGAGAATTTATTATTTAGAAAATGGAAAGTATAATATTAAGAGAAAACATCTCTAAATAGTAAAATACAACGAAAACGCATCTGAATAAAATCATAACCTGATAATATCACACAATACAATCATGTGCTTTACGATCAAATATAACGAGAATGTCAAATAAATAAGAATCCAATTGGGTTGTGTCTCAAAATAAGGGAGTGTTATCTTAAGAACTAAAATAATATATTGTATATACGATATATAATAATACTCAGCGGATGAATACTCACCAAAAACGAGAAGTAACACTAGAGCATCGGCTGCCTGAGTCGCTACTTGGCGACATGACAAGTTTTTATCTGCGGTTTTGTGTTCGCTGTTTGTGAAAGTTTCATTCTAGACTGAATTCATTCAAACCCTACGATGTTACCCAAACGTTCTGCAAGTTCTACGGCTAAAGTAATTGTAGAAATACTTAAATAAATATAGCGTCCCTACTTCGCGGATTTTTGTTTATCGCGGGTGGTCCTGGAACGTAACCCCCGATAAACGAGAGAGCACTGTATATATAATATATAAAAACAGGATGCTATAATAATGTGGGATCTCTGATTAGTGATGTAATCTGATCGTATAATGAGGTGGATTATATTAAAATCATCTCAAATCTGGATCAGATCTGTGGATTTAAGCTTCTAATTAAAGTCGATTGATCTGTTTGCAGTATGCAGGAAAACGGGGCTAAATTGCGTTGCTATCTATGCTACAAACAAACTTCATGTCACAGCCTCGTTAGGGACGTGCTGGAGCTCATAAACGGAGCGCGGCTCGTTTTGGCAGCGCTTCAATCCGACCACAGTCCAAACATTTCGGAAGCGTGACTGAATAAACCATCCGTCCGTCCCATCGAGTGTCAATGAAGCCGTTTGATCAAACATGCTAACAGCAATCGAGAGCCAACAGCTGCTAATTAGCATGATTGTGTTTGGACTAGACTCGCTATTAGTAAATCACACACACACACACACATTTTTAGCTGAGCTGTTCTTGTTTTTGACCCCTTTGGTTTCTGGTCGGCTGGCAGACGGGCGAACGTACGAAGGCGAGTTCCTGGACATCCTGGAGATCAAGAGGAACCAGGCGGAGGAGTACGAGTGCATCACCAATAACGGCGTGGCCCCGCCCGACACGCACCGCGTCAAGGTCACGGTCAACTGTAAGTCTGCGGATGTGAAAAAGTTTGTTTACCTTTAGGGATGATCTTATGAAACAGGATTAAAATGTTTAAAAAGCTGCACTTCAGGTTCAAATATCCAGGTGGGAAACTATGTGAACCCCTGACTAAATGCCTCTGAGTTACACCCGTGTTCTACACTCTGTTTTTCCAGATCCACCCATGATCACAGACGTAAAGAACGCACCGGCTCAGGTGGGCCATTCGGCTGTCTTACGGTGCGAAGCCATGGCCATGCCCATCGCGTCCTTCGAGTGGTACAGAGACGACCGGAGGTAACTATTAAAGTTCAAAGAGCTTATAATCCTCTGGGACCAAACTGTCCAAGTTCCACTGTATTAGTTTACTCCAAACTGTATTAACATACTGTATTAACATACTCCAAAATCTGTGCAACAACTACTTGAAGACCAAAGAAGGCCAACATTTGGAAGGTTAAAAATCTGTCTTCCCTCTAAAAGGTGTAATGTAAACTAACTATGGACAGTCAGGATCAAATAAAATGCATGTTAAGGAATGAAATGATGGCTTATTGTAGAAAACAAAAATAAAAAATGTGAAAGTGAAGCAAAAAAAACAAATAAATAAATAAGTCCAAACAATAAGTCTAGATCATTTTAGGTGACTATAAATCACAAAAAAAAATCATAAAAGACTTAACCCTCCATGAGAACCTAGCGAGGCTGCAGGGCATCGTAAACGTATACCATAGCCAGATGTTGAATTGTGTTTTGGCTTGCGCGTGTGTGTGTGTGTGTGTGTGTGTGTGTGTGTGTGTGTGTGTTTGTGCCTAACATTTTGTTAATTCCGTCTCCGGCAGGCTCTCAGAGGGCGACGGCTCGTGGAAGATTCAAAACGAGAAGACGCGCTCCCTGCTGCTCTTCAACAACGTCACCGAAAAGCACTTTGGCAACTACACCTGCTTCGCCTCCAACCGCCTGGGAGCCTCCAACGCCAGCATGCTCCTGTTCAGTGAGTACACACCTCCTCCCTCACGCTCCTACAAAGACGCAGCGAGGCCAGGACGAGGGAACGAAATGGCATTCGAATTTTAAATAACAAGATTTGTGTTTTTTATCTCTCGTCACAAAATACGTAAACGCACATTGTTTCTGCGGCTGTGTAAAGTTTGGTTTCTATTTCCCACAGTTTCGTTTCATAATCAGCAATCTGTTTGAAAAAAGGAGCATAATTCCATGGACCGGCCATTTTCTAATTAATATCAGTTACACAAATGTGCAAAACGTAAAGTAAGCCATCATAATCCAGGTAATTACACGGCTTTACCAGCAGGTGTCAGTACCTAATTGCATGGATTATGATGGCTTACCTTACTGTCTGCACATTTGTGTAATTAGTATTAATTAGAGACTTTCACAGACATGGTTTTGTTAGGGTTCCTACCGCACGCCCTGGGGCGTTCTGCCATCCTCCGGTTTATAACATGTGCTTAATTTACGACCTGATGACGAACACCTGCTTTTCCTGTTACTTAGGTGTGGGTTCTAGCGTTGTTCGTGGCCAGGTTGTCACTCCACTCCACCTGCGCACCCAACCACCGGTGTGCACACGTGCAAACTTTGACACCGTAGCAATCACCTTTATGGTCAGCTGGTAACGTCCTGGGGCTTATAGTGCCGACGGATGTGTACGGGGGAAACCCCCGAGGTACTTCGTATTTTAGGGACACTTTGAGGGTTTTCCGTTCCGTACTCGTGCGCTCCCGCTCTTTACGTCCTCGGCCACTATCGAGTCTCACTCTAGCTGGCCGTGCGCCCTGATTGAGACGCGCCCCGGCTCCACTGACTCGCCCTCTGGCGTTTCGGCGTCTGGCCTTTCCTTTTCTTCCTTTTTGTTTTGTTCGGGAGCCTTTTGGCTCAGTTTCTTTCCCCTTTTAGTTATTTCTATTTTATTTCCCCATTATTATTATACGTTCCATCATTCCCGCATCTTTGGGTCCTCGTTCCTAGTTCCTTGTGCTTGGAACTGGTAAAACCGTAACTGTTTAGACGTCAAACTGACTCTTCTGTGGAAGATTTACTGTGGTACAGGCGTCATTCTGAATTCAACACAGGGTCACAGGGTTCCATCCCTGAATGTCCTGCATGATCTTGCTTTCTACTCATCTAAGAATCAAGATCAATAAACTGCCCTCGCTTTTATCTCAGTAAGGACTTACTAAGTCAGTAAGGGGTGACATGAAGTTGTAAACGGATAGAGAGCTAAAGTAGTAAAAGGGTTCTGGGAAGAATTTGCGGAAATAACTCAGCCTAAATATTTCATCTTTGTCTTCGTGTTCCTCCTGCTTCCCAAACATCTTTCTTTTTCTCAGCTCTGTTCTGTCCTGCTTCACCAGAAAGCCTTGATTTTTTTCCTTCCCTCGCTTTCCCTCTGTTTTTTTCCCCTCACATTAGTGATCTGAGTGAGTGATTTCCCTCTTTCCTGCCACACCACGGCACATTACCATCTCTTTCTCTCTCTCCTATTATCTCACCAGTTTCACCTCGCTGAGTCACTCGCTGTCAGACTCATACATCTTCCGGCTGATTCGTGACGCCTCCCTCCGCCCTCAGCATTTCTGTCTCATCTGCTTATACGAAATCGCTCTTTCTTTACTTCCACCCATACTTAAACTCGTATATTTGAACAAAAAAACACACCCTAAAAAGCCTGAGGCCTTTTCCTGAGCGACAACCAATGAAATGTAGAGGAAAGAATGAAATACGTGACCTGGAATAATTCTGAAATAAGTCTGATCGTTTGTATAATGACTATATTTTGCTGTTTTTTGTGTGTCCGTTTGCTGCAAAGTCCAGTGGTGGACAGAAAGACAGATAGAGATGCAGCATAATTGCTTCACATGCTTTATAAAAGTCAAGGTATATTTCCTGTGATGCAAATCCATTTCCCAAGAGAGATCCACCTCAGACGAAGACCTGTTAGATCTTCGGTCCAGCATTGTATGAAACTTACCAGAGGACTTACCAGAACCAAAAGTCCAGTTCTGGAGGAAACGCGGTTGGCTTTGTTAAGACCTTATGGAATGTTCTGGAGCACACGACACCTCCTCTATCCCTCAAAGACCTGGATGGATTTGTTGAAGAACGGTCCAACCTCTTATCACCCAACGTTCAGGACCAAAATGAATTCAAGTCGTTCTGGTTTCTGTTATTTTGTCCTTTAGTGTGTATTATCTGGATTTGGTGTGTCGTGATGATCTATTCGCATCATCGAACCTATATGGGATGTTCTGGATCACAGACTGCGAGGATCCATCAGGAAATGTGCGAACGATCCAACATCTTGACACGAAGCATTAAGGAGCAAGAAGGATTAGAACTGTAATGATCATTTCGTTGTTTTGGACCACTGGAGAAAGATCTCCGGTAATTCGCTTAAGAATTGGACTGTCCAACATCCCATCAAAACCATTTTAAAACTGTAAATGAGCTCCAGAGCGAACCAGAGCCATGTGTGGGAAACCATTGTGCTCTGTATATGAACAAAATCCCTGCCTGTTTAATTGTTAGTATTATTTTACATTTTATTCCATTTCGAGGTTTTTAAAGTGGGTTTGCTTTGGTGTATAATTTGCTTCATGATGTATATACTTTGTCGTTTTAGTATTTTATTTTCAACGTTTTTCATAAACAGTAAAAACAAACTTACATTTTTTATTAGATTAAATAATACATTAATTAATTGAAATATTTTTATTAGGTCCTATTATTGCATTTTAAACAATAATTATTTTACATCATTATTTTACTTTGTTGTTTTATTATTTTATTTTGAACATTTTTTATAAACAATAAAAACAAACTTAGATTTTTTTATTAGATTCATTATGAAATTAATTAATTTAAACAATTTTATTAGGTGCTATTGTTGTATTTTAAACAATAATTATTTTACATCATTATTTTACTTCGTTGTTTTAATATTTAATTTAAAAAAACTTTTATAAAGAGTAAAAACAAACTTAGATTTTTTTTATATATTAAATAATGAATTAATTAATTAAATTATTTTTGATTAGGTTCTATTATTGCATTTTATACATTAATTATTTTAAATCATTATTTTACTTTGTTGTTTTAATATTTTATTTTTAACATTTTTTATAAACAGTAAAAACAAACTTTGATTTTTTTATTCATTAATTAATACATTAATTCATTTAATTATTTTTAAATGGTTTTATTAATGCATTTTAAACAATAATTATTTGACATCATTATTTTACTTTGTCGTTTGAATATTTTATTTTTAACATTTTTTATAAACAGTAAAAACATTAATTTTATTATTTTTATTAAGTTCTATTATTGTATTTTAAACAATAAGTATTTTACAATATTTACCAAATATTTTATTTTCTCGAAGTATGTTTGGGTCTATATATAAATTGTATACAAAGTATATAGAATTTTGTTATTTTTGTTTTAATATTTCATTTTTAGCATAACATTTTTTTAACGAACTTTGAATGTTTCACATTTGATCTATTTTCACCTTTATATTTTATTAGCGCATCATTTTCTTTGACTTTTATATCACTATGTTAAAAATCAAAAATAAAAACAAAATGTTTAACAAAAAGTTTCTTTCTAAAAGGATAAAGAGAAATACTTTTTTTTTTTTCATTTGAGGCAATATAATGTTTTTTTGACAGTTTTTAATCAGAATTTCATTTTCCAGACTTCACATGCCCTAGGATGATAAGATAATATATTTTTTTGTAATTATACTTTGCAACCAGCCAGTAATCCTAAATAATCGCATTCTTCATTTCCTCTTCTCTAAAAAGTGTTTCCTTTCATTTCCTTTTTGTGTTCGATTCCAGGGTTGCCAGATCCCGCTAGAGAAAAAAGCCACCGGGTCAGATTATTTCAATGCTCTCCTGTCGTTCGCAGGGCTGGGAGCGGTGTACGGACGAGGGACATCTCTGAGCGTCTGCCTACCGGGACTCGTCTTCTGGCTCAGCCTGTCCGTGTCCGTCCTGCTCAAGATTTAAAGCGTCCCCGCCTCGGAAAGCGTTTAAAACGACGAACCCATCACTGTGAATAAAAAGAATTATGCATTAACCCAGGAGCCATCTCTCGCATCGTGTAATGACGCCGCCTCCTCCCCCACCTTCTCCTTCTTCACCCGCTCATCCCATCCACGTCGCCCCTCGTCCGTCTCCAGCGCAGGTCACCGTTTTTCGATGTTCATAGCTGTTGTGGTGGTGAAATTTCCTGAATGCTACATGTGACGGTGAGAACCGGACTTGTTTCTCGCTCTCTGGTTCGGTTATGGCTGTATATTTGTGAATGCTGTTAAGTTAACCATGAGGAAGATGATGATGATGATGATGATGATGATGATGAAGGTCAGGTGACCCTATAAATTAGCTGTTCACCAGCAGGCCACCCCAGCCGTCGCTCTTTCTCTCGGATCAGCAGATGCTGCGAATGATGTCAAAACTCACCAAGGGTCAACATTAGCATAGCGGGTGGCAAATTTCTGGTCCTCCCTTCTGCACCCGCTGGAGGTCTCGACCCAGGGCAAAGCATGCGACCCCAGTCCGGACTTCCAGCCCCTTTCTCACGTTAGCAACAAAGACATCCTTCCACGTACGATGTAAATATATATGCAGTAGAGGCCACACCATAGTCCCAGACAGACATAAAAAACTACATTTCCCATCAGCCTCTCTGTTTTTTGGCTCGGACGTCATTTCTGGTGTCTCCCGACCCTTGAATCTGTCGACCCCGCCCCCCTTTGTCGCTTGTTGATAGCATGTACTGGTTAGCGCTGTTCCTGTTGTGACGTCCATCCGAACCCCTGCACTGTGTACATTTACTCTGCAAGGTTAACTTTTTTCGGTGTTAATAATAATAATAATTATTATTATTATTAATAATAATAATAATAATAATGATGATAATAATAATAACGATGATGATGATGATGATGTTAATAAATCGATATGATTATATGTCCGGAAAAAAAAAAAAGAAATCGCCAGAGCCATATGTGCGAAAATATTTTGTACTTTTTTTTTGCTCTGAATATTTCAAAACAAAAAAAAGGAAAAAATCTTTTTTTCATTCAAAGTGTCGTACTCTTTTTGCCGTGATGCCGTTTAAAAACAAACCAGCAAAATCCTGTGTGGTTTTTTTTTTTTGTATTTTAAAGGTAAAGCTTTTTTTTAATAGTATAAGTTGCTTTGTAATATTTTTTGAAACCTTAATCTTTTATATTTTGCTATTATTTTAAAACAGTAAAAACAAGCTTTTTTTGTTTTTTAAGGTTTTATTGATGGATTTGAAACCGTTATTTTATAGCATTAAATGTTTTAAGTTTAGATCATTTTAGGTCGGAAAACAAATTTACAAAATGGCATTCTGTAATTCTAAGTTATTTTTTTGAACAATTCATCATTTTTATTCTTATTTTTATTTTTTTATTTTATTTATAGTTCTGCTGTTTTATAATTTAAGAAATAAGAAATAATAAACATTTTATTGGTACAGTTTTTTTTATATTATTTTCGACAGTAAAAACGTCGATTTTTTGACGTTCTACTAATATATTTTACAACAATATTTTATGTTAACTCCTTTTGTCTTATAGTTACGTTATTTTAGCATGAACAATTTCAATTAATTATTTTAACCCCTTTTATTTTGTAATTTAAGGCGTTTTTTGAGCTTTTTCTTTTTGATATCTTTAGTTTCTCTGATAGCACGCAGGATTTTGCCGCGCCTCTCTGGCAGCGTGAGTGGATGTGATATCATGTGTACGTACTGAATCATTTCTGTTCGAGGCTCTGTACCGTACCCGTATGTGAACCCGTCCCCGTCCCGCCCTGACGTCCGTCCTCGCCGAACCTTTCCTGCTTTCTTTGGCCAAATTAGTGGGAAATAGAGACGCTAGCGTGCGAGAACGGATCGCTTAGCGAGGACGCCGGCGCTCTCCTCCATCTGCTGAGGAGCCGAGCTCATAAATCAAACTCAATCCAGTCTCTGACAGAGACCCTCTTCAAGGACGAAGCCGTCTCCGTGGTGACTAATTAACCGCCACTTAACGGCGTCCCGAAGCCCGCGTGCTCGGCGGCGCGTGTCGCATGCGGCCTCTCGCCATCGCGTGCAACGAGCAGGAAGACGGAAGTGTTCACACCGGACGGGGAGATGGAACGTGTTTAAAGAGACACGCCTCCATTTTAACGCCGTTTGGTTCTGCAAATTAAAGGTGCAGCGAACAAAATCAGAACTGGATAATAATAAATTATAATTCATTCATTAGTACATTTACATTCTAATTACTGAATCATCTATCTGTCTCTCTCTCTCTCTCTCTGTCTCTCTCTCTCTCTCTCTCTCTCTCTCTTTCTCTCTCTCTCTCTCTCTCTCTTTTTCTCTCTCTTTCTCTCTCTCTCTCTCTTTCTCTCTCTCTC
>JAVSBV010000083.1:3849012-3863288 GCA_033117975.1 Parotocinclus spilosoma | reverse complement strand
CTCCCTCTGTCCCTCTCTCTCTCTCTCTCTCTCTTTCTCTCTCTGTACCCGTCTCTCTCTTTCTCTCTCTCTCTCTGTCTCTCTCTCTCTTTGTCTCTGTGCATTTTCTCTCCCTTTCCGGTGTGTAAGGCTGATATGAAACCTGCTTGATTCTACTTTTCTTTTACTTGTTAAATCGTTAATTAATTAATGAATATGCCCACCTGTGCGTTTATTCGTTGCGTCGCCTGTGCACATTTCTAAAACTTGACGCATTGCACGACATAATCAGCGGAATCCTGCTGGGTCTCCAATCACATCCTCACTATCCAGCGTGCGTTTTTTAACCCACATATAATGTCGTGTTTAAGCTGACCTTCCATCGCTGCTGTGTTCAGACACGACACGCCCTTCACCCAACGTTTGTAATAATCGTTAAACAGCAAGCGAAACGAAACAAAGCCAAACATGCCTACTGTATATGAAATAAGATGGTATGTTTCTGCTCCGGTCTGCCCTCTAGCGGGCACGTCAAGTATAACCCAGCCTTGATAACAATCATGGAGTTTTTGCTGTATATAGCATGTTATCTCCCGATAGCTGTAAAAACGTGCAATAACCCAACTAATTGGCCTAATCTGATCGTTCTCCACATGTACTAATCTAAACTTTTGGGACAGATAGAGCTTTGCATACGTTCAGGATCGATCGTTGATGCATCTAGCGACGTATCTAATCAGTCACTGATGCATTCAGAGATCTGAATATCTGTACAGCCACTATTACACTCCTGCATGAGCCCCAGTTACCCGTCCCCATCTGAAGCACAAACCCCGGCCTGGTGCCCCAAGTCCCGCTCACGACCGCGTAAAGATCATCCGCCCGTACCGAACCGTCACACGAAGAATAAGAATTAAACGCAAAAAAAACAGTGCGAGTTATGTCATGTTTCTCAGTGGGTTACACTAAATAGCATGTCGATGTTTGTTTGTTACGGGTGGATTTTTAATGTATATGAAAAACAGTGCTGTGTGTGAGACGGAGAATTAGGAGGAGAAAGACTCTGGGACGGAGGTGTGGGAAGGTTTGAGATAAACACCTAAAGGGTTTTTTCCAAATCTCAGCACTGATATCGTGCTTAACTGAATTGGCGATTTTACTTTGCTTTGAATTACAGTAATAAATCTTGTATCTTTAATCCAATATTTAATCGACACACAACTGACTGACTGAATCTGAATGTACTGACTCGGTGAATCAAAACAGAGGATGAAACGTGAATCCTGAGTCACTCTGATAAAGCTTTTGACTGACTCTCTGAATCAGACTCAATGATTCAGCACATCTGATGGAATATCAAAGTGATTCAGTGAATCGACAAAGTGGATTAAAGCTCAGACAGATGCAGTGAATCGACACAGACTGGCTCACCGAATTAAAACATGAAATTAATCATCAAATTGATTCAATGAATCGACACATCAGGTGGACCATCGAATCGACTCACCAGAAAAACCATTGGGTTGATGCAGTGAGTCAAATCATCAGACGAATCATCAGTCTGATTCAGTGAATCAGAACGTCAGACGACACCACAGACTGACTCGTCAGATCCATCCAATCGATTCAGTGAATCAGCATTGTATCGACTCACCATACAAAACAGTGGGTTTATGGAGTGAGTCAAATCATTAGACGAATCATCAGTCTGACTCAGTGAATCAGAACGTCAGACGACACCACAGACTGACTCGTCAGATCCATCCAACCGATTCAGTGAATCAGCAGAGCAGATTAAACAGGAAAATCGTACCGATTCGTATCGAGTCAACGAGTCCAAACTGAATCGATGCTTTTGCATCTGATATAAACTTGGATTTTGTTGTGCTGCTCAGGCTTTCGCTCTGTTGCATGGTGGTGAATCAGACGAGTCGATATGAATTATGGATCAATCACGTCTGAACCGATGTGAATCCCTCAGCCAGCAGGGATGACCCAGAGCTCCGGACAGAAGCCCTGGAGATGAAAATACGAGACTCTGACCAGACCCTGAACCACTACAGAGTGGGGTAGTACAGTCAGTGGCTACAAATCAGCTCTCGGATTCTTTTTTTTGACCAGCCTTGGGTGTATTGATGTTTTTTGGGATGTTTCGATCCAGCATGAGCATGTGCTGCTGAGACTAACAGAGTTTTCTAACGCTGAGCAAGAGCATAAGGGAAGATCTCACAAGATGGATGGTTGGATGGATTGACAGCTAGATGGATTAAGGGACACTGATCGGTTGGCCGGGTGGATTTATTCGTAAATCGACTGGACAGAGTTGTTTAGATGGGGGGTGGATGAAACGATATATTGATCGCATGGACATGTTGATCCATGACACGCCCTGATAATGACATCATTTCTGCACATAATTTAGCAGGTTTACGAGACACGAGACGCCGCCGCGACTCGTCTGAATAGCGTACGCCCACCACAAACTGAATTCCATTCAGGCTGTCAATCAGCAGATAAATACAGGCTGCCCGGCAGCACCGAGACTCAGACCTGTGTTCGGAATGCTTAAAGGGGTATCAGGGGGTGAAAGGGGTAGCTGGGTGGGGCGAAGCGTCAGTCGGACCGATCTCACCTTTCTTTCTTTCCACCTCCGAACCTTTTCATTTTTTACCTCGAACCTTCCTTGAACACCTCCGCATCTCCGTGTTTGCTCTGCGTATTTGCGGTGAGGTGTGCGTTTGTGCAGACATGCATGTTGTGTACGGACGAGTGAACCCTCAAAGGCGTCACCGAAACACCCAAACTCAGCTCTGCAAGATGGACAACGCCGTCTTCCACCTGGACGAATCCCGCGCCGTGGTCCGACTCATCCGTTTCTGGCTTTGTCTGTATCTGTCACTGTGTTTTCCTTCGTTCCTTTTTTCTTTTCCCTTTCAAACGATCCACAAACGTGAGGGAAATAAAGTGAAGGTATTAAACAGAAGGGGAGAAAATAAAAGGCGAATTTTGTTTTTAACACAACCTGTCGCTCGCAGTCTTGTTTTCCTTCGCGCTCGCTTGTCTGTCACGTTTTAGTCACAGAGACAGGAAGGACGACACTTAGGCAACAGGCTGTTGCTTCAGAAATTAGTTCACAGCTTCTGACGGTTGATGGTTGTTTTTTTGGCGAAAAACAAGCACAAATTTGACAGCCGCACACCCATAACAGCATCTGCAATGCCGGTAAGACTCAGAGTGTCCTCAGATGAAGGTCCACATAACCTTCATGACTTCATGACGTGTTTTATGTAGTAACACACACACAGCACATGACAAATGTTGGCCTATTTAATATTTAAATGTTGAATTTAGTTTCTGTCCCATCTCTTTTGACCATCTTTGAGATCTTGGAGATCATCTTCACCTGGCTTCACCTTCACATGTTGACATGATTTGGAAAGACACACACCTGTCCATAGAAGGTCTCCCAACTAACGACGCAGATCAGAGCAAAGAAAAAGCCACGAGGACAAAAGAACTGCCCACAGAGCTCAGAGATTGTGTTTAAATCTGGAGAAGACTACAAAACATCTGCTGCACTGAAAGTTCCCAAGAGCACAGTGTTCCAAGAGATGTTTGGAGCATCCCCATTTCACCAAACTGAAACTGTCATTAGGGCAAAAGAGGTGAGCAAGAAGCCAATTCACTCTGGCTGAGCCGCCATCCTTTGTTCAAATGGTCAACCATTACTGGAGCACTCCACCAATCGGGGCTTTTACGCGGAGCAACCGGAAAGCAGTCTCTCCTCAGTAAGGGACACAAAAGGCCATCCGGTCCATCAAGTCAAATCCAGGGCCACAGGACCTGGTGTAAATGGAGCAGCAGGTCCACTTCATCCCTGAAGCGGTTAGCGTGTTTTAATTAGGTGGTCATTAAGGAATAAGTTCCTCCACGAGGACGTAGGTCACCGAGACCTCTGGACCGAAGAGGAGCAGCGACATTTTAGCGACGGAAACACCCGGTGCAGATCACATTTCTGAGGAGTCAGTGGAAGGTGAGATCTCGCCCAGCTCATCACAAGACATTTCTTTGTGCTTGATGTGTTGAACAAAATCTCTGGCGTCCATGATCTATGAAAGGTTCTCACGGACGTGACCTTTACAAAATCGTACCTCTGAGGCAATTAAATCGAGAGCTGCTCTGTCTGCTCACGGCACTGATAGATCTGCAACAAATCGTATGGAAGCCGGGGCGAGTTCTTGCCTTGAATCCAAGCTGAAGGTGATCAGAGTTATTCTTTAATCCGATCGAATGTTCTAGGGATCTATCAATAATAAATCAGCTTCAGCACCAAGCCAGTGTGCATGTGCACAGTTGCGCGGTTCCCGTCGCGGGTCGGCGGTCCTCCCCCAGATACACGCGATGACGGAGAGCTGGACTGGTGAAGATAAATCCTCATTTCAGCAGTGCTAGATTAGGTGCAGAACTCACCCCAGGTGGGCTGTAGATCTCCAGGAGGAGGTCTGATGGGAAAACAGCTCTCGAAACTCAACAAGGCAGTCTGTATATCTGGAGGTCAGGTTTATTCACAGCTTGAATTACGAGGCGGCGAAGACTCGCTCCAGGCAGCGGCGGCCGTTATGCTAACGAGGCACATGTGTTAACCGCACCAGTGACTCCATCAGAAATTAGCAACAGTTTAACCCTGAGCTTGTTCTCCCTTCATTTCGACGGATTGTGTAACTCCAGGGCAGTGAAGATAAAATTCAGCAGCGGCTAAGGGCAAAAATTGGAGTTAGGAACCCAGGAACGTTTGATTTCTCATATGGAGAGTTAAAGGAAGAGGCCAAAAGTTTGAGCGCAAGAGTGAAGAAGCTTCTGGTTCACAGAATGAAAACTTGAGCGACCAAGGTTGAATCCCTTTGGGTGAAAATCTGTTTATGCATTTCAGAACGGATTTGTTTTTTGAGGTACGGTTTAGGTTTGGGCAAGTCCATGATGGGCAGCACATCAAGCAAGATTTTAGGACCTCACAGATTTGTCGGCTGCACATCCCATAGGGGCTCTGCTGGAGTGAGAGGTGATCTCTGTGGAGGCTGGGAGAACCCCACCAAAGCGCGCCACGTTCAAAGTCTCCTAAATCACCTTTCCCCTGGTTGTGCACCATGTCGCCGCCGTGCAATTGGCGGATTAGCCTGCTGAAAAAAACAAGCATTAACCAATATCAGACTGGTCTAAGCTGGTGTGGTGCTGGTTTTGCTGCTGGGAAACCTGGTTGCCCAGTATGATCTTGCTGGTTTTGTTGTTCAGCCTGCATGTGCTAGGCACCAGCATACTCAGAAAAGACCAGCATGCACTGGTCACAACCATCCAAGAACCAGCAAAGACCAGTATGTACTAAATAAAAAGAAAAACAGAATCAGAGGGATGGAAAGATGAAAGGTGAGTCCCTGCTTTGATCGTTACTTGCCTTTAATTATGCAAATAATTGGCGGTAAATCATTTTTTAAAGGCTCCTTTTATATTAAGACCAAAAAAACTAGTGTTGAGCCAAAACTAAAGCACGTCATGAACAAACCTTTACCTTTGATCCTCTGCCTATTTTTTTTTCTTATAAAACCTCCCAGAGTCGGTAAAAAACAAGTCGCAATGTTTTCATTTTTGAGCTTTGCCGTAACCAAATCCAGGCTTTACTAATTTGTGTGTGTGTGTGTGTGTGTGTGAGACGTTTCTTCTCCGTTTTCTAACAGGCTAATAAATTAGAGAATCAACAATGATGTGTCTAAAACTTGATGAGGCGCATAAGCATGAGGCGTGTTATTATTTCTTAACGTTTTTTGGGGTTTTTTTTTTTTTTACGATAACACGCCTTCACACACGCAGGGCGAGATAAGCAAAGAGGGGCAATAAAAGTTTGAAATATTCATCTTAGGCTCATAAATACGTCTCATTCACGCCGACGTGGCGTACCGCAGGGAGCCGCGAGCTGATTACGAGCGCAAGGGAAATGTGTTGTAAAGATTTCTACAGCGCAGAGGAGGCTAAAAAGTATGACAGACAAGGCAATCGACGCTTTTCCTCCTTTACCTTCTTAATAAACGTGTTAAGCGGTGACAGATCGCTTCAGCTCGGCTTTGATGAATTGCCCCTGGGGGCTGGTTTGACACCATAATTAGGGCATGAATGATTTTATTAAGAAATGAGCTAAAATCCCTATTGTTCAGTTGCTTTTTGAATCGATTGGGGTTTTGTTAAGGTATGAACTGTTTACCAGGCCTGAGCGGAGAAACGGCGCGGAACCCCGATCCCTATTGTCCGCTTTCCGAGAAGCAAACGACCAGCAAATATTAACACGAGAGGATAAAGGAACGAGTTGTATTGACTCAAGATCACCTGCTATTGTGGGAGCGTTATCTCCGCGCCAAACAAACCGCGCTGTGTTTAATCTCGCACGGGTCTGACTCGAGCGCCCCCCCCCCCCCTCCAGAGGTTCAATAAGCCCGGCGAATGTTTTTAATTTCGGCCCAGGCCGACTGCTAAAACGTAATCAGGGGCCTGGATGGTTTATGACCCGCAAGCCTTCTGTTTGCACACACTCAACATATGGCCCTCGTCTGCCCACACTGCACATACACACCGAGTTATAAATCCTCCTTCCAAGGTCTGTTCTTTTCAAACCAAAGATCTAGGGAGCACGATTGCGGAGCGCCAATGAGGTCAAAACTAGTCGCTGCGAAAGCTGTAACAGTTAACGATTCAAATCGGACTTGATACCGTAAAAGCAGTTTGGTTTGCGTCAACTCCAAGTCACCAACCTCATAGTCAAGGCAAATTTGGAAAGGCACATCCCCCCAAAAAAGAGTCAAAAAGGGACCAAATACAGGAACGCAGATTTTAAGCATGGATGAAATTACTGCAAATAACGACTACGAATTAGCGTGAATTCATTTTTTGTAACAAAAGTGAGCAATGGATTAAGTTTGGGTGGGCACACATGCAACAGTTTCCACATTTTTAAGCTAAAAAAATCAGGAAAGGTGCTCAGGGATCTGGGTTAGAAACGTACAACTCATACAGTCTTACAATCCAAGCAATTGGGGGTTAGCAGTCTTGCTTAAGGGCCCAACTGTGGCAGAGGTGGGATTTGGACCCTGGACCCTCTGGTAACCACTAGGCTACCACAGTCCCAGTGATAACTATGATCAGAAATGGAGTGGCGTCCTGTCCAGGGCACACTTACACCTGCACTGGGTTTCAACCTGATTTAAAAACAGAAATTCCAAAACTTCAAATCCCAGCTCCACTGATGGTCTGTCATTACAGAGCAGTTCTCTTTTTTGAGAAAAGTCCCATCCTTTTTGTCACAGTTTTGGTTCCAATCCAGATCATTACTGCTCTTTCACCTCAAAACCCCCTGAAACTTCAAAGTGGACCTTCTAGGCATTGTGTCTGTCCTGGAGAAAACCCTGGACTCCACTTAGCTGTGCTAAGGTCAAGTTTGGAGCATTCAGAGAGCACTGATGGTGACCAGTTTTGGTAACGAGCATTTTCCCCCCTCCTGCTCCCATTTTCCCGTTCTCCAGCGGAACAACACGTGGCTCCCGCTTCGAATTTTACTCCACACGCTCTTTCTCATCGATGCCAACGTGTTTCGCACGGCTGCCGATGACAGGTAGAAGATAATAGGGTCCAGACAGGTGTTGAAAGTGCTAAGCAGCAGCGCCTGGTCCCTCCACGCCGGGCTGCTATTGGTGACGAATCCCACAATGTGAGAAACATTATAAGGTCCGAAGCAAAACGCAAACACTAGCAACGTTCCCAAAGCCAGTCCGATGGCCCTGAGCTTCCTGCGCCGGCCGATGTTGGGCAAACGCGACAGGATGTTTATGAAGCTGACGTAGCAGAAGGTGCAGATGAGCAGCGGGATGGAGAAAAGGACGATGCAAAGCTCCAAGCGTACGGGCAGCAAGATTTTCAGCTGGGCATTGGTGAAATCGTCGTAGCACACGTTCCTGGGCGGCGCACCGTCTCCGTCCGGGGTGTAGTAAGGCACGATGTAGACGATGCTCAGATGCACCATGGAGATCCCCCAGAGGAAAGCGCTGGCCAACACGGCGTAGAAGGGTCGCCGCCTCAACGAGTGCTGAATGGGGAAAGCCACGCCCAGATAACGTTCCACACTGACTGCTGTCAGAAAGAAGGTGCTGTTATAAATAGTCATGTAGAACATGAAGCCAGACAGAGGGCACAGGAAGTAGGGCATCTGCCACTCCATGCCGTTCAGCACCTCCTGCATCTTAAATGGCAGGAAAAGCAGGAACAGAAGGTCCGAGATCGTCAGGTTGAGCAAGAGGATGTCAATAGGTACCGGTTTCCTCCATACCTTGCGGCTGAAGGTGTAGAAGGCCAGGACGTTGCACGGGAAGCCCAGGACAAACGTGATAACGTAGACCACGAGGCACAGGATGGTGTCGCACTTCTGCATCGCTGCCTCGCACCCGCCGGCAGGCTCACGATCATACTCTCATACTGAAAGGTACAACAGGTCAGGGCGTGAAGGTACACTTTACAGGACAGGATCACAAACAATGATGAAACCGGACCAATTCTGTACAATCGAACCCTGCTAGCTGACCTCCTGCGAGCCAGAGTCACATTTTAACGTTCCGTATGTGTTTTAATCTCCTCAGCAGGTAATAATGGTGATGTTTATAGAGGTAATGTTTATTCGTTTTATGCTACCGCATTTAGTGCTAGAAAAACCACACAAACAGGATAGTACAAGTGAGAAACGAGATGTTCTTTACTTTACCGTTAACGTGGACAGGGTTAAACTGTGAAACAATATTACAATTATTATCATTGCTTTTGTTATTATTACCATTCTAAATAATATGGTTAAATTGTTTGCTACCAATAAAAAGATCTTGATAAAATAAAATTATAACAGTCATAATATTATTATAAAAATCATAGTTAATGATAATAATAATACAAATTTTAAAAAATTAAATAAAGATAATCATAATATAAATATTTTAAAGATGATAAATATTATAAATTAAAATAGTAAATATTAAAATATTAAATATTAAAATATTAAATATTAAAATATTAAATATTATACATTTAAATATTATTATTATTATTATTATTATAAATAATACCAAAAACATTGTCATAATAATACAAATTAAAAAATAATAAAAAATAAAGATAATCATAATATAAATATTTTAAAGATGATAAGGATTATAATAATAATATAATAAAAACTATTATTATAGTTTATAAGGTAACATATTATTATCTGTATATTATATTCTTAACAATATAATTTTTTTTTTATAAAAAAAATAAAAAAACAACAATAATAATAATAATAATCATATATTGATTTAACCTAGTGTTAAAAAACATAATAATAATATTAATAATAAGAATAATGCACATTGTGTATTCATAGTACTAATTATTTTATTTCCAATATTGTCATTATGAATAAAAATGTGGCAGCACAGTTAAAGCAAAATGATAAACTCACTTCTTTTAGTGAACACCCCATTAATACTTCATATTCAAACTACAAATAGAATCTTACCCAAATCTGGGATGCCTGATTTTTTCTAAATGAAACGACACCTCGTGGTTTTGAGAATAAATAGATCATCGAGAAATCAGGACTGACTTTATGAATGAAAATCCACGAATAAAGCCAACGTGACTTTGAGACCAAGCTTCCGCATATGACTCGTTAAGTTCTTCTATTTATTTATAAACAGCCACGTTAGTGATAGTAGAAGTCCTTCACTTGCCTTCCAGCTCTGGGGTTGCTCAATTCGGAAAAATTTGGATTCCCGTAATGCAGCAGGTCGACCCGTGTTCCACAGAGCGAGTTCCTCTGAGGTCTGAGGCTGGAACCGGTGCTGCTGCTTATCTGAAGTATGCATGTCAGGTTTGCTCTCCAGCTTCAGGTGTGTGTGTGTGTGTGTGTGTGTGTGTGCTGATGCCGTTTCCCATCAGGGGAGGCCAGGATCTACCTCCTGCCTTACTTCCTTTCTTCTGTTTGCTCTCGCTGGCCAATAATCATCATGGACAAAGGAAAATGAATAAGAGCGTCACCTCAGTGGACATGTTTGAGTGGAATGTGTATGGGTGGGTGTGTTTATCCAAGGTCACAAACTTGGAAAGCCCGTCTCGGCTCAACGAAGGGCTCGTGATGGGCTATACTGCTTCAGGAGATCAGTAAGACACCTCCGAGTTAAACCACGTCACTCCTATCTGCGCTTCCTAAATATAGAGGGACGCTAAAACCCTCAGCAGAGTCTGGGCTGTCCTCATTCATGCTATGGAAAATCCCAGTTTGAGTAACGCAGGAGTTTCCCAATGCTGTATCGTACACATGAGGAACTGGGAACAACGAAAGATCTTCAGAGTTTAAATCTGTTATGCAAGCTGCATCTGACGTGGAAATAACGCCATGGCTATTGAGCAAACAAAGACAAACGAATGCATGTCCGGCGCTTGGCTCGTTTCTTTAAACAAGAAATTCCTTTTATTGAAAATGGATCCCCACAAAATAATACAGTATTCAAAATAATGCACTGAGACAATTCCACCCGGATAAACGATAAATAAGGACATCGGTTGCATCTGAGACAAGTGCAAATCGTTGTTCATCCAATCGTCTTCTTGACTTATGCTGGAGAAGTCTACCCAGCAACGAACACTAAGTCATTTTCACATGAGCTATTTTGAGAACTAAAACATAATAACCCTAATTCATTCATCTTCAGTAACCGCTGATCCAGACCATGGTCGGATGGACCAGTCAAAATCAGGACATTCATATCTAGGGGCGTTCAAAGCCAAGGTCACAAGGTCCAGAGTCTATCTGGGCTTACCAGGGGTGAAGTGGGAGCAGAATAAGGCTTAAAGGAAAAACATACTCAAATATAAAAAACGAATACTGTGTGTAAATATAATGTACCAAAACTGGCAACTAAGTGGTGGTTTCAGTTGATACCAAGTGCCAACTGGCACCTGAAGCAAGTCCAGCCTGCTTCCTGTAGCCATCTCTAGTACACCCCAAAGTCCAAGTTCAACTTCATGAAGCATAGCTTTATATAAGAAGAGTCTTTAACCCAAAAGTTCTCAAACGGTACCAAATGAGGAACCCATCAACATCTAACAGACCAACAAATGGTAAGGCTGGCTCTAATGTGTAATTAAGCATGTGCATTAAATTAATCGGAGCTAAAGTAAAGATGGAGGCGTCCAAACAGTCACTGAAGGCTCTGGTGAGCACAAAGGACAGCAATCTGATTGTCCATAACGTTATCCCGCCGTCCATCTAGTGACTTCAAGTCTGTTTGTGTTTGTAACTGGTTTTCCCGAGAGCTGAAGTTGGAGCTCTGTGTGCTTTCCTCGGCGGTGGTGCAGCTGGGGCAGATCAGACACTTGCGGCAGAAGGAAAGGTTCAAGCGATTGACGAGACCTCCGAGCAAGCGGTTGAACTTCTCCCGGAGCGCCGAAGACGAGAAGTAGAAGACAAACGGGTCCAGGCAGGTGTTGAAGGTGCTCGTGAGGAGCGCGTAAACTCTCCAGTCGGGGCTGTACCAGCCGACAAAGCCCACCACGTGGGACACGTTGTAAGGCATGAAGCAGATGATGAAGACCAGAAAGGTGGCGAAGGCGAGCCCGATGGCCCTGAGACGCCTTCTGGGTTTGATGTTGGGCAGCCGGGAAAGGATGAGGATGAAGTTGAAGTAGCAGAAGCAGCATATGGAGAACGGGATGCAGAAGAGCACAATGAAGAGCTCGAGGCGCACCGGCAGGAGGACGTTCAGCTGCTCTTTGGTGAACTCCTCGTAGCAGACCTCCTTCGCCGACGGATCGAGGTAGGTCTTGTTGCTGTGTTGGTAGTACTGCATAATGTAGACGATGCTGCAGTGGCCTCCCGAAATGATCCAGAACGCAATGCTGGCGATCACGGCGTTCCGCGGGTGTCTCTTGAGCTTGTACTTGATGGGGAAGGCCACGCCCAGATAGCGCTCGACGCTGACGGCCGTTAAGAGGAAAGTGCTGTTGTAGATGGTGGTGTAGAAAATGAAGCCCGAGAGCGGACAGAGGAAATGGGGCATGGACCATTTCATGTCGGCCGCCTCTTTCATGCGAAACGGCAGGAAGAAGAGAAAGATCAGATCCGAGGTGGTGAGGCTGAGCAAGAGCACGTCGAGGGGCGTGGGGCGCTGCTTGATCTTCTGGATGAAAACGTACAGGGCCAGAATGTTAGCCGGGACGCCGATGATCAGCGTGATGCCGTCGACGGCCAGGACCAAATCGCTGTGCTGCCTCGTCCACAACATGGTCGTCCTTTCAAGGCTGCAGAACAGGAAAAAGATTCAATAGGGTGAGCTAACGAACTGAACGAGCAACCCGAGGTAACTGGGGGAAACGGCAAACGCATCGTCATGTGGGTAAAACCGAAGTGCAACCGGACGGAGGGGTAACCAGGGGCCAGGTCAGGACAGCACCAGGGGATGATCCCCTACAAGCTCCACATTAAATTGTGCCTGCATGTGAACTCAAGCCACTCGGGTCCCGGCTCAGGGATGACAATGGGTAGCTGGGGAATCCCTCCAGATTATAACCTGCGTTTCTTCCAACACTCAGCCTATAAAAACCCTTTAACTTCCTTTATGCAACGCAGCAAAATAACATTATTTCCACATCAGCAATGACTTTCTGCTTCCTAATTGTAAGACTGAATATTTTCTTGCTGACTGAGAGGCAGGTCGACGATGACAGGACATTTTTTAGGTGCTTTGGCCGTCGAAGGGTAACTCCTCCCTCAATTTACATTTACATTTCCAGCATTTAGCAGACACCCTTATCCAGAGCCACTTGCATCTCATACAGTGTTACAATCCAAGCAATTGTGGGTTAAGGACCCAACTGTGGCAGCTTGGCAGAGGTGGGATTTGAACCCTGGACCTTCTGGTTTAGAGTCCAGTACCTTAACCGCTAGGCTACCACAGTTCCTACAATATGTGACCATGGGTGACATCATATACATCATAGGTGCAATAATAATCTGGACTGCTTATTCTATATTTCATATTTATTAAACATTATCCTCATAACCAACTGCTTTTATTATTACTGTTTTTTTTTTTTTATTTGTATTGTCTAGTGTAAATATTGTACATTTTCTTTGATCTAAATTCATCTTTATTTTAATCATTGGAATGTTTATTATTTGTGTTAAGAGGCGTAACTGTGAAGAGCAAAATTTCCCTCTGGGATCAAGAAAGTATTTCTGATTGAATGAGAATTTTCTTACTTAAGAAACTAAAAGAAATGATTCGATTTCTATTCTATTGACCACAAAACTGAACATGCAGTCTTTCACCTTTTTCATGTCAAAATTATAAACTAGCTCTTTTTTGGGACGGGAGAGGCTCATTATTGGGCATCTCTGGTCAAAGTACGTTTAACAAACAAAACTCCAGACATTAAAATGACAAAGGTGAATCAAAAAAGGTTCTTTTAAACATTGCAGGTGACAAAAGCACAAGTTTGGACCAGAGCATAAAGCATTAAGCATCGATTCCTCAACATACTAACTTAAAAACCAAAACAAAACATTTTTTTTTGCACGTCTTACCTCTGCACCCACCGTCTGGTAAAGGTCTTAAGTAAATGATCATTTTCATATGATATTATATTTCTCAAATCATTTCATTGTATTCCCGGCTTGCATGTTTAGGGGCTTCACTCAAACGGCTTTTATAACTACAAATAAATCCAGGACATTTTTAAGTACAGAATTTAGATTTGAAAACAAAGCTTTACTTCATAAATGTTTCTCAAACCCAAACTTACGTTACAGAATATCCAGACCTTACCTCCGTTGACGTGTCTGATATCCCTGACTCACAAAATGAACACGTTCAAAAACTCACACAGCGTCTTTTGTATGTGTGTGTTGCAACTTTGGCACGTACGAAAAAAAAAAAAGCAGGAACACCAACATCCTGTTAACAGGGTACATTATTTTACAAACCCTTCCTTACTGAAAAAAACAGACCAGTATGATGCTGGACTTGGTGGTGACCAGTGTTTGTTGTGTTTAAACATGTTTTTACTGGGGGTGCTGATGACCAGTACATACTGGTCTTTATTGGGGATACTGGTGACCAGTACATACTGGTCTTTACTGGGGATGCTGGTGACCAGCACATTCTGGTCTTTACTGGGGATGCTGGTGACCAGCACATTCTGGTCTTTACTGGGGATGCTGGTGACCAGCACAT
>JAVSBV010000083.1:3838601-3848912 GCA_033117975.1 Parotocinclus spilosoma | reverse complement strand
AAATTAAAGTGAATCTGTAAAAAAATTTAATGAACAGAAGAAAACCGTTGGCTCTCCACCAGAGGGCGGAAAAAGCTAAATTTATATTTATTTTTTATTTTTTTATTTCAACCATTGGTGCTGCGGCGGATTCGAAAAATACCCCCCCCACACACACACACACATTTTTTTTTTAATTCTTTGAATATAATCGTCGGTGGATCCGCAAAACACGCAATAAAAAAGTCTGGCCTTTGTAGGACCTTCTTGCTGTGAGGCAGCAGTGCTCCCCACCGAGCCCCAGTGCTGCCCGAATGTGAACCAGATCATATAATTGAAGGTTGCGCATTATATACAAATATATATATATATATATATATATATATATATAAATATATCTATTAAAAAAAAGTACTACCTACAATAGGACAGGTGCAAATACAGTACTTACAAATGCCATGTATAGCTGGGAACAAATAAGTAGAGGAAGATCAACCACACAAACACAAGGAAGTTGCACAAAAAAAGTCTCTAAACACCTCAACCGTGTTACCAGTCTCTAGTCCCGCCTCTGTGGATGCTGATTGGTGTTGATTGGCTGGTCGGATGATCGGATGGTCGTTAGACGGTCTGTACCTGTATGTTGTATTTTTTGAGGAGTAATTCCTTCTGAATCCTTCACTGTGTTTAGAACCCTGGTTACGCTGGTCGTCAGGAACTCCCAGAGAATCTGAAGATCAACTTCCGCTCGGTAGCTATGATGGTCCCAGACCGGCAGATCATCATCCGGGTGAAACTGGCCAGCTGCGGCTTCATCGACAATATTGAGCTGGCCAGGAAGTTCTTCACACTGTACAAACTGTGTGAGGAGCAGCTCTCCAAACAGGTCCTCCATTAAGATTATTCAAATTTGATTAATTCTTCTATAATGCCACACAAAACACACTCCACACAAAGCGATACACACCACATGCATAGTACACACATACATATACACTACCAGTAACATTACACATACATACACAGTATACACACACGCTATACACATACATAAACAACGTTACCAATAGTATTGGGACACAAGCTAAAATGTAATCAAAGGTATTGGGGGACAAACTAAAATGTGACCAAAAGCATTTGTACACGAACTCACATGTGACCAAAAGTACTGAGACACAATCCCACATGTCACCAAATAATTTGAACATGATCTCACACATGACAAAAAGTAATATGACATAAACCCACATGTGACTAAAAGTTTTGGGACATAAACCCACATGTGACTAAAAGTTTTGGGGCATAAACCCACATATGACTAAAAGTATTTAGACACAAACCCACATGTGACCAAAAGTATTTAGACACAAACTCATGTTAAAAAAAGTATTTAGACACAAACCCACATGTGACCAAAAGAATTTAGACACAAACCCATATGTGACCAAACGTTTTGGGACACAAACCCACATGTGACCGAACATATTTAGACCCAAACCCACATGTGACCAAAAGTATTGGGACACAAACTCATGTGACCAAAAGAATTGGGACACAAACCCACATGTGAACAAAAATATTTAGACACAAACCCACATGTGACCAAAAGTATTTAGACACAAACCCACAAGTGACCAAAAGTTTTGGGACACAAACCCACGTGACCAAAATTATTTAGACACAAAACCCACATGTGACCAAAAGTATTTAGACACAAAACCCACATGTGACCAAAAGTATTGAGGCAAACCCACACGTGACCAAAAAAATAAGACAGAAACCGACATGAGACCAAAAGTTTTTGGACACAAACCCACACGTGACCAAACGTATTTAGACACAAACGGACTTTCTTCACTGTTCTAGTTCCTTCAGGAGATGCAGATTTAATTAAATTATATACTTTCATAGTGGTCTTTGTAATGAAACAGGTTCATTATGACTTTGGTCTGAGGAACATCCTGTCTGTCCTGCGCACTCTGGGCGCTGCCAAGCGTGCCAACCCGAGTGATACAGAGTCCACCATCGTCATGAGGGTCCTGAGAGACATGAACCTGTCCAAACTGGTAAGAACATCTCCTGTTTCGCCTGTAGCGTTTTTCTCCACTCGATCTATATCCTATACACTCGGTCTGACCTTCTTTGTTTCATTGCTGCCAGATTGATGAAGACGAGCCGCTGTTTCTCAGCCTAATCGAAGATCTCTTCCCTGGAATAAAACTGGACAAAGCTGGATATCCTGAACTGGAGGCAGCCATAGACAAACAGGTGGACGATCATAATGTTAAACAAAGAAACACAGTTCAAACAGTTTGATGCAGGCATGTGGTCACAACCGGTTCAACTGATTGTTAAGGCAGATATTTAATCAGCCAATCACATGGCAGAAACTCAGTACATTCAGGCATGTAGACCTAGGATGGTTGGTAGAACATCAAGTTTCTCTATAGGATGCAAGACTTGTTGCCAGATGCTATAAAATGTGTCCCTAGACCCTCTTAGTGAGTACTTTACCTTCTCCAAATGTATCAACTGTATTTAATCACTTTCCACAATGAGGCACTGGGGGCTCTTGGCACATTTTGGGCCAGCTGAGCATCGTTTAGACCCCAGAGCCTACTTGAGTATTGTTGCGAACTGCGTGCACCCCTTTATGAGCGTAACACAGTTCACAGTTGTTAAGTTTAATTCTAGGGTTGCCAGATCTCGTGCAAATTTTTAAAAAAAGCAGCCAGATCTATGTGGAAAAGCCATAAAGAATTATCCTATTAGGATCAGATTCATAAGTGCACGTCAAGCCAATTCAATTCAATTCAGATTTATTTCTTTATTTCTTATAATGGAGAATTGTCTCAAAGCAGCTTTATAATATTATATTATCTTAAAAAGCCAATCCCAAAATGAGCAACCCTAGGGCGACAGCGGAAAGGAAAAACTCCCTGAATGTAGAAGAAAAAAACCTTGGGAGGAACCAAGACTCAAAATGGGAACCGACCTCCATGGGTGGCCTAGATGTTAATTAGGTAAATACTTGAAAGTCTATTAAAGTAATAGTAAAATTAAGTAAATAATATAATTTAAATCAATAATAATATTTAAGTTAGTAATAAAATAAATAACAAAATACATTTTCAAACAAAATAGATTTTAAAATCAGTCCTCAGTGGGAGGTCCTTGGAGGCACATCGTCTCCTAATAACTAAATGATGGAGGGAGTTCCTGCACTGTGGTGGGACTGGGTTCTCTCATTATAGCCAGAGTCGGTAAGGACGCTGCTAACTCCGGACCGGCCCGTGGGTCGAGCATGCTCGAGAATAAAAAGGGTTCGAGATGGTATAGCCTGCTGAGGCTAGATTACAGAATCTGGCAGAACAGCGAACACGAGGCAGTCCTGCTGAAACCCTGACAAGACCAGAAACCACGCGACCGTTCATCATGAGGAGCAAAACAGCCAGGGTAAAGACCGGCATATAGAACAGGGCAAGGTGTAAACAACAACCTGCCCCTGAAATAACAGGTCCATTTATTATGCCGTGTCTTTGTATTTCTGGAGAACGAGAGCGTGTAGCCAAGACTCGTTTTTATAATTAGGCCACTTTTTTTGATTGCTCGTTTCACGGATCTGCCGACGATCATACTTGAAGAATACACACAAAAAAAGGGGTTTTGGTATTTCTCGGATCCGCCACAGCACCAATGGTTAAAATTTTAAAAAATAGTAAATAAATAAATAATATTTTTTTGCTTTTTCCACCCTTCGGTGGAGAGCCAACGGTTTTCGTTTGTTCATTTAATTTTTTTCCAGATTCACTTTAATTTAATTGTAGGTTAAATAAATTCAATTCAATTTTATTTCTGTAGCGCTTTTTTACAACGGAGCATTGTCTCAAAGCAGCTTCACAATATTACACTTTCTTAAAAGGCCAATCCCAAACTGAGCAAGCCTAGGGTGACAGTGGCAAGGAAAAACGCCCTAAAATGGTAGGAAGAAACCTTGGGAGGAACCAAGACTCGACAGGGGACCCGACCTCCATGGGTGGCCTAGATGTTAATTAAATAAATAATTAAAAGTATATTAAATTATAACAAAATTAGGTTAATAAATTAATAATAAAATTTAAATTAGTAATAGAAAAACAATAATAAACTAATATTATAAAATAATAAACAAAATTATCAAACAAAATAGATTATAAAATGAATCCTTAGTGGGAAATTTGTGGTCAATTTTATTTTTAAATACAAAAAATATTTTATTTCTTCCTCCTTCCTTGTATTGATTCCACATAGTCCTTGAAAAATTGAAAAATTGCTAAAAATTTAAGATTTCTTTTTTCCCCTCCCTCCTCAGTAGATTCTTAAGTAAAGACATCCGAGGAACAAGCAATTAAAAAAAGTCTGGCCTTAAGGAAAATTAAATTGGGGGGTTCTGGGATCTAAATTTCACATCCAATAGATGTTTGAACTTGTGGAACGACCTAAAATACAGATCTGAAAACAGCTTGAATTAACACGGAGCACAAAGTCAAACGTCCTGAAGAATCCAGAGAAGTTCAGGACAATACTGCCCAAAAAAATATCGTGATATCTTCAGGGATTTTATCGATAACGATAATTTGACGATACTTTGGCAGCGAGCGTTTGGTCTAAAGCTGTTTGAAAGCATCTTTAAGAACGACGTCGTTATCGACCGCGGTTTTTCTTGCCATCTTGCTTTCTTTGGAGAAAGTTTACGGCAAAAACGGTTCAACAAAAGCGGCACGTCTTGAAAGCAAAGCTTTTTATTGCAATTAGTAGTGAAAGATACACTTCAAACTAAGGCAAAGCAACACTAAAGGCCATCAGAGAGAGAACGAGAGAGATAGAGATACAAAACATACATAAGAAACACTTTTCAAATGAAAACCATAAAGACCCCTAAGGTACAGCGATGGACATTTGCAACACACAAAGAGAAAGACGGAGAGGGACAGAGTCGTGGAGCTCCTGGACGTGAAACATTCGTGAGGAACGTCCCGGAGACACCAGAGCTGAGGAGCAGTCCTGAAGGACACTTCGCTTAAGGAGAGCAGACTTTGGTTCATTCTGGGAGAAACGTCTTTTCATGGGATTTTTTTTTTTTTTCCCGGACGAGACGTCGGAGGGGTCTCCGGAGATTGCCGTGGCCGTGCGTGGAATGCTGGAGCTGGACGTTTTTCAGTAAACAATCACTTGTAAACAGTTCAGGATCTGCTGTGCATGTGCGTCGAGTCTGAAAAAGCGCCGGAGCCGCACGCCCCTGTCCCTCTGAAAAACGAACCCCGAAACGCAGCTCGCACTGGACGACGCGCCGTAGGTAGGCCGGACTCACACGGTTAGTGGTTTAGAAAACGCGACGCGACCGGACATCTCTTGATACGACCGAGGCTTTGAACGGACAAACAAATCTAAATTCGACAACAGTTAAGGCTGAGGCTCATTTCATTATCCGAGTGGAACGGGACTCGTTTGGTTTTTTTTGTTTGTTTGTTTTTTTGTTTTTTTTTAATACTCTCTCCTCTATGGTTCTGGCACGAAGACGACTCGGGTCAACCACGCCAACGCAAACGTCCCGCCCAACGCCAGGAGAACGTCTGTGGCTGAGAGTCTAGCAGCTCTGGATTTGAAACACATCAGCTTGTTTAAATTGTAAATACAAAGTCTATGTGGTTCTCTCTGCCCCCGAAATAGAAGTGAAGCAGCATTATGGATGGAGCATCAGTTCTGGTTGGAGAATCAAACAGTGCTACGACCGAATAACCTCGTCTTATTAGGACATAACCAAAACTCTCAAGCTCCACAGATCAGGTAGTGTTGGTTACCAAAACCATAAAAGTTGGATCCAGTTCCTGCGATTGCATTAAAAAAAAACACTCCTGTCTCCTAACGGGACAGCTCAAAGTCCTCTAGACCGGCTTTTTATCATCATCATCATCATCCCAAAGCAGCTTAAGGTCCACGGCCCTAACTGAACAAACAAGGGTGACAGTGGCAGGGAAAAAACACCCTAAAATGTTCCGAGGGTAAAACCGTATACAAAATCGAGCCAGGTCTTTTAAACCTGTTATGAAGCAAGATCGTCTAAATGACCTCATTAATACATTGTGGGGAGTTTTTCCTTTCCGCTGTCGCTCTAGACTTGCTCAGTTATGGCTTTGGACATTGTGTGTTTGTAATGCTGCTTTAAAAGGCATTCGTTTCTGATTATAAACCGGCCACGCCGGAGTCAGAGTCCCTTTTCTGATCGAGTTTTGTTGTCGAGTACGTTACTTAAAACACTCCAGAACGGCCGAGGTAAAGACGAACCTTAACCCGCACAAACTGCCCTCTTTAAAAACCTTCAATGATCCGATTCAGGGACGTCCATCACACACAAAACGGTCTCAAGACACCAATGCACGTCTTTCTAACGTGGGAGTACGTAACTGAAACAAGGAGAACGTGCAAATGACACCCAGCGACCCAGGTCAAGATATCCGGACCCGTGAGGCGACGGCCCCCGGACATCGTGGCGCGGTCAAATCTTCTAATCGCGCTTCTTTAAATTTGCACAGAATAAGAGTTGTGAATCCAGACAATAATCAAGTCTTCAGGGCCACGCCCAGAGAGCTCTCGTCCAACGCGCGAGAGAGAGAGAGAGAGAGAGAGTTCCGTTGACGCTCTCTCCATAATGCTGCTCCGGCGTACGGACCCTCGGCCCGCACGTTTAGCACGCTCTAAATAAATACACCGTAAAATATTTCGCATATTGAATTCCAATATATTAAAAGGAAGAAAAAAAAAAAATTAAATAAGACAAAACAAAAAGGTTGGCTCAATAAAAGGTGTTAAGACGCACCGGAAAAACAACGACAACATTCTTACAGGGACTAAAATAGTTAAGGATGACATGGCGATAAAATCTAGCACGGATACCGTAAGCGGTGTTTGCAGTTAAAACTCATTTGCAGCATTCCAAGGTGAGGTGCAGTGTTGGGAGGTCTCTGGGAGACGCCTCTTCCTGTCCGGGGAAGAAATCTGCGACCGCGCGTCTACAGGACGGACCGTAAAGTGTCTTCTCGTATTAAAAGGTAGCAAGACGTTGATCGGTTTCACCTTAAAATCAAATCAGGCCGATTATCACCTCATCAAAACAAGTCAAAAAGCGTTTAAACCAACAAACCCGGGCTGTCGTTCTGGGTGGCTTTAAAGTGCTGCGATAAGCTTCCCTCTACCGGGTCCAACGACCCCGAATCCCACCAGTCCTCGTTTCCCCCCACCCCCGGTCAGCTGGAAACCGAACATTTCGAAAACCGTAATTTACTTGGCATAATCACGAGAACTGCAGCTGAATTCGTACACAGAAACCAGGCTGTTCGACCTGTTGCTTCAGCACCGTCGTGAACAAAGGCACTTTCTAAAGACCCCGCGTGACCCTCACAGTCCCAAAAACGCAAGACCGAGCTGCTACACGGTAAGCAGAGGTCGTACCATCATAACATGTCCGTTATTGGAGCAAGAAGAACCACAAATCGTCCACCAGTGATTCACCGATTCAGGAATTCGCTCAATAAACCAGGCCCGGGATCGTCCCTAAATGCTGTGATAAGCAAGCGCCCAGGTGGATGGGTGCCAGATCCTGCTCTAATCCTGCTCAGGAAAAGTGCTGGAAAAAAAATGTCTCCTTTAGGACTAATAATAATAACAATAATCATTTTGTTGGTCGTATCATAAGCAAATAACAGATACAACCACATGCTCGTCTATACTGATAACTGGCATCCTTAAGCGTTTTATTTGTCGCACGTGTTTGCTGTTACAGGTTGTCTCAAACGTGTTCAAGCAGTGCCCCCTTGTGGCGTGAGACGTGCAGTGCAACGAGAGTTCCCAGAAATAAGTTCGGGTTTCAATGAAAAGGTCATGAACTAAATGGATCGAAATGTTCCTCACAATGTGGGCAAAACAAGAAAAACAAGAGCTGGTCGGCGTCAACGATTTACATACTATTTTGCAAGCTGTCCCCCAAAAACAACGATTTCCAGTGCCGTGCTCTGGACCGTGGGGGTGAAACCCCGGAGCCTGTCCCAGCTAGGCTAATGCGAGAAGACTGTCTGAAAGGCACGGCTGGGGATCAAACCGGGCAAATACGGGCTTAGAAACAAACACGAGTGCGTTGGCAATTAGTTGAAAAAGAAAAGAACAGCGTTTTCAGTCGGGGACTAGAGAGTCGACCTGCATCCGTTACACGTTTATCATCCCTGTGCCCCCTTATTTCTTTATTTTTTTATTATTATAAGAACTAAGATCTGTGCATGTTAAGCACCGGGTTTCTACGTCATACTGCATTTCGTAAGTCATCGAACAAAGTTAATAAATCGTTATATTAGGATATAATTCGGACAAACGAGTGAAGCTATAAATGCTCTGCGCCGCACGGGTCCCGCCACACGATTCATCTAAAACCGAACCTAGAGATATGTAGGCAGCACCGTTTGCGTGCTCCGTGTTCCCGCCCTCCTAAAGTCAAATGCCCATATCTCCGTCGGGTGCGCCATAACGGGCGCACCTTGTAGCACCAAGCTTAGTTTAGTTTCGATTAGTGCAGGTTACCGTCCCGTCCCGTCCTTCGCCGAACGGGATGTGCTGCCGCGAAAAGAGACGGAGCGCAAACCCACACCGCCCTCTACTGGCCGTTCGGTGAGCAGACAGGGACCTGACAATCCCTCTCCGAACCGAAGCACACCCGATCCCAACAAGGAACCTGTACAATAGCAGCTAGATCCTTGATAAGTAGCAGGCGGTGGGTTTCACGAGATTTTGAAAAGCCGTGGCTGCGGCGGCCGTAAAAAGGACTCTGAAATAACCGCTCCTCTCCCTGAACAGACTCTAAAAAAAAAAAACTGATAATAATAATAATCATCATAAAATATAATAATAAAAATCCAAGGCCACACAATACTGATTAGTGAAATTCTTCCATGGCTTCCTCGAGACCGTCGCCGACCGAGTCCTGCACAGTTTCCTTTGAATCGCCCCCTTACAAAACGTTCTACAAAACCCCCCATCACGCCAGGCACTTGATTTTAAACCCTTAAAACCCTCAAAAGGTATCTAGAAAAAAAAACAAAAAAAAAAAAACCACAGACGTTAAATACGAGCATGCAGCTATAAAAGTGCCAACGCTTTCCTCCACAAGTCCCTCCGCGTTAAAAAGCTCATGTTGTCTCTGTAAAGGAGAGCTGGGTTGCCATCACTTTCCAAATTCCCCATTCCGTCCCGTCACATTCATTTTACCAATGGATTATTGCACTAAAACTGTAATCGAACACGGTCTTTACATGCTGAACAGGAGAAAGACAAAACAGAGAGAGGGTGTAGGTATGCAAATAAATACTGGGAGCAATAAAAAAAAAAAATTAAAAAAAAAAAAAAAAAAAAAAAAGGACACATTCACACACACGCACACGCGCACACAGTACATAAAACACTTTGCATTGTAGTACATGCTCAGACAGTGATCGGCACCACCCTGGGATAACTCGGCGCTAAGTTACAGAGGAAGGGAACACACAAAAAAAAAAAAGTGTAAGAAATAGCTCCCCCCGGTGGCCCCAACAGGTGGCACTCATGATTAGCTTGTTTAGTTTTTGGACATGAATTTGTCTCGATTCGTTGACACTGGATTTTTGATTTTTAAGTCACCGTTGGCTACAACACTCACTAAAAAAAAAAAAAAAAAAAAAAGCTTTCGAACCCAACACAAGCCAACGTCAATTTTTCCCTTTTCGCAACCGCAAAGTGCTGCCGTCTCAAACTCGAGGTAAACTAATCGCGTGGAGGGGAAGCGCTCCATTTAGTTGGTGGGGAGGGGACGGGCGCTATAGGCTCCGCCCCGAACGCGGTTGGCTGGTTTCATATTGCATAACAGTGCTGAGTTTCAGTGTGGGGGTTAAAGCAGGTGTGCGCTTTCAGGCCGGGTTTGGGAATGCCATTCTGTACCTCCAATGAATTGTCTCCACTCTCACCGACTACCACCCCCCCCCCCCCAATTCCCGACGTCCACAGTGTCCGGTCCCCATTCAGAAGGTGTGGGTACATTTGTGACGATCTCTCAGGCGAAGTACATGGTCCTCAGGGTGTCATGGTGAATCTGCACGGCTTTGGCCAGGGCCTGTGGGTCCCGACCGTTACTCTGACCGGACACGTGGCTGCCCTCCGCACTGGGGAGGGAGTACAGACAGACAGACAGAGAGAGAGAGAGAGAGAGAGAGAGAGAGAGAGAGAAAGCGAGAGAGAGAGACAGCGAAAGCGAGAGAGAGAGAGACAGCAAGAGAG
>JAVSBV010000083.1:3779199-3791062 GCA_033117975.1 Parotocinclus spilosoma | reverse complement strand
TTAATTGGACCAGCCGGTTATTAGGACCAAAACGATCACGTCCCGATGTGGTCCCATTAACCGAAATCGACTGTACAGCATTTAATATAGTATTATTAACAAATGGTGTTTAGAAGATCAGTGATTAAATTTCAGCCCCCATGTCTATTAAGTAATGGCCTGGGATGGGGAATCTTAACTCCAATCTGTGAGCCAGGGCTTTTTGTCCAAAATGTTGTGCAAAATGGTGCCAAACTTCGGGCAATACCCCAAATCAGGACCCGGTTTGGTAAAATTGCTTAAAAGGACGCCGTGAGATCCGTGGATGGATCTGAAATGGCCCCAGTTTGATAGGTTTCTTGTAGGGGTGAAACGATACACAAATTTCGCAATACGATGCATATTGCTGTTTTTGCTCCACGATACGAAACGCTTTCGATTCAACATGGAGAAAGAAAAGTATTTAATTTTATTTAAAAAATTATTAAATGAGTGCGAGATGGAATTTTATAACAAGGCTCAATTAAATTGGGTAAATGCCGTGACTCGTATTTTCTCTCTCCGGTAAGGGACACGTATGAATGGTGTCTCCGTGTTTGAGTATTGGAAGTATTAGCACTGACGTTTGATACTCGCGTTGATCAAAGTTTACACCCAATTACCGTTTTGTCCACCATTCTTTGCACGTCATTGTTGTAACTGACTGGGAAACCAAAATATTCCCACACGGGACATGGCTGTGCGGGTGATTTTTGGTTGTTCCAGCTTAGTCTTGCTCTCTCCGCTAGCCATTTCACGGTCAGCTAATCGTCCAGCAAGCTAACCAAAACAATACAATGATGTTTTTCCACCAGTAGCACGAAACACTGCTCTGGCGTCGTCATAGTAACACGCCTGTTATACAGTGTTACTAGATGGCGCATGAAACTACAGTACCCGGAACTCTCTTCTGCTCTCGGCACAGCAAATAATTAAGAAAAAATCTTGACGTACTCGATTCACAGCTCGTATCGTATCGAAACCTCCATATGGAAAAAAATTAATATTACGTTTATTTAATTCTATAGCGCCATTTACAACGTAGCATTGTCTCAAAGCAGCTTCACAATATTATACTTTCCTAAAAGGCCAATCACAAGTTGAGCAAGCCTAGGGTGACAGTGGCAAGGAAAAACTCCTTAAAATGGTAGGAAGAAACCTTGTGAGGACCAAGACTCAACAGGGACCCATCACCCACAACTAAATAGCCCCAAAACCAGGTCAATAAATAAATAACTATATATATAAAATTCTAAATATTACTGTGTGTATCGTGACACCCCTAGTTTCTTGACAAAATTAACTTTGTGTCCTGGGCTGTTGTTTTTTTTTTGTGTTTTTTTGTTTTTTTATGTTTTGGGTGGGATATTTCTTGCTACAAAGAGAGAAATCTCTTGGTCGGACAAACATGTGAACTATGATCTCATGATGCTTTAGGCCAGAGGATTTGCGTCGTGAGTTTGGTCGTTACGGCCCTATTGTAGATGTCTACATTCCCGTCGACTTCTATTCTCGTCGAGCAAGAGGATTTGCATACATTCAATATCCTTTGTAAGAAATCGCGTTTTGACAGCTGGTTTGACTGTGTTCTGGCCATTTTCCTCTAACTGCTATTTCTTCTGTCGTCTCAGAAAATGTAAAGACATACAGTTCTGGAGACCGTCCCTCCAAAGAGTATTTAAGAGTAAAGGCTGAAGTAGAGTAGATCGAAGCCAAAGAGCCCGTAAGGATTCAGGCGCCAAGCGATAGAGGGGAGAGAAAGGAAAAGGTAAAGCTCGAAGAATCAAAGTGGAAAAAGAGGGCACCTGTTCCAGACAGAGAGAGGAAAAGATCAAAAGATAAAGGGGCAAAGACAAGCAGGAAAACCTCCCAAGGCCTTCTGGGAAGCACTTAAAGACAATAAAGGTCAAGCTCAAGGTCAAAGCTCAAGCATGTTAAAGGTAACCCGTGTTAAGTTTTGTATCCTACCTCTGCTGCAGCGTCTGCATTCTGCATTTTTCTTCCCCAGGCCCTGTTCTAATTGAAGCACCAAAGTCGACCTGATCCATGTTTCATTCTGTAATTGTGCTTTCCAAAATCAATTCCCATTGAATAGCTGATTATTTGTTTTTATCATTTTGTTTCGGCGATCAAACCCCCCTCCCCTTTCTCCCCCTTCCCGTTCTTCATCAACAT
The DNA here is from genome assembly GCA_033117975.1 of Parotocinclus spilosoma. Classification (NCBI taxonomy): domain Eukaryota; kingdom Metazoa; phylum Chordata; class Actinopteri; order Siluriformes; family Loricariidae; genus Parotocinclus; species Parotocinclus spilosoma. The sequence goes on along the minus strand of JAVSBV010000083.1, from coordinate 3,788,869 downwards.
GTTTGCCATTATTGCTAAATGAGCCTGTGTGTGTGTGTGTCCGTGTCGTCTCCCGGCCACAAAATACTAAGCCTTAACAGCAGCAGCATGTTCGAGGACGTCCGCGACGCTGAGGACGCTTTACACAACCTGGACAGAAAATGGGTCTGCGGGCGGCAGATCGAGATCCAGTTTGCTCAAGGAGACCGAAAGAGTAAGTCTCGCCTCTACTCGTTCCAGGACTGCCACGTTAAGTTGCCTTTTTTAAATTCTAGCTGGATCTGGCAACCTCGGCATTCATCTCGAGCAGGTTTTGAACCAGTATGCTTGAGGAAATGATTTTGTAGTAATTAACTAAAACTGTAGATGTAATTGTTTTACTTTGATTGCAGTGGCTGTAATTGCTCTTGTTAAAGCTCCGCCCCTTTACTGTACCTGATATGTTTGCTATCTAGAATCGAACCTCTGTCCTTCTAAAGCCATCGGTTTTATGGCTCTGCCGGACTCGCTCTAATGCACGCGCCCCTTGGTATTTCAGCGCCGACTCAGATGAGGTCCAAAGAGAGGCACTCTCCTCGCAGTTTCTCCCGCTACGACGACTACGAGCGCGACGGCGGACGCTACCGACGGTCTCGGAGCCGCAGTTACGACAGGTGGCGCTCTCGCAGCCCGTCTTACGAGCGCCGGCCTCGTCGCTCCGACAGTCCCAGAGAGTGAGTACCGCTTCGGTTACGTCTCACCCTAGTAACTCGTGCTTGGGTCCATCATTAGGACATTCATTTAGGTTGTTCCCGCGCCTCATTGGAACCACAGAGCCATTTTACTCAGGCCAGACTTTTTTTTATTGCTTGTTTCACGGATCCACCAACGATCACATTTGAAGAATACAAAAAAATATTTTTTAGTATTTCTCGGATCCGCCGCAGCACCACTGGTTAAAATAAAATTAAAAAAACTTTTTATTGATTTAATTTTTATTTTATTATTTTTTTTTAGCTTTTTCAGCCTTCTGGTGGAGAACAAATGGTTTTCTTCTGTTCGTTTAATTTTTTTTCCAGGTTCACTTTAATTTAATTGTAGGTTAAATAAATGTTATTTTTGAATAAAAAGGTATTTTTATTTCTTCCTCCTGCCTTGTCTTGATTCCACATAGTCCTCGAGAAATTGAAAAGTGCTGAAAAATAAAGATTTATTATTTTCTTTTTTTCTCCCTCCTCAGTAGATTCTTAAGTAGGGAAATCCGAGGAACAAGCAATTAAAAAAATTGGCCTTGTATATAAAAGGTATAGATTGGGGACGATGTTAATTAAGAGAACCAATAATAAAACAGGGGGATAAGGGTTTTTGTACAAGATCTCCACGCTCCTTACTCGGTGCTTTTTCACTCGTACCTTTCCGCGTTTCCTCCGAACAGCTCCCGATCTCACGGCAGACGCCGACGCAGCAGGAGCCGTGATAACGACCGGTGGGTTTATCATTGTTTGTTTCGAGTAACGCATAGAGGCACCCCGTTAAACGTTCCTGTCGCCCCCTGCAGGTCGAGGCACGGACGCGGCCGCCGCAGCGCCCCCTCCCGTAGCCGCTCCGGCTCGCGCTCGCCTTCCCCCGACTCCAGGACAAAAAAGAACAGGAAGTCCCGTTCAGCCTCGCGCTCGTCCCACCCCCCGCCCGCCGAGGCCGTGCCCCAGTCCAGCGGCGGCAGAGAGGGCTCCCGCTCGTGCTCTCGCTCCGTCTCGCGGTCCCGCTCTCGCTCCCGATCCTGGGCGGGCCGTGAATCGGGCGGGCACTAGGACCCGTGGTGCGCCGTTCGCTTTTCTTTACGTGATAATGTGTAATTTGACGACTGTTTCGTGCTGGTTTATATTTTGCCTGTTTAATACTTCGACGTTAATTTCGTCCCTCAGCACTGTTTCCGTGACGACAGCGCATGATTTTGTGTTTTAGTTGGTAACGGATTGGCCCTAGCAGAGCGTCTGCAGTATTTTTTTCTAACGTCTGGTCGTTTTTAAAGCTGATAGCTGTCGATCCTCGCTGTTGTCTTCCAACACAAATGGAACTTTTAAAAACTTGCTGAATGTATTTAGTTCTTTATTTTTCTCTCGTTTTGATTGTTTTGAGGCTTTAGATGGATCAGAGAACGAGCTGTGGATCTAAACGTGTAAAGTTTTGGTTTGTCTCAAACTATTAAAGCTGGTTACTGAATTGCTGGTTACTGGTTGTAACTTCTGTATTAAAACTTCCCATTTTGAATTCAGGGGCAGAAGTTAATGTTACTTAAATTGTTTTCATTTTGTTTAATTTTTATTTTGTAACCCATCCTGTAGAATTGACAAACTTTAGCATTAAATATTAATTTATTTCAAAATCAGTGTTTCCAAGAGCACAAATAATGTTAATTCAGGGTTGCCAGAAGTTGTCTTTTAAACAGAATGACTTGGCAACCAGGTCAGGACTTCAGACCATTCAACCTGACATTCTCATTTACAGAATTTAGCGAATGCCCTTAACCAGAGCGACTTACTGATACAGTCTTACCCTTCAAGCAATGGTGGGTTAAGGGCCTTCATTAAGGCTTAACTGTGGCAGCTTGGCAGAGGTGGGATTTGAACTCAGGACCTTCAGGTCCAGAGTCTTAACTGCTAGGCTACCATGATTGATCTGATTTGCGGTGTGTGTTCTGTAATCAGATTTCTATTTTGAAGCCATCATCCCTTAGATTTTATTAGTAAAGTAATCAAACGCACAGTTATGAATTACCACTCGTGTTTTGGATGCTGCAAATAAGGTGCTTTTAATTCCAGGGTTGCCAGATCCCCCAAAAGAAACAAGCTGGAAATAGGATCAATTGGCAACCATGTTAGAGTTGTCTATTCAATGCTAATAAATGTGGTTGTAGAGATAAAATCCAGCTCTTCCTCTGATTTTTAGGTTGTAATGCTGTTTGCTGTTTACATGACCACTTAGACACCAATGAATGAGATTTCTACACTGATTATCTGTCTTTTACCAGGACAACGCACAAGCAGATCTTAAGTCTGGCCAGTTTAAGGAAAAACAGTTTGCATATCCAGGGAAGGATTGAGAAGGATCTGGCACCCACAGTGCACAGGCAGGATTCAACCGAACGCGTGTGATGAAGAACTAGTGTGTATAGAGGTAAAAACATGGCGCGTTTTAACGTAACAAATAGACATCCTGAATCCTTAAAAGAATTTAGCAAAGGCAATAAATGAAGGGTAGATTAATGATTTGCATCCAAGTTTATTCTGAAATTCCCTACTCCCCCTATACAAGAGAAACAGACTTTCCACAAAGGCAGCAGTGAACTCAGTCATCGTTTTTATGCTCAGGGCTGTGAGAGGGGCAAAACCAAATTTCCTAATCACAGTGAAATCTTGCTTTTCTTTAAATACATCTGCTGTCGTCTTTGGCTGGAGTTCGGCTTTTAACAGGTGGCTGCCAGGCCAGCCTCTATCCCCCCCCTCCCCTCCCCGGGAGCTTACGGTTTGAGCCAATGCAGGAATGTACAGTTTAACTCGCAGATCGGATATAAAAACGAAATAAGAACGAGCGGCGTCTGCGTTCACGAGCCGAACTGGTGGAGGAGAAGGAAGAAAAAAAACAAGGGAGGGGGAAAAAAAAAATAATACCACCGAGGCGGTGACAGCACTTTCGTTTTAAACTTCATAAAACTGTATAGACCAGGGAAAAAAAAAATCTACAAAAATGGAACGAGTAATATTACACAACATGAAGGTAAACACGGTGCAGCTGTCACCTGCTACACAAAGCCAAAGTTCTTGGTCTTGATGGCCAGGAGGAGCTTCTGTTTGAGGATCTGTTTGGAGGAATAGAGCGGGACGTAGAGGCGCGAGATGCACGTGTTGGCAGTGGGCAGGTGCTGGTCGTCCGGGGGCCGGATAGTGATGGAGGGCATCGGCTGGAAGCCTTCCTCGCTGGCGGGCAGAGACGGGCTCGACGTCCAAAAGTACACCTGCAGCACAAAGGCGAGCAAAGTCACACCTAATTCATGCACCCAATAAAACAAAAATGACCCAACACCACCCGTGCTTGAAGCATTTTTGGGAGTTTTTCCCTTGCCACTCTTGATTAGGGCCTTGGATCTACCTAGTTCAAAGCTGTTTTGCGACGACTGAAGTACCCCCTTCACCGAGGAAGAACAAATCTAACCCCTATTGGTCACATTTCCAGATAAATAAAAGGCACACCCTGTACTCTATAACTGAAGTCGTTTTCTATTTGGACCCAAAAGATCTTCTGGACTGCAGTTCAACCTACAGTCGAGCTCGTTATTTCTACAGTAAATGACGGGTTACGAGGACACGCCGACGTTCTAAACGCTTAGGAGAACAATTGAGCTGTGACAGCCCCTTCAGAGCTCAGTTCTTATTAAGGAGCATCAGGAGCAGCTCTAGATTCAGTTCCAGTTCATCCCACAGAGCGGCGCCAATCCTCACGAAAACGAGTCACTCCTGTTTCCTCTAAACCTCGGAACGCAGCGTTCCTAAATACGTACCAGATCCTGTCGTTCCGTCATGCTCATTTTCTCCACGATGGACCAGAACCAGCGTTTAAACTGCAGCAGCTTCTCCGCATTCTCACCTGCACAGAATATAAAGCAGCCGTATAACAATAGAGAATATTTACACAAATTAGGGGCCATTATATTATTGCAGAAGTAGCCCCCTGTTTTGTGAGCAGTGCATATTTGAGGATTTGGGGGTGGGTATTGGAAACGCCGCACAGTTTGAGCCGAATATGGACAGTATTTTTTGTGAAAATAAATACCGGACTCGTCGTTGAAGGAGGTGAAGCTGATGAGCATTTGGACGTTGACCTCGCCGCAGCCGTTAACCAGCAGCCTGAAGTCCTCGGCGGTCAGGTCCTCCAGAGCGTTCTTGGGCAGAACATCCAGAAGTCCCTTCCTCATGGCCTGGAGACCAAAACAATCCAAAACAGATAGTGGTTTCACCATGGGAAACAATAGAAATGTGGCTTTTGTTACATGTTTTTTTTTTTCCCCCCGATGTGGGCTGACGGGCGTAATCGCTCCGTCCCAACTGTGGTGAGTGGCCCAGAATGCGCCTGAACTTGAGGCGGATGGGGTATAACGGCATTTCGGAAAGGGCTCGCCCAAACAGAAGTTTATAAACATGTTTTTAAAAAAGCATTGAAATACACACATGGAGCGGCTGCTCTGCCACCATCAGCATCCTGTGTTCGGCGTACTTCCGCACGTACTCGTAGACGTTCTGAGGAGTGACGGGCATGCTGACGCCACCGGCCAACAGCTCCACCTGAGAAGAGAGCAGAAAAATAAATAATAATTAATAAACACTTAACAGCTGTAAAATCGAAGGTGTCACCGGGATTATTAAGCATTGATAACTAAAAAAAAAAAACAACAACGATGGAGGTCTTTGACATCACCTGTCCTGATCCTTCCTCCTTGCAGAGGTCGATGGCGAAAGCGAGGTCCATGGCGGCAAACACGGCCTCGGCTTCGCTCGTCTGCGAGTGCCGAATCAGCTGCCTCAGGCTCTCGTACATGACCGGATCGAAAAAGGCAAAGTCGTGCCAGTTGACCTGCGGAACAAAAGCGGATGGCGTCAGAATGCGGGCTCCCAGCGTGACCATAAGAGACGTTATCGCGCGGCTCCGGTCCACACCGACCTTTCGACCCAGCAGCACTTTGATGACGTGCCTATTCAGGGTGATGGGACAAAGTTCGTTCTGCAGGAGACACAACCCCAGTATTCTGGAAGAGAATGAATAAAAAGCAGACGTCTGAAACGGTCCCTAAATAACCAACGCGCATCGGGTCAGACAGACGACGTCCGGTCGCTCACCTGCCGATGTTGCGGAAGCAGTTGAGCCTGGCCTCGGAGTTTTTGCCGGGCCGTGGGGAATAGAAGCCCCTCTTTCCAGGCTGATAGAACAGAGGGGCGTTGTCGTCGCCGTCGTCCGTGTCGTCCAGTTCCATGTCCACCACGCTGCGGGTGGAGCCATGCCGCTTCCGGTTCTCCTGCTGCACGAAAAAAACCAGTCATGGTGTAAATAAAAAAAATATATATATATAAAAAAAAAAAAAACAATGTTCAATTAAGGAGAGTTATCATAGTTATAAATATATAGTTCTAAATGCAAAGGAGACATTCAGACAGACACAGACAGAAACAAAGACAACCAGAACATGCGAGACAGAAAACCAGAATAAACACAGAGAGAGACAGCCACAAAAATAAAGACAGAATCAGACAGAGACAAAAAAAGAGAGAGACATAGCCACAGACATAGAGGGGAAGAAACAGACACACCGACAACAAGCTAGACAGAAACAAGAGAGAGATTCACAATGAGCAGGACAAGGAATCAGAGAGAAAGACAGAAAGGAAATGAGACAGAAGGAAGACAGGAATATAGCCACAGACAGAGAAAGTAAAACAGAAACACAAAGACAGACAGACACCCAAAACATGCAAGACAGAGAACAAGACACCGAATGAGAGAGACAGACACAGAGAGAGAGAGAGACAGACTAGTCTCTACATTAGGCTTCAGCACTAAAGCAGGATGAGGAAGCGAGGATGAGCTTTAGAGCGCTAAGGAGTGCTGATTATAGAACACTCATTAGCCTTGCTGTTGTACCTGTGCTTTCTCTGGAGTGTCGAGTAGGCCGAGATCCAGAATGCTATCAGCACCGTTTTCCCTACGAACCAGGAAGAGCAAGATAAGAGTCAGGTCTGAAAATAAACCGTTTCGATAAAAAAACCTAAAAGAGAGGAGATACGGCTGCGTTTGGGTCTGTTACCTTCCGTGTGTGATAAGGAGCTCCATGGCCTCCTCCACACGGGCACGCAGAGAATCCTCACTGGCTAAAAGCAGCAGCAGCTGAGCAGGCGACAGCTCCAACAGCATGCCCGTGATTTTACTGGCAAACGCCTGAAAAAGGACAAAGCAGGACCACGGTCCAGGATGAAACATTCCGAATTTAAAAAAGGGAAAAGTCAAAAGCTGCTGCTTGTATTAAAGGTTTTATAGAAAAATCCACCGCTCACAAAAACGATCATTCAAAATGAATATGAAGAGAATCCCACAACAACTGATAATGTCCATGCCCCAGCGCTCTGTGTGTTTTGACCCTCTTTGGTGACCATACTGAACAGTCAATGTGGGGGCGCTGATCCTGTTAAATTCACCCCCACTTACTACTCAATCACCGGAATCGAGTGTGCATGTCATTTGCATAATCAAACAACGTTCTTTGACTTCGTTCGATGATTTTGTTTAATTAAATCAAATCAAACGCTAATTTAATTGCTTCATATTCCTTTTGAAATATTCCCTCATTTTGATGAACACCATAACAGATGTATGACTGCACACCGGCTGCATGGCATGAACTCGGGGGTACAGACGCTCCCCTAAAGCCTGTCTGTGGGCAGGCAGGGGGTCCGGTTCGTCACTCGGATTTCCTTCAGATGCTGGGCGGAACGGCCGGGTATCAATAGACAGCTGCCTCCTAGAGTCCCTACAGACAGAGATACACGCACAGAGACACACATGCACACAGAGACACGGTTACTTGGGTCCAACAAAACACCCTTTTTGTTTGTACGTATTTCACAATATAAAGATTGTCACCTGTCTCGGTCACGTCTGGATCCTGCCCTCAGGCCTCCACTCCTCCTCTCCCTCTCCCGATCCCTGTTCCTCAGCCGCTGCATCAGATCTACACACAGACACACACAGAAACACACTTTTTAAAAGTGTTTTTTTTTTTTTGTTTAGAAACACAAAATTTAAAACTGGCAATAAAACTTTTTTTTTTTTTTTTTTTTTTTTCCAAGAAACCAGCGCATTATTTCTAATGTTTTCCTTCAGTCAGTTATTTAAGCGGTTATTTAAATTCGGTTACACACCTAGACTTAGTATTTATTCAAATGTATTTGTAAAATTTGTACTTAAGGTTATCCACAACGGATTTTAGCACCAAGGTGTAAATCTCGCTCCATTTCAGGTACAAAATGAATTTCAGTGACGAGAAATATTTTTAAAAAAGTTTAAGAGCCTGGCACAGTGGCAGCACTGGAATTTGAACCCTGGGCCTTCCAGTAAACAGTTGGGAATCATAAACGCTGTGGCACCACAGTCCTCAAACAAGCAGCCATATATATATTGGTTTGGCCCCCTCTGCTGGTAAAGCAGTTGAACTGCGTGTCTGATGACATGAATTTGAACTAACTTGACATTGTGGGAAACTAGGACGCCCAGTTTCTATACAGCATTTGAAGTGGTGTGTGTTTATTTATTTATTTGGATAAAACACTGGCAGGAATAAACAGGTTGGCGCTTACTGCTGGCCTGCATGCCCTTGCTGACGCTCTGAACGCAGTCCAGGTTGGGCAGCTTGTCGTTGGACAGGAAGGCCTGGGCGATGGCGGTGTAGAAGCTTCGAGCCACCCCGCTGCCCTCTCCCGGCTCGTCCTTGAACGTGACCTTGACGCGGTGCACGGCCATGGGCGTGCTGGTGCAGCGGCGGCCGAAGTGCGTATTGAGCTGGCGCATGGTCTGCTGGATGAGCTGGTCCCTGTCGCGGTCGACCTCCAGAGCCAGGTCGCGCGACTGCAGGTTACGCAGTTTCTCCATCTCCCTCCTGAACTTTGACTCCTTCACCTCGAACCCGCCCAGCTCGGTCAGGATCTGGAAAGAGCAACAGACGCACGCGGGTTCTTCAATTCTACAGAATCACGTCAGTTCAAAGAGACCGGAAATATTAGTGGCGCGTCACTTACAGATCCGGGTTCTGCTCCAACGTCCTCCATAAAGACCCGGCCAAAGAGCTCGAGAGAGAGGCGCCAGCGGCCCAGCAGCATGTCGTGAGAGATCACCATGCCCATGAAGCTACAGTGCGGACTGGCATAAAAACAGAAAGGTTAAATGAGCTACTAATAATTAATCACTCGTTAAGAACAGTCAATATAGAGTAGGTTGCAGTTTCTTTTAGGAGCGACGTCGTTAGTTGGACCGAGAGACCAACCACGCCCCTCATGGCCACATGGTGAGCAGCTACAGCCCTCGTTCTGACGCAAGTGTCTGAAAACCAGTATTTAACTCCAAATAATTAGCTCTTACATGAAGGTGGGGAGGGGCGGACCCTCGCTCTCTGTAAGCCCAATCTCGGCGAGCAGGCTGCTTTTCAGTTGGGCCGCCAGGTCGTGAGGGGAGGGGCCTGGTTTCGAGGTATCCATTTCCTGAGGGGCGTTCTGGTTTTCTTCACCCCTCTGGCGAGACTCCATGCTCATAACGTTCTTCATGTTGGCGGAATAGGACATCTTGGTGGGCAGAATCTGGAGGCGGAACGAGCGACCGACGGACGTTAATCAAACGCAAAGACAACTAGTCATGCCTTCAGGTCAGGAAATATTTATTTGGCTTCTTTAACGTCGCTATCGGCATCAGTGGCCATGTAAGCGACACACCCAAGGTTATATCTATACACAAGTTCATCTCAACACCAGTCATATATATACACACACACACACACACACACACACACACACACACACGTCAATGCCAATTTTGAGTAACCGATTAACCTAACATGCATGTCTTTGGACTGTGGGAGGAAACCGGAGTACCCGGAGTAAACCCACGCAGACACGGGGAG
>JAVSBV010000083.1:3722519-3733484 GCA_033117975.1 Parotocinclus spilosoma | reverse complement strand
TACTAAATTCCAGTCAATGTTTGAAGAACTTATCCAGTGTGATCTGACGCGTTCTCTTGACGGACTGCACTTGAACAGAATCAAGAAAGTGGCGAGCGTGTTCACCTCCCGCTGGTTTTGCTCTTGTCAACACAACTTTTCATATTTCCTGACTTTTAATAAAAGCATAAATTCTTACAGGGATCCCAAAAATCTACCATAAATCGCTGATCTGCTTTGGCAGTGGCTAGGTGGCGACTTGTGGCTTCTTTTTCTTATTCGCTCTCACATTCTTGGGTCTGTTTAAGCGGAATTATGGTCCAAATAAGCGAATAACATTACACGTATATAATAGGATTTGTTTCGGTACTTTAAGATTTGGTCCGATTAATCGGCTGGTCCCATTAACCAGTGGTCCAATTAACCGGATTCGACTGTATTTGGAATGGTTAAGCGAAATCCCAGACATTAATCCAATTGAGAATCTGTGGTCAGACTTGAATATTGCTGTTCACCAGTGGAAACCATCTAACCTGAAGGAGCTGGAGCAGTTTTGCCTTAAGGAATGACCGAATCTCCCAGTATGAAGATGTGGCAGACTCCTAGAGACTTTTCCAAAATGACTTGTAGTGGTACTTGTAGCGGTACATCGTCACAAAAAGGGGGCTGTACAATGTATTCACTTTAGAGGGGGTATATAGTCATGTATACTGAAGTTTTTTGTTATTTTGTCCTATTTGTTGTTTGCTTCACAATTTAAAAAAAATTCTAATGTTCAAAAGGTATAGGCATATTGTAAATGTAATGATGCAAACCAGGATGTGAGGAAGCAAAACACGAAAAATGCCAAGGGTGTGGTGGGTGGTGTGAATGCTTTCCAAGGCACTGTAAACATGCATTTTTGCAAATGCTGTTATAACAGCCAACTTGCCATATATGATTCCCTTCGCCATGTTACGGCTAAATCGACAACAGCACCACTCTGAGGTGGACAGCAAGTTCAGATTGCTTTACCAAGGTGCCATTGCTGAACTTCCTTTTGTCAATTCAGAAGGACATACATAAAGCATCCCTAAGTCAGCCGTATTTAGGCATATTGCAGTCTTGGTAAATTATTGGGATTCATCAGTGTGGAAGTACAGAGGAAGTGTCAAATCAGCCACAATCTATACCGAGCTGTAGGATGGAGGAAGAGAACGAGTGGGAGGTGTTTGTATTGAGTTTAGCGCTGAGGAAGAAGGGAGACGATAGAAGGAGCAGAGGAGGGAACTGAAGGTGTGGAGAGAGAGAAGGCGAAGGTGAGAGAGCGAAGGTGTGAGAATTAGGTGTCGGTTGAGAAAAAGAATAAATAGGTCTGTGTGTGTGAGAGAGAAAAGGAGAGAGGCTGTACACCAGTGAGTAAGAAGTAGATAGCATATAGCATGTATGAAGAGGAGGCATAAGACATGCTTTGTTAAACACTGATTTTGGAAAACTGTGCAGTGACAGAAATGAGTCCATTTCAAAAGAAATACCAAATTCTATTGTCGTTACTAAAGTCAACTAAATGTCACCTGGCTCTGAGTGTTGCCACTGTACCAAAACCCTCAGACACACTCCCTAGCATTACAGTGGTGAATTACTTTAAAGCACTATGACATCAACGCAGAACTATAAATTAAAAACGATGGCCTTAAGGCGACCGCACTGTCTTTGCGTCGACGTGACAAAGAAGTACAAACAAAGCTTATACCTCCTGCATTTAATGTAGTCCCTCCATCAACCCCACCACCCCCAAACACACACACACATTTAAACATGCCACTTGCATCCGAAATGAACTGCTTTGTTAAACACTGTCTTTGGAAAACTGTGCAGTAACAGAAATGAGTCCATTTCAAAAGAAATACCAAATTCTGTTGTAGTTACTAAAGTCAACTAAACGTCATCTGGCTCTGTGAGGTAGTGTGGTGATGACTGGGAAGGTCACCTGAATCCTAGCACCTATTTGGGAGGATCTACCTCCACAGTACTTCCTCAAGGATTTTTTGATTTTCATTTGTATTTGTACCGCCAATAGGAACGCGGCGTGCCTCTTCTTTTCTGGTTCGTTCGTATATGATTTGTAAAATCTAGCTACAGTTGCATCAAGAGATGGATCAAGTTAAGGGACCGTCTGATTGAAGAGGTGAGGAGAAAAATCGCACAAAACATCGTTGTTCTCCGATACTTTGCTTAGACTCATTCATAGGGCACACAGACCTCCTTCTTCTCTTTTGTTTACCCAGAATTTTTATTATAAGCTTTTGTTGTTTAATATTTAGCAGCTCAAACTCCATCACCATTAAGGTCATCATTGTCACCATTGCCACTGTGCCAAAACCGTCAGACACTCCCTAGCGTTGAGCGGTGAATTATGACATCAACGCAGAATTATAAATTAAAAACGATGGCATTAAGGCGATCGCGTTGTCTTTGCGTCGGCGTGACAAAGAAGTACAAACAAAGCTTAAACCTGCATTGTATGTAGTCCCTCCATCAACCCCACCACCCCCAAACACACACACACACACACACACACACACACACATAAACATGCCACTTACATCAGGACCAATCAATATGCAATTGCTTTACCATGTTTGAACCAACTATTCTTACATCTGAACTAATCACTGTAAACTTGCATCGCTCAGGACTCTTACGTGCTCAGAAAAGGTCCTACCTTGTAGTAGGAGCTAAAAAAAGTCCCTATAAGTGTTTCAAGAACTACAATAGTCCCTAGTTCCTGCAGTCAAACACATGACAAATGATGCACAGATCTAACAACTAAGAAAGTTCCTCTGGCATTTAAGCCAGCGTTTCTTTCCAGTCTTTGCGTGGCATTACATTTTCCTGTAAACACTCTCTTGTCTCTCTCACACACACACACACACACACACACACCGTGCTGTATTACCAGCTCATTGAGTTTTATTTTTCTTTCCTTGCATAATTTCAGAATGCCTACCTGTCTAAAACACACTAACATCAAGTACTAAGTTATTAGTTTTACACTCTTTTGTTTGTGAGTGATTTATTAATTCATGTATTCAGTAATGGCTGTTGTGTTGAAAATTTAGTTTATTATGATTTCGATTAAAGTCAGACCACGTTTTATAAACAATTCATGCTGAACCGTAATTTCAAGGGGTCCAGAAATTGTACCCTGTTTTTCACTGAGGGGAACAAATGTACCTAGTTTTTTCTGGCATCAAATAAGTGTAATGAGAAGGATTAATATCTGGCATTGGATTCCAAGCACCTACCCTTTTTTTTTTCTATTTATTTGTTTTCTATATGCATATTAAATCCAATAAGGTATGCACTGTTTAATGTCTTTTTGTTCAAAGTCCATTTGCTTTAATGGCCATGGTCATTAGCATTATAATAGAAAATAAAAATCGGTCTTACATACATACTAATGCACACCTGAATAAAAACTAGTGAACTAGAAACTCCACCAGTGGTCCTACCTGTCTGCGTGGGTTAAATCCCATATATTTTTTCCATTAATATTTTTTTTAAAACCCGCGATGCTCCGAGGCCGCGAAAGGTCAACCTTTCAAATACCTCCTAATTTTTGTGAGCAGTGTACATATCCATGAATGCCTTGTACAGTGTGGATTTTCAGGGATTCTGAAACAAATTAATTCAGTTTACCTTATTCCTTATGGACAAAATCTATCTGTACTAATCTGGCCAATACTGTAAATATAAATGCAAATCTCGTGTTCAGACTGATGCGTATCAAATATCAGTACCACATTTAAAGTAGTCCAGATCTGAACAAAAGAATGGCAGCCTGCTAAAAGATCAGATCTCGACTACTTTGACCTGCTCTGTGAATGTAGCCATAATGACAGGACAGCGGGGGGGGAGCCAAGTTAGGCGAGAGAGCAATGGAGGGAGATGGTGGCTGAGGTTAATTGGTAGAGAGAGGGAGGTGTGTAGGTGCTGACCCTTACTGGCCCCATCAGGCCCCCGGAGGACGGTGCACTCCTCAATTTGACCAAATGTCTCAAAGAGTCTGCGTACGTCGTCCTCACTCTGTTGCTTCCCCAACATCCCCACAAAGAGCTTCCTGTCTTCTGAGAGAGAAAGACAGAGAGAGACAGAGAGAGAGGAAGAGCCTTAATAAGCATTAAAAATTATTGAGTGAAGGGGAAATGGATCACACGCATGCACACATCGCATAAGTGAGTGATTCTCCAATTGGGGCTGCTTTTTACCATTTAAAATTTTGAAAACTGAAAGTTGTAATACATTTGCTTTCATTATTTCAATATAATGTTTACATGCTTTAGTAATGGCTACAACTGAACTTGTACATCATTTTAATATATTAATTAAATATTAAGCTTTCATGGTTTGGTAATGACAATTTAGACTTTTTCAGGTCATGGATTTGTTAGTAACGGGACTTTCTCAGTAAAATAGCATTGCAGAGTGCTCTCAGTGCTCCCCTGTCGGTCTTTGTTTGCATGGGTCGGGCCTAAACAAGGGTTACCTTTAAATAATTTACTATAGAAATCGCAGGCTGTTGTGGTACAGTAATGTCTGGGTCAATAATACACTGCTCACAACAATTAGGGGATATTTAATTATGTTCATGTATACGAATACTGTGAGCGGTATATATGCAGTCCGTTAAGGTACAGCCGATTCCGGTTAATGGGACCAGCCGCTTATTCGGACCAAATCCTAAAGTACCGAAACAATTCCTATTATATACGTGTAATGTTATTTGCTTATTTGGAGAAACGGTGAGCCAGTGTGCATTTGGGAAAAGGCTCTTGGGTAGACTCTTGTACCCTTTCATATCTGTTGGAAAATGCTTGATCTTGACGTGATGATGTTTGGAATTTACTTCTCATTGGTTGATCTTTGTGTGTATGAGCAGGAGCCTGGTTAAAGAGCAGCCTAGGGTACGTGCAGAAAGAAGAAGGTGGGCTCGTCCTCACCTATATTGCCCCTCAGCTAGGATACTGGGTGGCAGCCATGTCTCCGATAAACACAGGTAACGGGCTTTTTTTTGTATTTAAGGCCAGACTTTTTTATTGCTTGTTTCGCGGATCCGCCATCCGATCATATTTGAAGAATACAAAAAAAAAAAAAAAGATTTCTTTTTTTTTTATTTTGCGGATCCGCCGCAGCACTAGTGGTTGAAATAAAAAAAAAAATGTATATATAATATTTTTTAGCTTTTTCCGCCCTCTGGTGGAGAGCCAACGGTATTGTTTTGTACATTACATTTTTTCCAGATTCACTTTAATTTAATTCTAGATTAAATAAATGTTATTTTTAAATAAAAATGTATTTCTATTTCTTCCTCCTTCCTTGTATTGATATCACATAGTCCTCGAGAAATTGAAAAGTGCTGAAAAATGAAGATTTATTTTTATTTTTTTTTCCCTCCCTCCTCAGTAGATTCTTAAGTAGGAACATCCGAGGTACAAGCAATTAAAAAAAGTCTGGCCTAATAGCAAAAAATTGCAGTCCTTTGTTTTCTTACTGAATTGCGCGTATGTAATGCAGGCCCAGTGGTCGCAAAGGACATCAGCACATACCACACCGTGTTCCTACTGGCTATACTGGGAGGCATGGCCCTCATCCTGCTCTTCGTCTTGTGTCTGCTGCTCTACCATTGCAGGTGCGAGGGCAAATCATTGCCATTGTGTTTATTTTTAGTTCACGTACTTGCTCGGCTGAACAGCACAACAACTCTACAGGTCAACAAATCTAATGGTGGCCTCAGACTTTTGCACGGCACAAAATCGTTCAATCGTTTTTCACGCCTAGGCGTTCACCATGTTGTACGTCCACAGGAGGAAGTGCTCACGCCCGCGGCAAGCTCACCAGAAGTACACGCTCTCCTCGACTCTGGACAGCTCGAGACGAGACCAGGCCACGTCCATGTCCCATCTCAATCTCATCAGTGAGACCCAGCTGGACCACGTGGGGGTTGAACCGGACATGCACACACCAATGCTACAGACTGGCCCTCGCGACTCGTCGACCGCCGAGCTGGTGTCGTCTCGGGACGACCTGAGGAGCCGGGGCCAGAGGGACTATCGGCGCAGCTACGCCTCCATCGTGTCGTCGTCCGTCCATCCTCTCCACACTTCTATTTCGTCGTCCTCCCCATATCTGCTGCACCACACGGTCTCAGCCGGTCGTCTGTCGTCAGAAAGCAAAGCCAGCCCGCGCGAGCTCTGCCTCTCGCAGGCCACGTCCAGCGCCTCCCCGGACAGAGAGCTGGGGGTGGAGCATCGCCCGTCTGACTACCTGTCTCGCTCGGTGGATCAGTTGGAACGGCCGGCTTTAATGCCCCGTCCTGGCGCCTTGCTCTGCTGCACCTCAGAGCTCCAGGTAAGTCATGGGGTAGGTGCCTATCAGAAAGGACGTCCCACTCTGCTAATCCCCGCCCACTATATGCGCCTGCCGGGGACTCACCCGCTGTCGGGCCAAGCTCTGCTGCTCCAATCGGATGAGCGGAGCGAACTCGAGAGCATCCAAGCAGAGCTTAATGCGTCCCATCAGCCCCAGAGAGAGGCGGGGCAGGGTGAAAATGAAGGACGAGTGGAGGAGGCCACTGAAGGTGCTAGGGAAGGTGGAGGAACGGTGGAGGAGTGGACGTTACAGACGGCAGCCCTACCCGAGGGTTTGTCCATCCCCGACTCGTTGAGCGAGGCAGGGCTCGGAGTGGTGCAGATGAACGGAGAAGATCAGCTCCTGGCGGAAAAGACATTAATGGAGCTCAGAGGCGGAAAGCCCCTCCCTCACCCGCGAGCCTGGTTCGTATCGTTGGACGGCCGCTCGAACGCGCACATCCGCCACTCCTACATCGACCTGCAGAGGGCGGGGAACGGCACCGGCACCGGCGGCGCGGGGAGCAACGACGCCAGCCTGGATTCGGGAGTGGACATCAGCGATGTCACGCCAGGCCGCAAGAGGAGAGGTCCAGAAAAGACTCGGGTTACATCCCCCAGCGTGGCATGCAAACCCCTGGTGTTTGTGGGCGGTGATTCCGAAGCTAAGACCTCGACTCCGGTCTGCCTCCCAGAAGAAAACTCGCTCGGGCCCCTGCTGTCCAAGACTGAAGCTGAGGAACAGACTTTAGTGCCTTCTTCATCTCCTTCGCTCCCCTCGCCACCTCCGCTCCCAGAACCCGCATTCATGGCGGACGAGGAGGAGGAGAGGGACGCACAAGGAAGCAAAGATCTGATTCTGATTCCCGAGTGTCCTCAAACGCATCCGAAGCTTCCCTCGAGCAACAGCGGCCTGGACGGCTTAGTCGTCCCCGAGGACAGCGGAGAAGACGAGAACAAGAAGAGTCCCTGGCAGAAACGTGAGGAAAGGCCACTGCTCTCCTTTAACCTCAAATGACCTTTGAGGCGTCTGGCCTTTTTTTTTTTTTTTTTTTTTAATCCTGTGGACTTTTGGATGAGGGCTATGAAGCCGTCTTCGTTCCTCGCCAAACTGGAAGCACCGTGACTTTACCGCGCGACGGCATCGCGATCCAGGAAACGGCCGAACAAACCGTAAAGCACGTTTATGCACAACAGCAGCCTTTTCCAAATAAACAATCAGCCGTGGCGTGAGGTGACACGTGTAGCTTTATGAACCGTTGCTGCTGTTCGGGTTAGCAATATTATCTTCGGGTGCTGCATCTCCATCCGTTCATGTCTTTCCCTGTTTGCCGGGCCGGCACTTGGCCGAAAACGTCTTCCGGTGAATGATAGAAGGTTCACCATCAGGGCGTTTTGTGTCCGTTTGCTTCGTTCGTTTCCACAGGAGCTCTGAGGCTATGGACAGGGCAGCCAGACGGACCGGTCGGTCGGTCGGCTGGTTGTTGGACGGCGTTTACCTGTAAATAGATCAATAAATAAATAGATTAATAGTAGAATTGATGCTATTTGGCAGCTCTTCGCGGCTCAAAGGTAAGAGCCAATGGGCCGGCAGCTCCTGTACTTTATTGACATCGATTCAAACCCTTGTCCAGGTTCGAAACGGGAAGACTGGCGCGGTTATGGTCCCGTCCAGGGGGACTTTTACCACGTGGCCACTTCCCATCCCGAAAACGAACGAACTGACCACGAACCAAGCCTCGTAGCTCCGGTGCCAAGCTTAGGAAGCAACTCACAAACACCAAACATGCATTAACTGGTTAATTTTGGGCGTTGAAGCCTCCGTCCAGATCGTTCGCCGTCAGTTTGGTTTATCGCCGCGCCCCCAAGAAGCTGCACAACATATAATCCGGAACATATGCAATCTTTGGCGTTTTAGCGCAAGTATTTTGTCGTCGAGTACAATCTTCGTCTTACGTCGTTTCTTGTTCTTCACACTTGCAGGCCCACGGCTCCCCCTACAGACGTTACTATGCATTGCTTTAACCCTGACAAAATGTGGAAGAAACGTGTTATGCCTTGCTATTCTATTCACCGTCCGTCATTTAGAAATGCACCGTTTTCGTGTTTTATTTTTGAATCCCTGTTTGCTTGTGCACACAAACTGCTGTCCGTTTTTAAGTGCCTACGTAGCAGACGGGACCTTTTATAGAAACCCGGCTTGCTTTTGTGTGTGTGCAGTGAACGAGTAAGTCATGGGTCTCTACTGATGCGTGAGCGTTCGTCCTGTTGTTGTTCGAGGTTTTCTCGCTTATCTTTTCACCTTTGGGAGTTTGTATATAATCGGGGTGTTTTGTAGATGCAGCTCCGTCACCAAACACAGCGAGTGTGAAGTTGTGTGCAGACAGAATCTGTGTTTTCAAACTGTGACCTAACCACTTAACCACAATCAGTACTTGCCTCAGTCCCTACCGCTCTCCTGAATGTCTTGACCGGTCGTTTATGTTACAATTGAAGTCCAGTATCTACAATAAAAAATGGAATCGACCTCTTGTTTACCTTTTATCTGCCGTTACTACAGACGTTAGAACCAGATGGATCTACAGTGACACTTTTGGGGTCCTGCAGTCTGAATTCAAAACGTTCAAATAATGAAATGCAATCACACTAAAATCACAATAAAATGATCAGCCGTAGAAACGGGATTAAAGTGAAAGTGGTCGAGTGATATTATTATAATATTTGCATATTCGTCCGTGCAGAATTGTTCGAGTTCAGCCTCGAACTGCAGTGACTTGTATCCAAAAATTGATTTTTTAAAATGACTTTTTAAAAAAAAATTCTGTTTGGGCTTGGTGGGTCAATGCTGGAAAACTGGGAAACCACCTGTCCATGTTGGTTTCCACCATCCAACCATCATGGCTGGTTTTATTCTGCCCGTTTAGCACCGTGTGTGACCTTAAAGTTCAAGTCAATTCTAATTGATTTTTAGAGCGCTTTCTATAACGGAGAATCGTCTCAAAGCAGCTTTATAATATTATATGATCTTAAAAGGCCAATCCCAAATTGAGCAAACCTAGAGCGACAGTGGCAAGGAAAATCCCTAAAAGTAGAGGGAAGAAACCTTGGGAGGAACCAAGACTCAAAAAGGGACCCGACCTCCATGGGTGGCCTAGATGTTCATTAAATACTAAAAAGTCTATTAAAGTAATAGTAAAATGAAGCTCTTTGTGACTAAATGATGGAGGGAGTTCCTGCACTCAGGAGGCACGGTCCGGCGAGGGTACATGAATCACCACTTACTGACCACGCATCACGAGCATCAGCGACAAAGCTCGAAAAAGGCGACGGGCAACAGAAGAACAAGGGGGAAACGTCTATAAAAAAGTCTGTAGTATTCAACATTTAGCATTTATAAAAATACATCCAGGGTCCAACCCAAAAACATCAGTCAGCCCTCCATAACTGTCAGCTCCTCGGCTGCACCGTCCACAGGGGGCCTGGTTAAGGCACTTGGAGATGCTTTTCAGCGCAGACATAGAAATGCATCTTTTGTGGATCAGCGTTAGATATCTTCTTTAAATATCAAAGCCGTTTACTTTCCTTGCTGCTCTGATGTAGCCGTGACTCCTTGCACGAAAGAAAACACTTCCCTAGCCATTGAGTCCTGTGCTGTGTGTAGATACCGGTGACAGCCAAGCCACAAAAACAAGGGTGTGGCCGGCGTATGAGCCTAGGGATAATATTTACCGTATCTGAGTCCTGCCAAGCCATCTTACTCGGTCGCATGGTTGGAGGTTTTGGAGGAAACACATTGTCCCGAGCAGAGGCATTGCATTTTTATTGTTTGAAAAAATGGCTGTCGGGGGGGGTGGGGGAAACAAACAAACACACTAACAAATGGAGCAAACGATGATCCATGCATCCAGGTTAAGTTAAATGATGTTTGCAGAAGTTCTCAACTGCGTTCATTTTGTCTGCAACCGCAACAACGACCAACCGTTCAATTACTACAACTGCTTGCTAATCACATCCTTGCGTTATTATCTAAAGATGCTTACCCACCCCATAATACGCACCACTGCCGCTTAAACCACAGGCCACATCAAAACTTAGGAGAAACCACTTATCGCTTTGTTATCGCATTCAACTGTTTCTAACGAGATGGCCAGACCTACAGGTTCAGGTTCGAGGAGGTACGGCCTCTTACCGTTGCTGTGAGGAAAAACAAGTTTTAGGGAAGGGCAACCTGTGTCAGGCCGAAGCCTTACGCTGACTGTGATCATTCCGATTCACAGATAATGTGAACATTCCCACAGGAAGGTGTTGGGCAAAACCTTTGATCCTCCCTGAACAGTCAAGAGATTGGCACTAATTGATAAGGTGGAATAAGTGCCGTGTTTGGCTCGTGTTCCGGTGAGTGAGTGTGTGCTGATATTAAACAGTGGGACTATTGTACCCTCTCTTTTGCAGGAAACGGTCCGGAACTCTTGTCTCTAGGTACAGCCGATTCCGGTTAATGGGACCAGCCGCTTATTCGGAACAAATCCTATTATATACGTGTAATGTTATTCGCTTATTTGGACCAAAATTCTGCTTAATCGGACCAAAGAACGTG
>JAVSBV010000083.1:3665090-3681117 GCA_033117975.1 Parotocinclus spilosoma | reverse complement strand
TGTGTTCTATTCTGAATAAAATATTAGATGTTGGCACCTCCACATCATTGCATTCAGTTTTTATTCACAATTTGTTTTTTGGAATCCGGTTTGTATGTTTGTTAGTTTCTTGTGTTCCATTCAGCTTGGCACTTTTTTTTTCTGTACGGCAGAACAGTAAAGGTTTTATGTCTGTTAGTGGGAGCTTGCAGTTTGATATTTGGGCCTTTATTGTTTTTCTTGCCCCAAGCCACACCACCCTTGGATTGAACCCAGAGCATTCTTGCTGTGAGGTGGTGGTAGATTAAATACTTTGCACAGTATTTTATTTTAAATAGTAATATTAATAAAAACAATACAAAACATTTAGTACAGTGACAAACCACGTTGTTGTTTTCTGACCTGTCAGCAGGTTTTGAAAAAGAGTCTCTTGTACTAGAATTCTGTCATTCAGACATGAATAGATAGACAGATTTTTATTTCCTATTGTAATTCATAAGACACTGGACTATAAAAACAACGATTGGCTGACATTACACAACAGATACTGAACAAAAGTGTCTCGCTGTCATTAATTAAAACATAAAACATTAAGTCATTGATCCAAAAGCTATCTTTCCTCAGGCTGACTCCAATGCAGATATCAGTGCAACCCTAGCAAGTGCTACTGCAACGATTAATGTATTTTTATAAATGACACTTAAAAGCATGAGCAAAATTAACCAATAGAATTAAAGGCAACATAATAGGCCATAATGTAATATTAACTAAAATATGGCCTACCCCAGCTTTCCTGCTGATCCTCTCATCCTACTCTTTGGGGTTCGTCGTGGTTCTGTTATGTCCCCCAAACTCAGGCCTTCATCAGGATCTTCCCAGAAAGATGTGTTCAATCCAGACTGCCTGACTAACCGCCGTCTAGGAAGCTGATTTTCCGGACCCAGAATCCTCAGCTCCTGTGATAATATTTTAAATGAATCACATTTGAAATATTTGACTATATAAGCACCCATATTATTAATGTAATCCTTACATTACAAATATAATGTACACTCAATGATCACTTTATTAGGTACACCTCAGGCGAGGACCTGGTTGGACTCTTTTTGCCTTCAAAACTACCAGATTTTTCAGCTGATCATCTGCTGTTCCAAACGTGCCCTACAGGATCAAGAGCTGGTCAATTGATTACAGAAAAGTCACTGTCCTGTTCAGAATAAAAGTTTGAGATGATTTGAGCTTTCATAAAGGGCATGGTCAAGAACAATACTCAGGTACGCCGTCTTGTTTAAACAATGCTTAGGTTGTAATAAGTGCCAAGGGCCCAAAGTGTGCCAAGAAAATATCCTGGATGCTTCAATGATGGTTGTTAAGCCCAAAGACTGGTGAGACTTCAACTTAAAGGGAATGATTAGTTTTAACCCTAATTAAGTTTTTTTTCCAGTTCTTGTATCAAAAGGGGTGTAGTATATTTACTCTCAGCCTTTGACAGGCGGCAGCCGCGGCACGTCGCTCCGCCTCGAGCTTCCGAGAACCGAATCCTTCCGTTTTGATCTTCTGAGGCCAGTGGAGTGTGACTGTTGCCCTCTGATACAATGGAAATGAATAATTAAACAAAATTGGATTTCATACCTTAACCCATACCTTTAACACAATCACTGGTGGGAGGAAATATCAGAAAATGTGGTTTACAAATGTAAACATCATGCTCTTTACCTTAACTTCCCCGTCTGTGCAGCTGTACTGGATATATCGAGACAGGTTCGACTGACCCAGTGATTTGGACAGAGTTGTGTACAACAGATTTTTTGGTTCGGGAAACTCTGCAAGAAGGTCTGATTCCCCTAAAGAACAGTTCAGATATCTGTAAAGCAATTCTTCATAATACACCTCTCACAAAACACACAATATAAGGAGGGAGAGCACTATGGGAGGTGATGAAAGTGTTTATTTGGTTCAGTTAACGTCGTTATCGGCATCAGTGGCTATTTCAGTGACACACTCAAGGCTACACTCAAGGTTACACACACACATACACACACACACACACACACAAGTCAATGGCAATTTAGAGTAAACAATTAACCTAACACGCATGGATTTGGACAGTGGAAGGAAACCGGAGTACCTTGAGTAAACCCATACAAACATGGAGAGGACATGCACACTCCAAACAAGAAGGACCCAACCCGCTCCATGCCTGGATTGATCCAAGGACCTTCTTGCTATGAGGTGCCAGTGCTACCCATCGAGCCGCCCGAGAACACAATGTAAAGAAGCACAGAATATGGGCCGGGGGGTATGCACAGCACGATAGCATACAGGGCAGGAAACAAGGAGGTATAAAAGAGCAACATTTAAATTTCATTTAACCCAATTTAAACTTGTGTCAAAATAACATCACAGAGCGTTCAAAAACAGGGCAAAAGGACCCTGTTCATAGGAACTCAATTGGGCACAAAGGGTGGGGGCACAGAGAGTCAAAGCACAGGATGACAGGACACAGATCATGGAAACACAAAGTAACAGGGAACAGATTATTTTAACACAAAGTGAAACTGCACACTGTGTTTAAACCCAGAGTGTTTCACACGGTGAAGAGCTCATAGTTAAAGAACCGAGTTTAAGGAGCACAGAGGACAGGTGTGGGGCTCTAACATAGTTAAGGAAGCACGTGATTAGGTAAGCACAGGAGCAAGGGAGGTGGAAATCTAGACCTGAAAGCTTTTATAACGTTACACAATTATTCAGAATATTAAACAACACTCCTTCACCATATACAGGGCAAAACTGGGTGATTTGGGACGCGACCGCGCTGTCAGAAAGGTTATGAGGGTTTATATACCGGCTTCAGGACTGGACCGTAGAAGGTTACTGTAACTGTACCTTTATGTGTATCAGAATCCGGTGTTGACTCACTACACGTCTGAGCGGATCCGGTTCTGGTCCGGTACCTGCTCACACAGATCCATTCAAACCCAGTTCTGTTTGTTGTTTCTACACTTCTGGTCCCAAAGTTACACAGAGTGCGAAGACGCATGACGGAGAGACAGTGCGCCGCCATCTTTACACAATACACGCTCTGCTTTGGTGTATGTCAAAGCCGACAACAGTGAGATACTGACAAACGTGCCCCCTACTGGCAAAAGCCTTGTATAACAGCATTAATAACAGTTACACTGGTTAACGTTTTATCCCATGCAACACCTGACTGATGTATTTTTATGTATTATGTAACCCTTTGGTTAATAAAATGGTTTGCTATTACTTTGTTTCTAGCTGCATTAACGCAATAAATGGGGGTGGAGAGTAAGTTTAGATCCGGTTTATATCTTGGCGTGGAAGTGGTTTGTTGGCGTGTGTATTCCTGCTGAGTTCTTAAACACTGTGTTCACTCACTGTGCACTCCATGGACATGGACCTTTAGTCCCCCAAAATATTCTTATCTCCAACAAAAAAAAACAACTACACAAATAAATAAACAAAAGAAGGCAACACGGTGGGTTGTGTCACTATATCACGGCAAGAAGGTCTCAGGTTCAATCCCAGGGTGGAGCCGCCTGGGTCCTCGCCATGTCCGTGTGGGTTTACTCCAGGTTCTCCGGTTTTCTCTAACAGTCCAAAGATGTGTGTTAGATTAATTCGTTTCTCTGAAGTGGCCCTTAGTGAGTGACTGCTTGTGTGTGCCCTACAATGGACCGGCGCCCCGTCTAGGGTTGCTCCTGCCCTTGCGCCCAGAGTTGCACCAGCTGGCATGTGACCCCATGTGGATTAAGTGGAAGATAATGAATAGTAATTAGTTATATGCTTTTAATTTTATCCAATGTTCCTAATGCAGGGCTTTTTGGGTCATTTGAATTCTCCAAGGGTGCTTACCACTAGACACCCATTCATAAATCACTATTGATGCTGCTGGAGCACCCTATTAGACATCTACCCTTGCTTTTTGTTTGTTTATTTAGCATCATCCTCTAGCATGGCACTTTCAATAAGACATAAAAGGATACATCAAGAAGAGTCCGATACACAATTTAGTGTAATCAATTGACCTAATCCATGCCTTTGGACTGTGGCAGGAAATGGGAGTACCTCTAGAGTAAACCCATGTGAACATAGGAGACTCCACACTGAAAGGGCCAAAGATGCTCAACCCTGGGATCAAAGCCAGGACCTCCTTGCTGTGAGGTGATGCACTGAGCCAATGTGCCTTAGACCAAGATATTACAAGCCCATCCAGTAATTCCTGTAATTTGTGAGACAGGGCCTTTATGAATTAAACTTGTTTGTCCAGCAAATTTAAAGAAAAAAAAAAGAATATGGAGGAAAAGTCTACACTTTGAACAGGTTACGCAAACCATCCCTGAACAATTTCTGCTGGGTGACAGGACGCATCATCCTGCTGATAGACGCCACCACCTCCCCCTTCCAGTCTGCCCTCCAACAGACACAGTCAATCATCTATGCCTGATGCTGCGTGGATGCAATGTTGGGACTGTGGAATGGGATGTCACTTAAGCTCATATGCTAGTCAAGGCAGGTGAGCAAATACTTTTGGGCAATATAGCATATCTTGACGTCACAGTGGGTTGTTGGCGTGTGTAGTGCTGCTGGAGTTTTAAACACTTACTGTGTTCACTTACTGTGTACTCCATGGACATGGAAGTTTAGTCCCCCAAAATGTTCTTATCCCTAACAAAAAAAACCCAACTAAAACATAAGAAGGAAGCACGGTGGGTAGCGCCACTGTCTCACAGCAAGAAGGTCCCAGATTCAATCTCAGGGTGGAGCGGCCTGGGTCCTCCCCGTGTCTGTGTGGGTTTACTCCAGTAGTCCAAAAACATGTGTGTTAGGTGGGACTGTGGACTAGCAAAGTGCACGTCCAGAGTTTATAGATTAAACAATCTATTTTGCTCAGAAGTTTGCTCAGGACAACTAACAGCACTCTTTTATTCTATGCTCAGTATTAACATGAACAGATTAACAGACGTACACACACTGCATGAAGTGTGCTCACAATATATAGTCGAGACATATTAAGGAGAGAGGATAAAAATCGCTAAATGAACTGTAGCAAGGCACATCTGAAGTGTCGCAATCGCATTAATAACAAGTATAGAGACGAGAACATTTGAACATAAAACATAGAAGTGCAAATCTTTATAAAGGACATGAGTGGGTGAGTGTGTTTACCACCTATAAACAGTAAGTAGATCAAAAGTCAGGCGGCTTCCAGGTGAAGAAGTTGGTGCCCCGGAGTTCATCAGGAAGGTATTCTTGGTCCACGGGCCCATTGAACGCTGGGTTGTATTTGTAACCTTTAGCATAGCCTAGTTCTTTCATCAGTTTGGTAGGGGCATTACGCAAGTGAAGTGGCACCGAGGGTAAAGGACCTTTGTGCTTCCTCAAACAGGCTTTAACATTGTTATACGCTTGATACACCTCAATGGATTTGGGAGCTCTAGCGAGGTAGAGTGCACACTGAGCGAGGATAACCTACACACGGGTGAGGGAAGGAAGAAAGAGAGAAGGACATTTTATGTTAACACAAATGTGCAACAAACCACAACCAGCAACATTACCTTTCATTGTAAGGGTGTGGTATAAGCACTGGTAGTATAATTCACTCTCAGTCAAAAAAACCACCTCAATGGTAGACTACTGTACTTGTGCACTCAATGCACGCAGCATGCTGGTGCCACAAATCAAGCTAGTATTTCACCTAACAAAAACAGTGAATAATTTGTTCCAAAAGACAAAATAGAGACACTACCAGCGTCATAGTTTACATCATTCAATTTAATTGGGTTATCCTCAGTCTATTAGATATTATCAGAGGCCTTTAAAACAGGGCCTCATAGGCCAGAAAGGTGGGATTTGACCATCTCCTTTTCTTGGGATGAGGACTTCCTCGTATGTTGGTTTGATTCGTGAATTTAACCAAATAATTGCTCATTTGTCCTTAGATCTTGGACCTGGTCTTGATTATTGGGTGAAAAAGATTCAGTCAGCCTTAGAAACCCCACGACAATACAACTTGACAATTTCTCCATTTCACAATTAGCCAATGTGCAGAATATGAGATTAGCATAGATTTAGGTAATCTTCTGTTCACAAAAAGATTAAAACAGCCATGTCTGCATCACAAAAGCATACTCAGCACATGGCAAGACATAACAAATGCTGTCACCAGTTACATCACGAATGATGCAATATTAATTCAGTTGGATGAGAGAGACGGGTCCAAACAACTTTACTTTATATACTGAATACTTTACACTCACAATATACACTGCCAAAGTATCTAATAAATATTATTATTGACAAAATTGTAGTAAAAATCATTTTGTCCATAAGGGGTAAGAGTAAGCTCCTGGAGATAATGTTCCCAAAGACCTGTGTTTGAATCTCAGCTGGACTTACAACATTATTTCTGGGAGTCATGCTTACAGAACCCTGTAATGGACAGTAACCTTGGCCAGGGTATACCTCTGTCTGTGCTCAGTGTATTCCTGATAGGCACCGGATCCTCCACGATTTGACCTTTCTGGAGTTCTGTTACTTTGAAATTCAATATCAGAATGCTGCTGGTAATCTTCAGTTAGTCTATTAGAACTCAGATTCGAGTCCAGTTTGTGCGTTCCAACTGGGTTAGGGGTAGACAGACCGAATGGCAAGAGTCAACTACAACCCCCTGGTCTACGTATAAAACATAAAACATCACGTCCGATGTATATAGTTCTGAGCCCAAAAAAATGCATCTACATATTTTTGAATTATGCATTACATTCTGTATGTACAAAGTGGATTCCAAAAATGTTGGGAAACTAAACAAATAACATTGTAACATGTAACATTTTAAAGGAAAAATATGTTGCTTCAAAATTTCAGTGTCAACAAATCCCAAAAAAGTTAGGACAAGTAGCAATAAGTGGCTGGGAAAAGGAAATTGAGCATATAACGAACAGCTGGAAGACCAATTAACACTAATTAGGTCAATTGAGAACATGATTGGGTATAAAAAGAGCTTCTCA
This sequence comes from Parotocinclus spilosoma, assembly GCA_033117975.1. Lineage (NCBI taxonomy): Eukaryota > Metazoa > Chordata > Actinopteri > Siluriformes > Loricariidae > Parotocinclus > Parotocinclus spilosoma. The sequence goes on along the minus strand of JAVSBV010000083.1, from coordinate 3,674,107 downwards.
GAGTGTCAGGGTCTCTCAGAAGCCAAGATGGTAAGAAGACCCAAAATGGGAGAACATTCCTGTTTCTAAACTTCAGAATCTGGTCTCCTCTGTCCCCAGACGTCTGCTGGGTGTTGTAAGAAGAAGGGGGGACGCTACACAGTGGTAAAAATGGCCTTGTCCCAACTTTTTTGGCATTTGATGACGCCATGAAATTTGGAAACAACATATTTTTCCCTTGAAATGACACATTTTCTCCGTTTAAACTTTTGATCTGTGATTTGTTTTCTATTCTGAATAAAATATTAGATGTTGGCACCTCCAAATCATTGCATTCAGTTTTTATTCCCCAATTTGTTTAGTGTCTCAACTTTTTTGGAATCCGGTTTGTAGACTAGAAGCAACTATGGTGGCCTTTTGGGGTTTTGTTTTTTTTTATTTAATTACCCAGGAGACTTATTCTGTCTAACTGGAAGGATTCCAAACTTCTAACGTTCAGTCATTGGATGAGGGAAAATATGTATTGTCTCAAATCGAAAAAATAAGTACACAAAAAGGGGCAGAATGTATTATAAAATGGTTATCATACGTGGCGACCCTTTTTTACATTTTGACCAGATTTACACCCCCTCTCATATGTAACTGCATTTATGTCTCACTTTTATGTCCATCTTTGCACAACACTTATGTATATTTTGCACTTCCGCACGTGCAACGAAGTCAGGTTTTGCTATTGTGTGTTTGCCTGTGCTAAACTTAGTATAAAAAATATATAGACTAAAGAAAAACACTGCATTTATTTTACAAACAGTACTATTAACCGTTCTGGACGATCTTAGCGTGACATATATGTAAGACCCAACACAGTGTGTGTCATGACGAGCTCAGAGAGAACAAAAACGCACAATTGCACAATAAAATTGACACAATAGAAAAACACACAAAAGAGTAACACACGTTGTGAATCACACACAGTAATAAAAAGAGAGTACACACATATAGTACAGGTAAGGCACAATCCCAAGCATACAGCCGCCCGCACGCACGCGCACACACACACACACACAATGTCGCTATAAAACGCTCTTAATGACAGCAGCAGGACGATGTATTGATTATTATTGATCGATATTTGATATAATGCAGCTCCATTACTCACCCTCTCATCTGTTTGACTTTTCCTCCATCACGTGACTGTCATGTGATTGAAGCAGCGCTAAGGCTAATGGCGCAACAAACCCGCTCAACAAGCTAAGAGTCCTAAACTAGCCACAGCACGGGCCGAAATTATAAGACAAAATAAAGCACTAAACTACAAAACATTGGTTCCAGCTCACAATATCAAGGCACCTTAAGCTACCCAGAGCACAATAGTAACAGAAACAGAACTGAAGTTCAAACTGGAAGACGTATTTTATCTGAAAACGTTCAGTTTCTGGTGTCCTGTCAGTCGAAATCAGAAATGGGCACAGACAGGGTGCAAAAGGGCCAGTCTCTGTTCAGATTTTTTTTTATTCCCAATAAAGAGGAGCTACATTTAACCGCTGTTCGAAGACCCTGAATTTTGTGAGCAAAATGAGCCAAAGGTATATTTTTGTGAGCAATACATTACAGATCTGCAGGAGGAACTTCCATGCTATTCACGTCCAGTCCCTTGAATGGCCAAGGTCTTAAGACTTGATATGAAATAGAATTTGTCTTAGATGCATTTAATACAGGTCTGAATGACAGAAAAATAGATTGATTAGATTTGCCACTCTCCATTCCGTTCCATTCTACTCCATTCCAGGTTTCTCTGTATCGCAAATTAGTCGCCCTTCTCCTCAAATCCATTTACTTACTTAGTCTATCACTATTACACTCAAAAAACGTCTGTGTATGTGTTTTTGGTGTACTAACCCCCTCCCAAAAAAAGGTGTCCTCCTTTTCAGAAACCCAAATCTGGTCACCCTAGGTAACGTTCCACTCATGTTTTATGAAAAATTATAAACGTGATTTGCCCTATTGTACAGTACTGCACCAACTGCTTTCATATTGTGTTTTAATTAACATTATTGTTCAACCTAAACTAGTGTCTGGTTTCACGTTCCACAACACAGACGTTAAACGGCATGTACCTGTATTTACCTACAGCAGATCCAGTGTTGTTACTTCCAGTGACTTCTGTTCGAAAATATCGTCTTGTAACCAAGTATTATCTCTTTTATTGTAAGGCAACAGAAAATGTGAGGCCATTTTAAAAAAGAAAACAACACCCAAACTGGTTTTCACCTAGATTTATTGTCCTGAAACAAGTAGAAAATATATTTTCGTCTGTCTAAACCAAGCCACGGCCTAACAAAAGAGTTTTAAATTAAAAGGATTGCACACGGTGTATGGCTCTAGAAGATAAAGCTTCTGTCACAGTCAGTTTTAAGGCTTGGTATGATTTCAGTTTCAACCGTGATGGTGTCCGATCAAATTCCCAGACTAAACCCGAGCACCAAAAGAGCCTAGATCGTTTCAACACTGCGGACAGACTGAAGAGGCAAAAAGACATCCAGTGGCAGTTAAAAAGCATACGCAGTATTCCAAATATATCAGTGTGCCTGATAGAGTATTTTCTCTACGGTAAAAACGACAAAAAAGATGCGAACATGAGTTGTTGTTTTTTTAGTCAATACGTACATTAATACTCCTCACCTCTTGGTCTACAATACACAAATTGAGAATCACGAGGACACTGTATTCAAATAACACTCAGAAGGACTCTAGTGGCTTTGAAGCGAAAGTCGTCTAAAAATCACGATAATAGTTCCGAACACAAAGTCACTGTACGTGCAATCCATCATAAATACAAATTTATAAAACACATTAGAAAAAAAACGACCGAAACAAACAAAACGTATGTACAAAATAGCCTATTCTTTTTTTTTTTTTGTCTCATCTTCTGAACATGTAGCATGCACTTTTAATTAAAAAAACAAATTACACCAATGCGAAAGAAAGGAACAAAGAATACGAAAAGGTAAAACAGCATGTCACATGGTCTCTTCCCACAAAGAAACAAACAAACAAAAAAAAAGCGGTACTTTACCCCCCCCGCTGAACATCGTCTCGGTTAACCCTCGTGTTCTGATCCGATTCACTATCGATTTGACCGAATCGGTTAAAAATCTAAATCAATTACATAAACAATACTTCTAGTAACAGACATCCAAAATCTCTTCACATACTTAAGGCTTGGGCAAATAAGTGCTGGAGAAAATGCGAGACATAAATCTTAGATTTTTTTTTCTTTTCTTATTCCAGTCCGTCCACATGTCACCCAACCCCAAGTCCACGTCAACTATTCAAATCGTTTAGTGCTAGAAAATTCTCTAAGTAGTTTGCCACGTTTTTTAGGATCAATAAACATTCACATTTAGTCTGCCGTCGTGGGGTACGACTGACGACGGCACTGGGTGCTGGACTATATACATAAACGAAAGACGGGGTCGAGTCGAAGGGAGGGACGGCCGAGCAAGGGACAGGGGGGCTTGGTTATTGTTCCTGTAGAAGCAGAGGTGCAATGGGGGAATGTCCAGAGGCCTGGGGAAGTGGGCAGGACCAAAAATAATGACCAATCATAGAATGGGCAACCCAACACAATCTCACTACACCCATATGGAGCTCCCCAAGAAATGCGTTTGTTCCTGGGCTTTTTTTTTTTTTGCAGGAATGTTGTTTGATCCTAAAGGGATGTGAGCTGAACGAGTTTAGAACTCAAAACCACCTTCTCCTTCATATATCGGTTCATTAAGGTCTAGACTTCACCTTCACCATCGGTCTGTTTGTCTGCTTTTTCTTTCCATTTAAAGCGTAAATATTTGTCCTTTATATGGCTACCGGTGTACAAGTATATTTAAAAATGGTGAGTAAGCTCTGGGTCAATCAGTGGACACTTCCATAGCTACGACTGGGCCAATCTGTTGTAAAAACTATGAATAAGGTTCCTCTGAGTGGTTCATGGGGGGAATAATGAGGGTCCTGGTGCCCATAACACATAAACAAGCAAGGCTAACAAAGGTTGTTACAGAAATGTATCGTGTACTGGTTACGGTGGGAATGCTTACAGCGTGTAAGCAGCAGTGTTGCCTCAGATCAGTGCTAACCCCTGACCGCTTAAAAGTGCCTACAAGTCAAATAGATTTGAATTTCGGGGCGATAGTGGTCAGTTGAGTCCCGTTCGGTACGTGTTACGTTTGGTTGGGGGAAATGACACTGTGGGAGGAAGACAAGCCGGCCGGTGGAGGGAGAGTGATTCCGTGAGTCAACGTTCTGCCGGGAAACCCAAGGTCCGGGCATTCGTGAATCCATACATAAAGCTATATTGCACATTTTTAGGGTGGTTGTGCCACCAGACATTTTCCGCGTCGTGAATTTTTTAGACTATTTGAAATTAGATCGACTGTTTCAGAAGACGTTCGCGTTAAGAAATAGAAACGCGCGTTACACAAACACGGATACAAAACGAACAGCATTTTTAGTCATTGTTCCTGTTTGTTTTTTTTTTGGGGGGGGGGATTTTTTCAATTTCAGGTCAAATCACCCGAATACGATCTACTTAATATAACTAGAAAACGAGATTGTACTCAAGACTGGTACTTTTCCTGGGAAAAATGTTGAACAGAACAAAAGGGTTAAGCTGCTGGGAGAGAAAAAAAGAGAAAAACAAAAAAAAAGTAAGAACCGTCAGCACTGCAGAAAAGGGCGTAAAAATGCGAATGGTGCGAGAGGAGAAAGAGTCCCACTCCTTTGTGCAGGCACTGATGACAGTCCGTAATGTGCAGTGACTCCACAGAGATGGATGTGCTGTATTCGTATATTCGCGTATTACGGATAACAGATGAAGCTGAAGAGCGTTGGACGTCTACGGTACGTCAAACAACAGATTTCGTACGTTTACGATATTCCGTCCAGTACAAAGTGCCAATACTTGACGTGCGTGCAGAGCTCTTTTGAGAGGATACACACATTTTCCTTTCAGGAAACAACATTCAGCTAAAGTAACTTTGGCACCATCAGTCCTCCTTGGGGCACACGGAGGATCCCCTAAAAAGAAACCGCCACTAAAAGGTCGAACAAAACTTCGACTTTTTTTGCTTGAATTATATTCAAATTGCAAGTTTTAAGGTCAAGGACCTATCGGCGCCTCTGCTTACGAGACGTTATTCTTCTTCGTTTTTATAATCGTCGTTCTAAGTATCGTCGTTTGTGAAAGACCCTGTAACCTTCGCAGCCTAAACGTCAACAAGGCTGCTCGAGAAATGCAAAAGCACAACTATTGCAACTAGATCCCCAAAGTTTCTTTACTAACTTTACCCACCTCCTTAATTTGCCTAAACTTGAAGGAGCCGTCACGTTAAATGAAGTCAGTGTTCCTCAGACCCGGACAAGGTCTTTCTGACGCTTTGCGGCGGCTCCCAGGAATCGCTGTCATCGGTGTCCTCGTCCTCCTCGTCATCGTCGCAGTCTTCGTCCCCGGCGCCCGAGGGCCCTTGCTCTTCGGCCGCCATCTCGTTCTCCCCCTCCGACTCGTCTTCTTGCTCGTTGCCCGTGTTGTCTTCGAAAGGGTCCGTGCCCATGTCCACCTTTTGGGCCACCTCTGCGAACCACTCCCTTACTTGCTCGTAGCTCATGTTGGACTTGGCCACCAGCTCATCCAGATCCTGTTCGTTCAGGAACTTGTGTTTTAGGTAGTACTCCTTCAGAAACTCCTTCCCGGTCTTGAACTTCAGCGGCGGCGACTTCTCCGAGCCCGCCGATTTCCTGGATCTCCTGTTGCGAGACCGGCCCCACCCGCGATTCCGAATCCTCCGTTTCCTGCCCTTGTTGCCGTTCATGCCCTCGACGTTGCCGCTCTGGTAATAAAAGTACCACTTGAGGTTGCCGTTCTTCCAAGCGTAGCGCGTGTCCCCGAACCAGTTGACGATGTAAGACCGAGGCAGCCCGCTGTCCTCGGCGAGTTGGTCATATTCCTCAGTGCTGGGCCACTGAGTACGAACGAACGCGCTCTTCAGGACGTGCAGCTGCTCCGGAGTTTTCTTCGTCAGCTTCTCCCTAGGCAACTTCCTTCCCGCCCCTGGACTCTGGCTACCTTTTTTACCATCGGGATCATCCGTTTTCTGCTCGGACGCCTCCATGGCCGGAGTTTTCCTCCTCTCTGTGAACCAAGCGTCAATTTCCCGCCTGGTGAGCTTCGTTTCGGCCCTCAGGCGGCTCAGCTCTTCGTCCGTAGGCGTGTCGCATTTCTGATAGCTCTCCTCTAGGATCACCAACTGCTCTGGAGTCTTCTCCTTAAACTTCTGAGGCGTGAAATCCGGAAACGGGTTCCAGGTCTTACGGGACTCCTTCTCTTTGACTGGGGACGGCGACTGAGGGGTTTCGTCACTCGAGTCAATGACAATTGTGGCACTGCTGCTGCTGGACCGACTGCCCTCGTGCGGGACGCTGAAGTGGTTGTTTTTGGAGTTGCGCTGGTTGTACCGTGTGTCGCTGAACCACTTCTTGATCTCGCCCTTGGTCAGGTTGGTCAGCTTCATCAGCCTGGCTATTTCGGCATCACTGGCAAAGTGGTTTTTCATATAGCTGGCCTTCAGCTCGGCCAGCTGCTCCTTGGACTTCTTCGGACGCAAGCCAAAGTGATCGGCGCTGAGGGCGGAGCTCTCTTGCGCAGTCAGCGACGGAGGCTGGACCGTCGTGGCTCTTTTGGTTTCGCTAACAGCTGCACTTGTCTGACTCGCCGAGCTCTTGGGAGTCTGGCTCTGATTGGGCATCCCTGCAACGGTCAGCGTGATCGGCGTGGTGCCAGGCAAGCTGTTCGTTGTGCCGACCTGCGTCAAAACCAGGCCTGGCTGCCCAACAATTTGGCAAGTCTGAAGGATCGACTGGAGACCGTTGGTGGCCGAGAGATGGTGAGCTGGGATGACCGTGATGGTCTGAGGCACTGTGTGTACCGTGCCGTTGAACTGCTTCCTTCTAGCCTCCTCCACCTCCTCGGGTGTCCAGCTGACGCCGTGCTTCAAACGCTGGGCAGAGAACCAGATCTTGATCTGCTCCTCACTGAACTTGGTCTGGGCTGCCAAGCCCATGATCTCGGACACGGACGGGTAGGGGAACTTCTTGTAGGTGTTCACCAGGAGAGCATTGGAGTCCATGGCCGCGTTGTAGCTGGGAATGCTGCTGACTGGAATGAGGAGCTGAGTTTGAGCATTCTGCTGGGCCTGTAAGGCCGACAGGACCTGGGCCAAGCCAGCAGGAAGCACCGTGGCAGGGTTCACCACCGATTTCTTTTGCTCAGCAGGTGCCGGATTGGCAATGCTGACAAACACGCCAGGTTTCGTCTCGGTAAGAATCTGGTTTGCGACGTCCGCCATTATGGACGAACCTACCAACGATGGTTCCAGCGGTTCCAGATCGTTATCGCCTTCAAGTAACCCTTCACCGTCGTCCGGCCCTTTAAGAGACACAGCTATTCTTTTGGGTTCAGGCTTCTTCTTCATGATGGGCGTCTTGCTGAGAGAGATCCCAGAGATGGACGGGTCTTCAGCGTCCTCCGGGTCGGCCTGAACGACGCTTCCGTCAGAGTTCAGATCAGTGACGGCCTGTTCCACGCCACACTGATTCGGCCCTTTCCCTCCAGGGTGGCTCAACAGGTCCTCGTAATCTGAGAAACAAAATTACAATGGTAAAACACGCCTTCTAATCTCATCCGAAAGGAGGATCACGGGACCAACCCTCACCTCCCTCGGTTTCCAACGGGACCCCGACGCCGTCCGCGGGTCCTTCGGCAGGGGTTTCGACTCCTTCTTGGCCCGCCATGGCTTCCATGTCTGCGTCATGTTCCACCACGTCTGAGGGAAGCACCATGCAGGGGGTGGTGGACTTCCTTCTGCTCGACATCGCGTCTTAAGCGCCAGACCGGATTCGTGAAGAAAAAGACTGAACCAGTTTGCACTCACATGCTAAAATGTCCAACCTGCTGAAAGACAGAACCAAACATTGCAGTTACAGTCTAACATCGACCTGCAACTCTGCCCCAACTCTTCGGCTTTCCTTTTAACCCCTCATTCCATTTCCGTCAGATCCCTCCTTCAGCAACGACTGTCCAGAAACCAAACCTATCACCGTTTCTATTTCGGTTAGTTCTAAGACCTAGGAAACTCCCTCAGGTCCCTTTAAGTGCCTTAAAACCTTAACCCACCACCCTGGGTTCGAGTGGGGCGTCGCACGGGAGGGAGAGAGACCCCTGCTGGCCAGGTCTGACCCTGACCAGACGCTCCCTCTTCTCCGGGGTAGTCACCCGAGTCAAGGCGACCCTAACCAGAACAAAATATGCAAACAAAAACAGTCCGAACGTCAAAGATTTGTTTAAAATCAATAATTAACCTAATATGTACCTGACAAACACTGTAACCATATCAGGTAAAAAAAAAGGACGCTTTTATAAGGATTAAATAATAAGGGAAGACATTTTGGAGAGTTTGGAAATCTGACAGGTTAATAACTTTATCCCATTACATAAGCTGTGCTGGATTTGGAGTTAAACTTGTGTTTAGATTTAGGTTATAAAAGGCCGAATGTGATCAGGATTCGGTTTAAATGACTCGGAGGACGATGGAGTAACTTACCTGATGATCAGCAAGGCCACTTAGGTCCGTTTCAGCGCCTCGGAGCGAAGCACCTATGCTATGCTAAGCTAGGCTAGGCTAAGCTAAGCTACGCTAACTGGCCGATTCTCTGCAGGCGCTGGAAACCGTGCATGTGGATCTCACACCGGACCGATCCGCTTTTCTCTAGCACGCCTCGGATAAGGCACCGACCAGCCGGATCCTCACAACCGACATCGTTTATAAAGCGAAAGCAGCGCTTATTTGTGCATTTTAATTCCCGTTTTTTTTTAATGGCTGTCAATGTGTTACAGCGTTACGTCATCGCCAGGCGACCCCCCCCACACCCCGATCACCTAAAGACAGTCGGCGGTTCTGTTTTTTTTACTCCCCCTTTGCAAATCTGGA
>JAVSBV010000083.1:3620676-3633536 GCA_033117975.1 Parotocinclus spilosoma | reverse complement strand
TCACCTCCCGCTGGTTTTGCTCTTGTCAACACAACTTTTTGGATTTCCTGACCTTTAATAAAAGCATAAATTCTCCCCGAGATAAAAAATTCATCCCATATCTCGCTGATCTGCTTTTCGGATTGCAGTTCACCTTCCACCACCACAAGGACCCTAGACACAATGCCAAATGAAATGCTGTTTCTTAAAGATAGTAGCCTAGATGTCCTTGAGTGGCCAAGTCAGAGCCCTGAGACAAATTTGAGACCTAAAACCTGACTCGGGCAATCCATGGCCAATCCACCCCATGAAATTTGACTGAACTTATTACATTATCTTAGGAAAATATTGCAATAGGCTTGATGTTGTTCATAAAATATGTATTCTGAGCATCTACTGGTAGCAAAGGACAGTCTAAGTTGACAAGTCATTTGATCTGAAAACGTCTTTTTACCCGGAATTACGTGGCATGTCCTGTCTACCGTTTTCTCCTTCAATCAGTACCTCCTGATACCGCCAGCCCAAGAAACGGGTCTGTAATACTTTCCAGCTCCTGTGTTTCCAGCCCAAACGTTCGACTGTAGCGTTCTGAACATATTTATCAACTTAGAAGAACAGAGAGCTACAGCAGACCGAGGCAGGGAGGGGGGGAGGATAAGAAGGAAGGTTTAAGCCCAGATAATATTTATCACTGCACATGACAGGGCTTTCAGCCGCTCTTCATTTCCATTCGGCAGATTAAAGTTTTTAATATGACTATTTACCAAAATCTGGCTGCCGAGATAACAACAAAGTGGGATACGCCGGTGCTAAATGGCAGAATTAGGACATTGTTTCAAAGGGAAAAGCTGGACAATTAATTAAAGCGCTCTGTTAGCTTTCCGAGATGTGCAAACACGCCCGGCGGAGCTTCAAAATGAAGGAGGACTTGCGAATTCGTGTCCAGCTGCTGCGAGGCATTAGCAGGAGCAGGAACGCCGCTACACGGGTTAGCGCTTAACGCGGCGCTTAACGAGTCCATTAGGAAACCGAGGGAGCTTCAGAAACGCGAGCTTATATTCAAATACCTTATTTTTCGCCTGACGCCTCTCTAGAGCCTACGCTCTTATCTAATCTGAGCGAGGTAGTACATGTCGTAGCGGTGGAGTGCTAATAAAATAGCGCTCGCATGCACGAGTTCTTATCAGGCAGAGGATCTAGTGTGAGGAGACACTTCATACTGGTCCTCTTCATCAGCCGGATCCTGTCACTGACACCACGCCGTGCCTGGAGAGCTTCTTCCAGATTCTTATCTCCTAATTAAAATAACAAAAGTCCCGTCGCCGTTGAGATCAGCGCCCGTCTGGGGTGCAGAAGGAAAGCGACTTTGGTACGTTCAGACCCTGAAAGGGCCGCCAACCTTCATGAAGATACACAATGAAGGAGTTAACTAATTCAGAATTTCCATTTTTTAAACAAGTATTCACCTGATACTGATCCTACAGATGTCCTATGAGCTCGCTTGGTCAAAACATCTCATGTAGGAAACAAACCAAAACCACGGACAACTTATGAGATCTTACAAAAAGACCTTCTGGCTTTCCCCATGGCCCTTTCCAGGCTACATAATGGCAACACTGGCATCTACTTTACTTTGCAACTTTATAATAGTGTTTGGTTCAGTTCAGTCCATCCTGTATTTTCGGTGGTATTTTCACCCCAGTGCTCCCAGTAGCTGCCCCGAGTAGGTTCCAAACCCTGCTGCTGGCCTACAAAGACAAACATGGCCCAGCTCCTTCTTAGTTCTTCTTAGGCTCAAATCTACATCTGCTCTGTACCTTGTTCCATTCGCAACATGAGCTTGGCTCGACTGGACCCAAAACACAAAATTAAAGAAAGACAAGCATCATGACTCTTCTCCTGGCACACAGGTACTAACAGGAACTCCCACTGGATGTCTGAAACCACTCTTACATCTTTAATAATGAAATATGTTTATATTTTAACATTTATGGGATTTAGCAGACGCCCTTATCCAGAGTGACTTACAATAAATACAGTCTTACAATCCAAGCAATAGTGGGTTAAGGACTTTTCTTAGTCGCTGGACCCAACTGTGGCAGAGGTGGGATTTAAACCCTGGACCTTCTGGTCCAAAGTCCAGTACCTTAACCACTAGGCTACCACAGTTTGGTGTTTCACCAAATCAAATCCTACCAGGATTAAGTTGGACTGCGTTCATGGGGAATTGCTTGTTTGTATTAGTGTGAAATACTGTCTGGTTTTCATGATAATTAGGATCTGTATCAGGAATCACTTGATAGTCCAAAAACTTGGAAAACGGGGATGGGACCGTGGCGTTGTGGCGCTATAGGTACTGGATTACTGAATCCCCTTATTGCTGTTAGGTGGAGTAACTGGGATTGTGGGTTGTATCTGTTCTGTAAACGTTACAATGGGTTCTGTGGCTTCGGTCCACTGAACATCTACCTAGAAGTCCTATGTCCTCACGCGTAGCAGGACGACCCGAAGCGCCAATAAAAAGTGGAATCTGCTTGGCCCGGCGTGTTTTTTTTTTCCAGTCAGAGGCTTTGTGCGGCGGCCAGCGCGGGTGCTACGGAGGCTATTGTGAGCCTCCTCCTGCAGCGCACCTGATAAAAGAATAAAGAACTCTGACATATTCCTAAAACAATGGAGGAATTAAGGGGAGACAATAAGCCAGCTGCTTCATTTAAAGCATCAAAAAGCCCCGGCATCCTGTACCGAGTCCAGATAATTAAAAAACGCCCCTACATTCCCTCAGTGTGGCGTACGGTGGCTCTCCGTCGCTCCCGAATCCGCGTTCGCCGTTAGCAGCTAATAATGGGTTTGAACGTGCAGTTAAAGAGGTGGACATAAAGGAGCGGGAGATGTAAATTACCGAATTACACATCTAAGCACTCTCCGATGATGAATCGAACCGAATCACAGGAGTGCACGTATCGAGTCGCCCGAGATTTCAAAAGAGCGCTTTAATTGCTTTGAGAAAGACCTCGTCGAAAATGTTCTGTACACGGCCCGAAGTACAGTCATTCCATATCTTAATGAAAACAGAAACAAATCTCTCTCTCTCTCTCTCTCTCTCTCTCTCTCTCTTTGGTAAACAACAAAGTGGCGAGGGACTGACAGAAGGGGGAGGATAATTAAACTGGCCTGAAGACAGGTATTCAAATGTTTTTGCGTCTAAACAGCGCAGGACTTTAATAGTTTGCCGTAAAACGCGTAGTTAGGCGCATCAGCCTCCGTCTCACCCATCTGTCCCGACGAAATGAGTGCGGCAGGCGCTCCGAGAGAGGAACAAAATCCCAAAATATATAAACATGCCCCCCGAAAAACATCGTCTGTCTGCTCTAGCAATTAAACCACACGGCAAGTCCGAGTCATTTAATCAGACGCTCGATTGTTAGTTATTAAATTTAGAATGAAATGAAATAAGGGTGTAGACTTGGATGGATGTAACGTTTTATCCCCTGTCGTCCTTGCCAAGGTGCCAGGGATGGATCCCAGAGAACTGTGCTGGCACCGGGCGCTACATTGTTTTTGGCAATGCAAACTCATTTGAGTGTTTAATGTAAAAACGGTAGTAAAGAACAGAACCTAGGTCCCACCCTAAAGCACGACAGAGGACGATATTTAGGTTTTGTTTTCCTCACAATTGAGTACAACCCTTAAGGGGCGGGGGGCACGGGGGTTCGGTGGGTGGCACCGCTGCCTCACAGCAAGACGGTCCCGGGTTTGATCCCAGGGTGGAGCGGCTTGGGTCCTTTCTGTATGGAGTCTGCACGTCATCCCCGTGTTTGAGTGGGTTTACTCCGAGTACTATGGTTTAATCCCAAAGTCCAAAGACATGCGTGTTGGGTTAATTAGTGTCTCTAAAATTGTCCCTGACTTGTGTATGTGCATGTGTATGTTTATGTGTATGCATGACCAGTCTAGAGATGAACTTGTGGAGAAATCCCGTATTCGTGCTTTGTAGAAATATTTCTGATTGCTTTTTTTGATCGCGACCACAAGGGGGCACTCTCCTCATTGCTTTGATACAGCTCGAATCGGTCACACCGAGCTGCTATTTGAATCCACCATAAAAATAAGATCTCGCATTTCCCATCGGTGCCACGGGTTTCAGTTTGAGGTCAGTTATCAAACATGTAATATGTAAACAAATCTGGGAGTTTCATCAAGCTTAAAGTTACTCAGGCACAACATTTAAAGAGTATTTAATCATCCAAACCAGGTCACTGAGCAAGAACCCCTAACTCCCCACCCCCCAACCACCCCACCCTACTCGAGATCTTTTCAGCTAATTCACTTCATTCTCTCTCTTTGAAACGAATTCTTCTTAATACGCACAATGAGCGCTTCGAAAAAAAGTTTCTGTTCCAATCTGATAAAGCATAATATTAAAAATGAGATATTCTCGCTCATAATTAAATGCTGTTTCGCTGAAAAGTCCCTGGAGATGCGAGCAGCTCTTTTCGGAGCCGAGTGGAAACGAGACTGCCTTGATTTGGGGCTGAAATGAAGAGCTGCAGACGTGAAGGATTGGAAATGTGTTTTACACGTCAATTAGGAGGGAGACCGTCCCGTTTAAAACGTGGTCCAAGCGCTGAGGATTTGGACCGCATAGCCTGGAACGTGTCTGGTATTATTTTTTGTCAGTTGATTGTTGGACGTAAAGCGCTGGAATGTCGACCGATCTGTGTGATATTTTCCTCTAGCATTACTTTCGACACTTGTTCCACGGTCCCCTGAGTAAAGCAGGTCTGCGTTTTTTTCCCGAACTGCTTGTGGCCGGTCGACATGTGCTTACCGAGGCCCCTGCTGGGACACGCACGGTCCGTACACAGCCCCGCTGCCCATTTTGACCAGCCGCATTAATGCGTGCCCACGGCGTCGACGGGGAGCTCTGCGCCGGACCCCCAGCTGTGCTCGATGGCCTGTGTCCCCCTACCCAGCATGCCTCGCTCCAGGGAGCAGGTGAGCCTAACAGCCCTCCTGCATCATGGCTCTTTCTCCGGGACACATGGGCTCATGGAATGCTGCCCTCCTGCAAATGGCTCGGGCTGCTTCCTGCAAAAGGTTTGGCGTCGTTGGGAGACGGAATGCGCCAGACCGGTGCATCTGTCGACCATTTTGGATATGACAGATGACGAGTCGGCTAATCGGAGGAGCACCGAGCGGCGAGATCTGGGATAAAAAAAACTCCCCGATGCGCACCGAAAAACGCCTTTCCAGCGGACAGATCTGGTCTTCAGGGGGCCTAATAAGACAGAGATGAATCAATCACGTCAAAAAGAACCTCCGTCCACCAAAGAAATGCCCCGTCCCAGCCCTGTACCCGTCACGACCCGCTCCAGCCCCTGTCTAACTCCGCGCATAGGTGCAAGTGAGCTCTAATTGCGCCCTCGGTCGTAGAGCCGCGGGCCGAGCAAGTAACCGGTGGCTACAGGGTCTAATTGCATTTGTCGGATTGGCACGGAGGGAAGGTGCCCGCTGCCCTCACCCGTCGCCGTTCCGCCATGCTGGCACGGAACCTGCGCTGCCCCCGGGTGGTGTGGTGCGGCCATCTGGAGCCGACATCTGTCCCTGTGTTGATCGCGCAAGTTTTAGCACTTGATCAAACGCGTGGCGACAGGAAATTGCTCCTCTCCCCGCAGGAAAAGGCGCGAGGCTTATGTGGGGGTAATAGAGTGGAACAGAGAGGCCATGGAGAGAGAGAAAGAGAGAGAGAGCATCGGTGGCAGCAGCGGCACTGCCATGTGAGAGCCTCTGTGTGTGTGTGTGTGTGTGTGTGTGTGTGTGTGTGTGTAAGGGGGGGGGGTATTTCAGCCCATTTTAGAAACTGTGTATCTTTTTCTTTATCTCTGACGCTCTTACAGTTCCCAGTTCCTCCCCTCCAACCACTTCCTGTTTTACTGCTGTAAACGAGCTGACAGACAGGCCAAATTCCCTCACTCGTCCATCGGCATCGGCGGCATTAGAGAAACGTGCAACCTTCCGAAATCCAACCCCCGAAGAACCTCACCGTTTGAGGGGAAATGACACAAAATTGAAAAACGTTTCTCGCCTTTTATTCAAAAGTTCATTATTTTCTAAACGCAAACGATTCCCTTGTCACATTGGGCCACCCGCGTGTGTCGCTGCACTGTACCACCTCTTCTCAGTCTACAAATCGCAGATATTTATTGCCCAATCATCCTTTTGCACTGCCCTCTACAGGAGCCTGAAGTTACTTACCCCCTTACCACCAGCACGGTCATCATTTTGTTTTTGTGTTTTTTTTCTGGTTGCCTTTTAAGAAAGTGACTGAAAATGTATTCTGTCGTCAGACCACTGCCAAAACGTGGCCTGAGACTTTTGCACAGCAGCGCAAGTTGTTGAACTATTTGAGTGTAATAGCAATTTTTTGCCTGCTTTGCATTTCCTTTTAAGTCTGCTCCAAAAAACAAGCGAGCAAGCTGTGGGAAGAACGAGCTTAAAGCGTGAGTCATGCGCCGTGTGTGTGTGAGAGAGAGAGTGAGCGGGAGAGAGAGGGAGAGAGGAGGAATATGACCAGGGGAGGCGATAAAAAATTATCAGTGAGTGTGTTTTCCTGTTTGGTTTTAATCTACATTTAATTAAATTCTTATCTGCTGTGTGCTTATGGCTGCATTTGAATGGAGCCCCTGCATTCATTATGAATGGTAAAATTGAAGCGGCTACATTGTGTGTGGCCCCAATAAAGCCGACGAGAGGCACGTGCGGAAAAATAAGTCAATTAAGATGGGTCGTTAAATTACGGCTGTATCAAAACAAGAGGCGGAGGCCACCCTCTATAATAGAAACCTGACAGCGCCGAGTTGACTGCTGTTAATGTACATCATATTTGATACCGCCAATTGTGTTAGGAGGGTCGCGTTGTGCGCCGTTCCGGGTGATGATAGGGGGCGAAGACGGGCGTCGGGGGTTATTTAACAAAAGGAGGTCAAGTTAGAAGCGTTCGGTTAATTAACCTTCGCTGTGGCGAGTAATAAATCCTCGCCATCGTTAAGAAGAATACTCCAGATCCGTACGACGGATTCTCCTTAAAACACTCGCAGCATTTGCGCGAGAGTTAAGACTCTGATCTGCTCATTAGAAGCTTGTCGATCCTTCGAGCAAAAGCCCTTAACTTTCTCCTCTAAGAAAGATCTGCTCTCATATTTTCTTCCCTCCAAAGCTCTGCTCCCGTGGCCCTCGGTCCTCATCCTGTCCTCCTCGTCCCAGCTCATCACTGGCAGCATTAGCCCTGCCTTTGCATCCGCTCCGAGGATGAATGAGCGACCGCCGGCACGTAGAGGGATCGCACTAGATAATCGCGCCGCGCCGCCTCGGATCTGCTCTTCTAAAATAATGTCGGGGGAGCAGAGGGGGTCCGGGAGCAGGTTATCTCGGTCCGCTCTCTATTTGCTGTTTAAACCTTAACGGGGACGCGAGCGGCTGCCGAGAGCAAATATGTCTGGAGTCAGGAGGAACTGGAGTGGAAATGTTCCGGGGGAGAGATTAGGCACGGCGTAGGCCAGAGGAGATGAAACTCCACCGCTGGAATGGCTTTTATGCCTCCTGAGAGGGACGTGCAGAGAAGGGACGGTGCATTTCGAGCAGGTCCGAACCTTACACCGATTCACAACAGTACCCAGCAAATTACTGTCATGTCCAAATACAAGGTTCTATTAAGGTATTAAGGCCTCCTCCCTCCAAAATATCTACACTGAAATTATTTATATAAAACCGCAAATCATCTCTCGTTAATCCAATCCAATAACCAAAGACAAAGACACTACAAAAGACCAGGGGCGGAACCGGTCGGATCAGGCGTTCTCGTGCAGTCCGCCATCTAATGTAATTGCATTTTAGAACACCAGAGGGCGCAGTCATGCTCAGAGGTACATCCCGTGTTCATTGAGACTCAATTTCTTCCGAGTGCATTAGACGATAGATTGTTTTCGTTAACGTATTTAACAGGATTTTGGATCGTTATTCTTCAGGAATATTTTCACTGTGATATCGGAGATACGCCGAAGTTACGGCGGTTACACTTTTAAACCTGTTTCTTTTATTCGTTTATTTGAATTGCAGGCTGAATTTGTACAAGGACATTTCTCTTTTCATTCAGACAAAAAAAGGAACGTCTTTTACCGAAGTAAAATCGATAATCGCGAAAGAACCGCGGACTCGGCATCGTGGATCAAACAGAATCGTGAGCAGAGCCTCACGATGCTAAATTAGAACCGCTTTTACGTAACTCTCATTTGAAGAATTTCATATGGATTTTGCAAACGATTTCCTCGATCTTCTTTTAAGAACTCCTGAAATTATCTGAAATGGTGCCTAATTAAAAAAAAAATCCAATGTGCTTTAATTGTAGGGATTAAACTTGGCGGAAATAGATTTCTCCTAGTTACTGGAACTATGTTGGCTGGTAGGAACTGATCTAGAACCAGAAACACAATGGTTCCTGTTTGGCCTGTTTTATTGGGCAGTGGAAAATGGCTTTAACCCTTTCTATCCTGATTTGATTGGAATGAAGCAAAGAGTTTGTTCAGAGGATCGAACACGCACACACGCACACACACACACACACACACACACACACACACACCCACACACACACTCTCTCTTTCACTGGATGCTGTACCATACTGTATGACTGATCCTGCTGGACTATTTCTATTGTCTTTGGCATTTGTTATCGTCATGTCCCTTCAGTTAATCAAACACACACACACACACACACACACACACACACACACACACACACACACAATGCTTCATTACCATCATAAAGCTGCCCCTCATCACCCTCTAACCCCACTTCCAACCTTTATACACTCGTGTTAAAACAAAGAGCGCAGATAATTACCTGTGTTTTTATTTCCCACCGAAGAGAGGCGTCACTTAAACGGCGTAAATATTCATATTGCAAATCGGTCGACCTCAAGGTGACACCGAGTGATATTTACGCCCGTGTGCAAAAGTTTTTAAACCCCCCACCCTGCTCAAGAAGCAATCGGGCCGTGCAAACGAGTGAAACGATATAGAGCTCAGTCCCTTTTTTAAAAAAAAGACATTTGGGCCTGTCCATTTATCAATAAAGATAAATAAATAAACAAACACACCCACAAAACCTTTACAGTTGTGTATTCTTGTTTAGATCCCTGATTATTAGGAATAGATGATGTTACTGAGGTCTAAAAGCACTTTTGTAAGTCGCTCTGGATAAAGGCGTCTGTTAAAGAAATCAATCAGTAAATTAAGGCATTAATTAAAAAATTAAGGCAAAACAACAGAACATATTCATCACTTCAGTAACTCAGATGTGAATAATTTCATGTCAGTGCCGAGGCACAACTTTTTGGGTGGATATTATTGGAATATCGAAATGAATCCAGAATTGAAATAATATAAAAATATATTGAAATATATTGAAATATATTGATTTGTACCGTAGGTCGTGTTTAACTTTAATAAGCCTGATCTGAGCACACCGGGCGATGCCGGGGTGTAAACGGACGTGCGTGGTAATTGCGAGGCTTGCTGTTTGTAACGTGCAATTTGAATATGAAAGCATTTCGGCTTGTTACCGGACCGAGTAACGAAGTGCTGTCATTCAGTGCCACTCTGCTGCCTGGCTAAGCTAAGCTGCTTTACACTGACACCCTTCAGAGAACCGGTCGCACCTTCCTTAGAGGAACTACACACACACACACACACGCGCGCAGACGCTCATACCTCTGGTTTGAAGATGGTCTGTGCCTGCATGTGTCGACTTCATCAGAAGCAGTGTGGGGGGAGTCGCGGCCCCCCACACCTCATTAAAGAGCTTCTGACAGACTACGCCTTTAATGCTGCCTTAATCTGCTCCGAATCGCTCTAAATGTCAAGCCGGGGCTGGGGACGTCTACTACACCCCACTGGTGGCTTAGTGGAGGACAAGCCCTCACCCTTACTCGTACACCATTCCTACCGTGTCCTGCTGGCTGGACCTGGACACACATACAGGACTCTCAGAGACCATGTGATCAGTGAGCTTAGGACGGGGCTCTTTGTTTATGGCTTTGGGTGATGCATCGGATTTTGAGACCTGGTGCAAAACAAGTTTGTTTCGTCTGCTATTATGTGGTATTATGGTAGTGCTATTTTGGACTCGTTTGTGGACACAGAACTGCATTTGACTTTATCGTCACCACCCAGCGTTAATAAAGTGCAGCTACAAAAACGGCAGGGTTTATTAGGAATAATCGATTATTAAAACAGAATTCATTCTAAAGTATTATTTAGAAATACAGTCGATTCTGGTTAATGGGACCAGCCGCTTATTCGGACCAAATCCTAAAGGACCCAAACAAATCCTATTATATACGTGTAATGTTATTCGCTTATTTGGACCAAAAATCCGCTTAATCGGACCAAAGAACGTGAGAAGTGAAAAATAAAAATAATCCACAAGTCACCACCTAGTGGATGCAAAGCAGATCTGCGATTTATGGGAGGAATTTTGGAATTCACGGGAGAATTTATGCTTTGATTCCCACCACTTTCTTAATTTTGTTGAAGTGCAGTCCGTCAAGAGAACGCGTCAGATCACACTGGATAAGTTGTTCAAACATTGACTGGAATTTAGAAAGAACTTGTTTTTTACAGTATATGCTTTGCATGCTGAGTACCTATACATTGTGTTGTAGATCGTTTCGAAAAACTTGTTTGCAAATGTACAAGTATTTTTCAATTAACAAAGTTCGCAAGCAATAGTAGTTCTTTTTGTACGTTCGCTATACGTGTAAATCGCACAATAAAGGTTTAATAAACATTTAATATACTACATAACACGTCCTGTCTTGTAACATAGGGCATTTTCATTTAAACGGACCAGCCGGTTATTAGGACCAAAACAGACATTCAAATGCTCCAGTGTCCTCCCAGTTACCACACATACATGCAGTATCATTCATTTATTCAGTCACTGTAAACTCTCTCACTGTGATTGGCTCTGGGTAGTACCATTATAACCTTGCTCCTGCTCAAATAGCCATTGATCCTAATGCAGGATTATATATATAACCAAACAATTTGCTTTGAAATACAAACTCTTTGAATATTCTTTTTGTGGTGAATTTGGGGCTGCTTTTCTGTATAGATGACTGAAGAGAAATGGAATGAGATAAAAGAACAGAACAATGAATACATTTAAGAATAAAGAAGGCAAAATTTATCTTTAGAAATTCACTAGCTGCAAGACCAGCCTGGAGTTTGAACCCAGGATCTCCAGAGCTGCTGTTTCCAGAAACATGGTTGGTTCCAATGCTAAC
The DNA here is from genome assembly GCA_033117975.1 of Parotocinclus spilosoma. NCBI lineage: Eukaryota > Metazoa > Chordata > Actinopteri > Siluriformes > Loricariidae > Parotocinclus > Parotocinclus spilosoma. The sequence goes on along the minus strand of JAVSBV010000083.1, from coordinate 3,622,212 downwards.
ACATTAGTTCCAATGCTAAACTGAAAGATGTATACAGTTTTATAAGCTGAGTGATATTGCAAAACGTAAAGTACACTAATGGGCATCTATTCAAATTCTGAATAATTTTTTTTTTTAGTTTTCATGTTTAATCCTGCTCATTTCTAGTTAGGGTTGGAGGGGCTTCAGGGTTACAGTTATTATAATGATGATAATGAATACAGTTATAAACTAATGATGTGAATGATAAATATTTAGTATTAATTTTGATAGTTGTTTGTCAGCAGCAAACAGGCATGCAAAGCAGGACACTGGAATATATCAGCACAGTTTGAGTCTATATTGAGATTGTTGATTAATCACAAGTACAGACATATCAGATTACTGGAGACGTTTTGCTCAGCAGTAAACCTGAGAGACAAGAGTCTTAAGTAAAAGTAATTTTCTTTCCCTATGGGTATAGCTGGAAAATGCAGAAGATTTAATAATTGAGATATTGATTATTGATAGGCTATATTTTCCAACAATCATGGAATGGTGTTTTTTTTTTCAATTAAACACAATTGTTGTCTATAAGAATGCCAGTTATCTGTTTTATGTATATAGGAGATTTAACTTTAGACACTGCCAAAATATTTGGCGTTGAGGCTTGGTCTTCAGTATTTTTAACGTAATAGATGGTGGTGGAAGAGCCTTCATCAGAACTTATTTATAATCAATAGCTTACGGCTATACAGCTAACTAGCTCTGCCAGCCGGCTTAACTGGCCACATGACGCACACACACACACACACTCACCCATGGCCAGTGGATCAATGAAGGGTCAAAGTTCACAAATCAGACCCTATAATTCACTGTGGTAATTTGTCCTGAGCAGCTGCACTTAATCTGTTGTTCACAGAACATAAAACCCTATAAAACTGTAACAATAAGAGCTTCTATGCCAAATATACTTTCATACTATGCCAGTTTGATGTTGTAGTATATACAGTATTTAAAATAAATTGTTTCACTCGAAATGTGTTCAAGAACCCTTTTAATTTCATTTATTATTGAGATCTGTAATATATATGTAATTGTTATATTTATTTCAGAAGACATTATTTAACCAATTTACATTATGAAATGCCAACATTCAATCATTAACATTTTTTCAAATCAAACACATAGTCTTCAGCAAACATATACTAAGTATTTATCATCAATCACGCACCTTTACCAACTAACACCAACCTTTACTATCAAACACCAACACTTACCAGCTCACACTCTTTTAACAAAATCCACCTACTAATACTCGAATGAAGCATACATACATAGCATACAGCAACATCATAATCAACAACATTTCTTAATCCACAACACATTTAAGTAGCCAGCATTTACCTACCTACATTTTATCAGACTCAGACTGAGCAACATATAGTTTGGTATAAACGAATGTCCAAATCAGTGACTGTACTGAACATGAGTGTACTGAACACACACACACACACACACACACACACACACACACACAGAGACACACACACACACAGAGACACACACACACACACA
>JAVSBV010000083.1:3575907-3595982 GCA_033117975.1 Parotocinclus spilosoma | reverse complement strand
TATTATATTATCATATAAGGCCAATCCCAAATTATGAAACCTAGGGTGACAGTGGAAAGGAAACATTCCCCAAACATTATAAGGAAAAAACCTTGGGAGGACCAACACTTAAAAAGAGACCCATCCTTCTTGGGTGGCAGGAATGGGAAAGCAGTGGCCAGACCTTCATTACTGTTGCCACTGTGCTGCCTAAATATTACATATTTCTCCAAATTTGAACACATACATTACATTTTAAATCCATTTACATTATCAAATCTACATGCAGGGATGGAAAGCTACAAATTACAGTTACTTACTTTACTGTATTTGATGTAATTAAATTTTTTTTAATGAGTAATACTTTTTAAAGTAGCATTTTAAATCTGTAAATTTACTTACGTACTTTTTGTGTGAAATATTGTACGTCCCTACTTTACATCACATATTTTACTAAGTAAATTAAATATGCATCACAAAAAGAAGTGACCCAGACAAGAGCCCAGTAAATGATGGGCAAGGGAACAAACTGGCACCACAACTACAAGAAAGATGGAGATGGGCAAGTCAGATACCAGTGCAGACCCGACAGCAAAGCCCCATTGACTTCTCTTGAAGCTGAGCTAGAAGGAGATAAGGGGAACCCCCTGGTCATCTTTAAAGGGACTTTTTTTTTTAAAGGACACCAGATTAATTATGCTCTTTTATAGACTTTTGGTGGTCATATTGCTTGAAAATGTTTTATAGTATAGTCTGCTCTAAAATAAAGCATTATACCGCCCTACATTTTTATATGTTGTTTGTCAACTTTTTATTTTGTATTTTGTGTTATATTGCACTTTAAATTTTGAAGGTGTTTTAAATAAAAGCAGCTAGTTGAGATATTTTAGCCCCATGATTTTTGCACTACACAGAAAAGACCACCTCCCACTGTTTAAGCAACTATGTAACTATATTAGTTACTTTTTACTTTTAATTGAGTAACTTTTTAGACCATCAGTTTCACTTGTTCTTAGATGAGATGTCATTAGAGTAACAGTATTATTACTTAAATAGAACATTTTAGTACTCTTTGCACCTGTCTACCTGAATGATTGCATCAATCTTACGTCTCTCTGGATAGTGTTGTAAATGTAATGGTTTATTTAAATTTGCATAAATGTTAAATCTAGCTTTATTTCCTTAAATTCGCAATATTCACATATTACAATTCACAATGCTATTTGACCATGGCTTTGCAGACTGTTAATCTGTAAAACGTAACTGGTATAGCCGTTTTGCAAAACATTGATTTTCTAGTTAGTAACACAACAGTAAGATATGTTTACACTTTCCCTGGGTTAGTTTTGTTACTCTGCTTTCTCACCCACTTAAGAATTCTGGATAGTGGAATCAATATATTGAGTGTCACATGTTTTCCCTCTGATGACCTTCGCACATTGGTGCTGGACAGTGTTGCGAATTAGCCTCGTGCAGCCTGCAACCCACGTGTACTTTGCCCTCTGTATTACAAATGCATGTTTGTCCATCTTTACAAATGGTTTACTATTCCTCTGTCTGAAAGGCCAGTTCTTGTCTTTTCCACTGGCTCTGAGGCAGGTTAAATCAACTGGCTTGAAAGCATGCCATTCAGTGGTGTTGTATTGATTTGCATGTTTTGCCATTTGACATCAACAAGAAGATAATACTTTTCTAACCCTAGACTCTAGGAAATTATTAGTTTATTTAAACAGGTCAACAGCATAAATACAGTCTTCGATTGATCTTAAAATGAATGTATTGACATGAGTAACATGGGACGCAATGTTTATGGCACTGTGCAGTGCAATGTTTAGTTAGCAGGATACTCATAATGATTAAACAAAATAAATAAAAATCTATTGACTAAATTGTCAACAAGTCGCTTTCCTAGTAGTCACATTGAATTGGCAGCCCAAGCTTAAAGACATGCCCTCTTCAGCTTACAACATGCTAGCAAACCTTACTAGGATGAAGATAGTTTGATATTATTATTGAACAGAAATATTGGTGCACTTTTGTTGTTTTACTAAATGAAAAGAGGTTAGCACAACCTTTGTAGAGCACAAACTTAAACATGACATAACGATATTTCATTATGGGACATGTCATTTTGAAGTATCTCCTAATTGTAATGAGCAGTATATGTTACATTTTTAGATATTAGAGCTGATTTAGATTGGAAAGTCAGTACAATATGTGTAAATAAATAAGACTCTAGAGAAAATGGCTCCGTGTTCCATCTATATGTTGGCTGTCACTTGTCTGGACAGTGATTTCCATATCAATATTTGAGTGGCGGTGAATAATTTATAGGCTCAGTGATGAAAGTGAAAGATGCCCGCCCTCGATCCTGCCATGCTTAGCTCTTCAGCATGTAAGTGTGTATATGTGTGTGTGTGTGTGTGTGTGTGTGTGTGTTGGAGAATGAGACAGAGTGATTGTTCATTGGTCAGTGTTCATTGTTAAAGGGTCAGTCATCTCTTGGTCAGTCTCTCAGAGCACTCTCTATCACACTCTGCTAAAGAGAACTATGGGATGTGAGAGTTCAGCAGAAAGAGACATCTGCTGTATGAGAGAAAAAAGCCCTAATTATTCATGACCATTAAAGCATTGAGGATTTAGTCTGTGGCATATGTGTCTTTCTCCTTCAGCACATTGCACACAGCACAATTGTAACAGGCTTATTCATTGGCTGGCACTTTCTCAGTCTGACAGTAGCGTTAAGTATTCATGCAAGCAACTGTGGACCCTTTATTTCATTCTCATAATTCATTATCATTTTCTCCAATTATGTCCTAGGCTAGTATACACCAATAATGGGCAGTCCAAAGCATAAGTTCTCCAACAGCTCATGTAATGTGGGTAGTCGTATCCCTGTGGTAAATGTACTGGATTGTGGATACAAATCCCAGTACTGCCAGGCTGCTACTGTTGAGAGCTTATACAAGGTTATTAACCTATTAACTGTAAATCTCGTTGGATAAAGACGCCTGCTGCATGCTATAAATGTTCAATGTCTTTTATGCATAGGGAGTAGTTCTCACAGTGCCCCATACTATTACAGTACATTCATTCATTCATTTTCTTATCCCCTTTAATCCTTGCAGGGTCATGGAGAAGCCTGTGCCTAGCAGGCGGAACAGGGTGCATGGCAACAAATCTAGACAGGGCACCAATCCATTTTAGAGCACAGTCACACACTAAGGGTACTTAATATAAAAAAATAAATTAATCTAACACACATCTTTGGAATGTGGAAATTGCCTGGGATAAACCCACATGAACACGAGGAGGATATGCAACCTCCACAAAGGTACAGTCCAGGGACCTGATCACATCTTGAAGCTGTGAGGTGGCAGTGCTAACAACTGCCATGCTGCCCTACTACTGTGCAGTACTTCATATTATGACAGAAAGGTAGAAACACTACTTGTGATCTACTAATCTGGCATACTGTTCAGTACAGTGCAATTCAGATTCACTAGTATTCTCTGCAGAGCAGCAGTGACTAGACATTGTACCCACACCCGTTCACACCTCTTTTCTGGTTTGGCAATGTTTGCTGCAACTATATTTTTCTGTTCCAGACAGTGACTTTCCCAAACTGTCTCAACCCAGCCCTTTGAAAGCACATATCTGGACATACAGTATAAATAATTGGAAAGTCACTGCAAATGGAAATACAAGTCAGGCTTCTGACAGTTTCACACAATATGACAAAGCTGCCTGGATTATGTTGTACAATATTTCATTTATTTATTTGTTAATATTTACATAATTTTTGTTTTTGAATTATTACTACAGAAAGTAAATTAGTTTCATTCTTAAACATACCACTGAAGCCACCCAAGGAGAATCTCTTTGAATCTTGGTTCTTAAAAGGTTTCTTCCTTCAAATTTTATTAAATTTTCACCCTAAAGTTGGCCCAATCCAAGATTGGCCCTAGACATTAGAAGATAATCTAAAGACATGTAAATTCTTAACAGGTTGCTTATATTTTACATCAGCACATATAGGAAAATTGCACCACAATAGAAATAGTACAGTATTTCAAATATGTACAACAATGCTGTTAATACTAATGCTAAGATACTACATTATTATTAGTCAGTTTTGACTACTAAAATAGGGGCTTCACCTAACTTTACGATTGACTTACCGTACTTTGAGTGATTTTGATACATTTTCATTTGATTCACTAAAACACTGAATTACACCTAGACACCTAAAGTGAAGCTGGGCTGTAGTCTTAAAGCTATCGCCTGTGAACAGAATATATTTTAAAAGACACTGAAGATATCTGTTCAACAAGGCAAAATCTAAACCGACGATGTGGATGGAGGTTTTTCTCCAGAAACAGCTCAGTACATTCCAGATCTCTACACACTTTATAAAGCACGACTCAGTATAAAGGTTTTGAAAGTGTAAGCTTTATTCACTGACTCTGTCAATGCAGGACTGTCTAATCACAAAATTGTCTAGTGCACTGACATTGCAGTTTGTCAGCTGATGCAGTTAATAAGCTCTTTCACAATTTACTCTGAGTACTATGTGTAACCCCAATTACCCTTATTAAATTGTTGTTTTATTTTTTTATCAGATTCATTGTCGTATGCTCTTATAAAACATTGTCAAGCTAATAGACAAATGGTGATGTTCTTCCATGTACAAATGGATCTAGGCACTAAATCAATAACAAATTAGCAAATCGCTCTGTAAGATGTGGGTATGACTTTGTAATAGTCAGGTTTCTTTAACCAACAGAACAACAGCTTCCTGCCCCCACTGGCCTTTAGTCACATACCACATATTTCTCTTTCCCTCCACTCCCTCCCACCTCTTAACTTTTGCCTCAGTTACTCCCTATAACTACTTCATGTCTAAAATACTGCAAGCTGATAACTCACACACAATGCAGTGTTAACTCAGTTATACAATATCTGCAAGTGCTAACAGCCTACAAAATGTTATGTTATATAATTCTGCCAGACCTTAATCAAACCCTAGACCCAAATACATGGCTTTTAAATGATTAACTCATCTTGGACAAACTGATTCAGCTTGTACAGTATAAATTGGTATGTGGGTCAAATTAGTAAACAGTGAAACAGTCTCTCCAAGTATTTCTGAAAAAGTAGTCAGTCTGCTAGCATGGTTGACCTTAGAAAAGTCACATACTATGTGCTTTATAATGTGTCTTAATACCAAAAACATAATTGTTACTATATTTATTTGCATTTGGTTTAGTTTTACGCTGTTTGTGACTATTTTATAGTCTATGTAAGAAATTCTGTCCAACTGCATAACATTCTCTAAATTCCATAAATACTAATGTATTTAAAGTGTTTGGAATAAAGTAAATAAATCACTAAGTGTATGGCAAAACACACCTAGTCAGAAAAATACGCTAGCACATCACCACTTGGATCTGGGTTTGAATCGCAGTGGCGTCTTGGTGTTAGGCTTTAGATGCACACACAATTTACTACATCTTTGGTTGGGTAGTCCTATAATTTTACTTACACAAATTGTATAGCATATACTAGCATAAGCCATAACTCCAGTACTAAATTCCCCATTGTTTACATGTGCAAGTAAATGAATAGATTAATTAGATAAGTGCCTGCTAGCTTGGCTGATTAAAAAAATGTCCTAAATCACATATGCATACTTTCAGCATAACAAAGATAGCTCATGCAAAGATAGTAATTATACTAATTTACATGCGGATCAGTATCATTTTAAATTATTTGGGACATAGACGAAAACATTTAGCACTTATATAATGGGTAAAACGTCACTAAGTCATATATTTCTATCTGAAAAGTATAAGGGATTAAAAGGGTATCCTATAGGTATTTTCAAAAGCACAATAGTGAAACCAATGCACAATGTGTAGGAAACACACACACACACACACACACACACACACACACACACATAACATGTACAAATAGCACAGTATCTGTAATAATTTACCAAATTTACCAAATCTATTATTTAAGTCTTAATGAGTCTTTTTTAGCTTCTTATTTGCACTTTGTATTTTAAACTATAATAATGTATATAATGTATTTTATAAACCATAGGGCAGGGGAGAATATTGTTACCGTTGCATCGAAACAACTAATTCCTTGTGGACCTACTTTTTTCAGTATTCAAATTTTTTTGTTCCTTTACTTTGTTGTAAAACTTGTACAAGGCGAACGAACACTCGAGGTCCTGCGATGATCTACGGGACTCACCCTCGGCTTGTGCCTATGAGCAAATCATAGAATTCTATTGTCCATTTCGATCAGGGTCAAACAAGAGCGAGCAAATAAGGTGATTAAAACATGCGATTGAATTCAGCGTCACATTCGACACTGCTGCGTTTTGTCTTTTGGTTTTTATCGGGATTAAAGCAGACAGATTCAGACTAAACACGACACGGTATTAATAAGCGGTGTTCCAATAAGAGGCCGCATTTCACCAGGCTGCAGTGTTAGCCTGAGGTGTTCTATATATAGTCAGGCGCCTGTCCTGGTTGCTTGAAGCAACCCAAAGGGGAATCATTCTCACCCATTTATAATGAATGATGCCACACAGGACGCTGGGATACATTTATTACCGCTGCATCTTCACTTTGGCTTTGGATATGTATCAGTAAACGCGAGCTATACGCGCGAAGGTCTGCCTCCGAGATGATGCAAGTTCAAGCAAGAAAGATTTCGCTAGAGATTCACCGAATCCTGTCACAAGCACTTTTTTGTTTTTACGGCTGAAACATTCGGCGATTTCCGATCGTCTCTACCTGCTTGTTATAACTTTAACGATCCGGTTGATAAGTTAAGCAGGGCTTAACAGGATTGTTCTCCCAACACTCGCTGGTGATTAGCAGGCTGAAAATCCTCCGCTTGCAAATCCAGCTCGTGAAAGAAACCAGCGAGTTCAGGCCCTTTTTCCCTTTCGTATCCTCAGCCCTCCTTTATTTACGCGATTTCTTTTCCATCGACAGCTGAAGCATCACTTAAAGGCAACAGCAGAACAAAACACGAGTCACCTCTACGCTGCAGGATGTAAACGTGTGTTGGAAGGAGGTCAGGGACATCGTAACCGAGGTTTTGTTAAGTTCTGACACCGTGCCTCGCTGCGATGAAGATAAAACCAACCAGTAAGCAGACCGACCCCCGTAAACACTCAGCGCTCAGCCTTGTTTATTTCTATTTTTTAAATGGCCATTATCTGTATGACTGAAGAACCGAATTAGATGTTTTATTTAAATAATATTTTAATTCTTATGGCCAAATCCTGAACATACCAAACTTCCTAGGTAGAACTAGAGGCAAGGTTAGAACTCATGACCCCTTGTGTTTTAGTATAAATTACTTATAAATGACCTATAATGCAATTAAATTAAAGGAAAAAGATTTACCATATAGGTTTGTATTACATAAACTAAAAGTAAAAAAGAATCTATATTTGTTCATTTTTATTATAAAGAAACCCTTCACAAAACAACTAAAACGAAACTAAACGTTAACATTATTTACCATGCTTTTTTTAAAGCCTAACATTATATTTGTAAAATTAAAAACAAAAACACAAAATAATAAAACAATAAAAGCTATTCAATTATCTAAAAAAATCACTGCTTTTGTCCAAAAAAATGCAAAAAATGAATCACTAAGTACAAACGAAACCTTATTTAATCAGAAACAAAGCAGATCAAACATAAATAAATATTTTAAAATATTACATTATTAGCATATTATTTACCAGAATATTTTGCCTTTAAAAAACAAGACATGAATTACAAAAAAATATTTACTTTAAATAAATTTTTAATATTATTAAAACACTGATATCCCTTGGTTTGTTTAAAAAACTCAACTCAGGGCTCAATGTGGCCGCTTGGGTGCAAAGCATGCAGGGAAATGTAGGAACTACACCGACATAAAGAGAAATGTGAAATCTTTCTCAAACATGTCTCAGATAAAGATGAACTCTATTCATAATATATTCATAATTTTCAAAAATCCGTCTATTATATAAGAGTTTATGGATCATCGTGTCAGCATTTGCGTGATGAATCATCTCTAGGCTATTAATGTAGAGAAATGTCAGTGCACATTTGCACCCACTCCCAAAAACACATGACGAATGCATGAGGTCAGACCATCAAAAGAAAAGCGTTCCTTATCTGTGATATTTAAATGTAAAAATAAGGCTTGTTACAAAATCCTTTTAAAAAAAAAAAAAAAAGTCGTAGTTGCAATGGACATACCTCCTAGGACCTCCCACTGAGGACTAATTTTAAAATCACCAAATTAAATATTAATTTTTAATTTTAATATTTACTTAATTTTACTATGACTATAATATACTTTTTACGTATTTACCTAATTAACATCTAGGCCACCCATGGAGGTCGGGTTTTGAGCCTTGGTCCTCCCAAGGTTTCTTCCTTCTGCTTTCAGGGATTTTCCTTGCCACTGTCATCCTAGGTTTGCTCAATTTGGGATTGGTATTTTAAGATCATATAAGATTATAAAGCTGCTTTGAGACGATGCTCCGTTATAAAAAGCGCTCTAAAAATCAATTTTGATTGATTAATTGATTGATTGATATTATTAGATCCTTGTTTTTGTCCACAAGTTAAAATTTGATCATTTTGAAGTTTAAAGACCAAACCCCCCAAAAAAACACATTTTCTGCACAGAGTCTGTCGGAAAGCGTTTATATATAACCAGATAATTTAAAATTATATTACAATTATAAGTATTTTTGAAGTTTGGGTACCACTAATCAGTTTATATGGTTTGTGTTTAAGCCAGACTGAACACACAACACAGACCATCTCATGCTGCAGCACCAGGGGATGATCCCCAGCAGGCCTGTCCTCTATTTCTCTTTCTATCATTACCACAGTCTTGATACTCAGCCCTTCCTAGATGTTCCTAGACTTCCTGCCATATTTAAATGAGTTCTTATTAAGATTTTCCTTAGTAATCCGTTTGCTGAATCCACAGTACTGAATTGACCTTAATGGTGGACGTCAAAAACCAAGACCTAGCCTTGTAATGAAGCAGGACCTCTCAGCGTCAGGCCAGCTATATTACCCGGCAGGCTGTAACACAAGACGTTTTTGTGGAAAAAGGCACAAAAACATCAAATGAGCCCAAACAGAACCCAAACTGGCGTATCCACCGGAGTTATAGCAGGAAATTGCTCTTGTGAGGAAACAGGACCATAAACTGCTATTTTCCGTCCACTGACCATCACACAGTGTGTTAGAAATGAAGCTTATGGACCAAGGGTGGAAGATTGTGTTGTGGGTCCATGTGTATAGGTTTGTTTGTGTGTTCTCTAAAGCCAGGCTCTTACCTTTGCTGTACACAACGCAGTTGTTCTTGTTGTCTTCCGCTCCCTGCCAAGTCACATCTAGGAGCCACCTGGGACCTGAGCTCAGAACCACCGGGACTGGTGCTTTGCTTTTCTGAATGAACAACACACACACACACACACACACACACACACACACACACACACACACACACACACACACACACACACACGGTATCAACTTATTTGGACGTGATTAAGGAGCACATTAGGAATGAGACACTTGCATTTAACTTGAACGCCTAATAATCCAGAGGAAGGAAGAGACTCGCTGGACTCCCCCTGTTCTTTCGCAACAGACGAGAATTCTGGGAAATACTTGCCCAGCGATAATGGTGTCAGATCTCTTAGTCAGATTACCGACTGATCCTGGCTGCCTGGGAAAATTACAAAAAGAATGCAGATGGCTTTCGGCGGCCTGGAGAAAGCCGAGGTGAACTTTGGGCGCGTTGTCCCGAGCTTATCGGCTCCGGGGGCCGGGAAGAATTTAAAGAATCGGTCTCCATTTCAAAGGGCGGCGGGGGTGACGTGTCGTAACGCGCCGGCAAGTTTTTCTGAACGCGCAATATCGTTTTTCTTCTCGGGCGCCGGGTCGATCCAGGGGCTTGGAGTTATTTCTTCAAATCAAAAAATAGTGAAATAGGGGGCATTACTCTCCAAGTGCCCTGGTGTGGACAGAGGGCCACTGTGGCTTCCTGCCTGTATTTTTGTATATAACTGATTTTTATTCAATTTGTATTTTTTCCAAATGGCATATCCCCCCCTCCAGAAAGGGCAATGAGAGCCTGGAGTACATCTTCGCTCTGCTGGGAGGAGGAGGGGGGGGAGCAGACGGCTGTTACAGTAGCTATTGCTATTACTGCCAGGCAAAATGTCAGGCTTTCTATGCCATTACTCGCTAACCCTCAGGCTCTCGTTCATTACAGTGCCACAGAAATAGTTGAGCTGAAAATGGGTTGTGCACCGTCTCTGCTGTCTTGGGTTTCCATAGCTCACTCCTCTCCGGAATAAATGGAACAGTTCATATATATTTTAGAGGAACGCTATAAAAGGTAACATTTATATTACATGTACATGCTGCTAAAATGGCTTAGACCCTGAAAGTGCACTTGTCATTCAAACTAAAGTCCAGAGTACGTGCTTTTCTGTCCTTTGAGCAGCCATCACTGGCTTAGCTGTGGAAGCTTGCTGATCCTCTGAAGCAGTATAGCCCATCCGAAGTATTTTTTGAGCGCCCTTTATTCAGATTGTTGCAACGTCCCAGATTACATAAGGTACAAAAAGCTTGGTTAATATTTAAGCTTGCATTATATTAGTATTAATTCTACTCTACTTCACCACTGAGTATAGTTCAGTCTGAATCCCAGCAGGACGATTCTCTCAAACTGTACAAGGCTTTCTTTTTTTTGTTTTATTTAGTCAACCAGTGGCATTTTGTTTTTTACCAGTAATGCCGTCAAAATCTCATGGAAACGAACAAGTTCAACTGTACATGACACCAAAAAATATATACAGTGGATTCCGGTTAATAGGACCACCGGTTAATGGGACTAGCCGCTTATTTGGACCAAATCCTAAAGTACCGAAACAAATCCTATTATGTACGTGTAATGTTATTCGCTTATTGGACCAAAATTCCGCTTCATCGGACCAAAGAACGTGTACAGTATGGAATATCCGAGAAGAAACTCTCAAGTTTCTCCCCAGCCCTCTACTGCCACCTACAGGTCTTTGCCTAACATTTCTATTTACTACAAAAAAAAAGAAGCCACAAGTCGCCACTTAGCCACAGCTAAACGAGGACGAGGTCGCATTACACTCATTTATTGTCTCGTATTCAGCATTTCCAAAATGGTCCGGGTTGATAATATGGTCCAGGAGTCTGGGTCTGCCCTACTTCTAATCTTGGCCAGGTGCAGCTACCGAAACATTTTTTTTATTTACTTATTTAAAGACATCCAGACAAGCAGCTATATGTATGTTCATATGTGTATAGTCGTGTCTTTGGATCTTCTCTTTTCTCCCCCTGGTTTCAAACCCGTGTCGTTTTTCATCCGGCCTTGGCTTGCCGCTCGGCGTGTAAGAGATACAGCGGGCGAAACAGTGTACTCAGCTGCCCGGTGATTACAAACCCATGCTCCAAATTCGCTATAAAATGAAAATCAATATTTCCACAAGTCGCTGCAACATAAAAGATAACCTCTATTGATTTTTTCCCGACTTAGGCCCCTGTGATAAGATCTAATATAAATTTTTCAGCCGCTCGGATTTGGATCAGAACGGTAGAGCCGAGCCGGGAGCTCTGATAAGTTTCCCTCTTGCACCCGGTGTTTTTTTCCCAGCCCCCTTCCCCCCCTCCACCCTTCCAGCTCACCTCACCTTCTTCTCAGAGCACACTATTTATAATTGGCCCAGGCACGAGTGCAAAGCTCCTATCAGGAATCGGCTCTAATGTTTTTTTATTACACCGAAGCCAAAGCCCGTTCCAGATAATTTGGAAATTTCAGGGGGGATTGTGATGGAGCTGATGGAAGCAGAGGAACCTGTAATAGCATGTGCGCTCAGCTCTGATTAAATGTTGCTGGAGATGAAAGGGGCCTCGTCTTCGCCGCAAAAAATTAACCAACTGCACAAATCCCAAATCGCAGCTAATCCGGCCTTGATACAGTGATCCTCTGATCAGCTGAAGGAGGCGAGGGAAGAAAGATGGAACCAACGCTCCTGGTGTTCCTGAGCTAATGATAGCACAGCTGACCTCGGTGACACGTGGCAGGATTTAAGGGCAGATCTTTGCTCTGATCAGTCTTGCAGACGACTGCATTTTTCTAGCTGCCTCACTTTTTCTGATCATCTCTTGCTGTTAAGCTTTGAATTATCTTCACTGGATGCATACTGATCCAGAATCAACACAACAGATATGCAGATATGGACCAGTCTAGTCCAGTCCAGTCCAGTAAAGGGAGGTCTGGGTAGGAGTGGCTATGGAAGACCCATCGCTCCTTCATAGAAACTTAGTATCTCCAGTGGTTTTAACAACAGAGTATTGGCTCCAAGCAGCTCTACAACTACACAGGCCCCAAGTTCGAAAGCCTATGCCCATAAGAAGCAGTGGCAAGGAAAAATTTCCCTGAGCCTGATTGTTTTATTGTCACGTAAATAAATATAATAATATAGAATATTATAAAAATAACTAATTAAAATAGTATAATAAAACGATTCTTGAATGGAGAGAAATGTAGGTGAATTAAATCAATTATGAAACAAATAACAGAAACAGAAGAACACAAACTACAAGATTAATGAAAATGATTAATTACAATTAAAAACTACAAAAAGTGGTTCATTGGCTTTTACACAGTTCGCTCGCCCTAAAACCTTCCTTGCGACAGAGATGGTGTTCCCGTTGTGTACGTCGTACATCCGTGGCTGGGAGCGGACCTGTCCCGAGATGTGTGTTTACAACCTTAAGCGCCCTCACACACCCCGATAACACCCCGTGCAATTAGCTGCTCGCTACGATGAAACAAATTGCATGTGGTCAACTGGAAATTTCATTAAGTCAGATTTACCTCTGGCTCTCGTTATCGCTGCATGTTAATGTTTCCTCTGGCCTGCAGCACGGATGACTTACAGGGGAGGAAAAAAAGAATGTCCTAGTCTGGTTACCCAGACCTACATCCCCATCCAGGACTGAAGGTTAGTAATCAAAAGCAGCACTTATTTATTTACACGGTAAACGATCTGCTTCGGAAATGGACTGCCGCCGTTGGTTTGAAATAAAGATACCTTATTTTTATTGAAATGACAGAAATATACAGGAAGACACAAAAGTGGTGCTTTCAGACCAAACAAGACATGCTTAGAGGGTAAATAAAACAACGAACGAAGCTCTGCAGACAAAACAGAGGCACCATGTTATTATTATCTGTCTCCAGCATAAGACCTGTAGGCTGTAGGGTCAGCTGCACATGTTTAGAACGGCAAAGAGCTCATTTTATTTTCTATTCTGTGGTAAAATGATTTCCATGGACTAATCCTGCCGTTTTTCTCAGTACCTTATTTTGCTTTTGGGAGGCTAAATGGAAAAAGAATATGCAAAGGCGTGCTGATTTAAGACAAAGACGTTCCGAATATAAACTAAAGCCAGACGGTCGTTGGACAAAATGCACCAGCAGAATTAAATTAAAGGTTTCACTTCAACATTATTTCTGTGGCAAAGCCAAAAATGAGGTTGGTCTAGTGGAGCTGGAAATACTCGGAAATTCTCGGAAATACTCAGGTTTATTCAAAGACTAGGTGTTAGTAGTTGGCTTTAGACTAAAAAAGATAAGTGTTTAGAATATCGAAAAGGAATCTGTTTGGCTTTTGGAAGGTTAAATGCAATAAAAATGAAGATAACCAGTGCCCTAAGTCTGAGAGCACTGTAACAATTCTTGGACTTGACCAGAAGGTTGTTGGTCAGACTCAAAAATTGATTTGCTTTAAGACCAAAAAACTCACATCACTAACACGCGTGCCTTCATCTACATTGGAGTCCCATCATTGCTTTCCTTTGATTTTTGACTGCTAAATAGCAAATAAATGAGAATAAATGAAGTTCTGCAGAGCAGAAACAGCACCTTGCTGCTAGAATGACTTCCATGGAGTGTTTCTCGCAAATTAAAATTGTCTCTGGCGTCACCGAAAACAAAATAAAGATGATGTCTTAGATTTTATGCAGCACCTGCTATTGGGAGGCTAAATAACAAAAAGACGTGAGGCTTGATGGCCTTTTTTAATCCCAAATATAAAATGAAACCAGACATTTGCTGGCCAGACTCCTGGGCGTGTCCAGAAACCATAGCGTTTTACTTACTCTTCGTATAGTGAAATGGCTTCCTGGCATCCTTGCCATACTTGTTTTTCCGCCTTATTTTCTCCGTGCAGCATCTGCTATCGGGAGGCTAAATAACCGAAATACGCCAGAAGAAATTGCACGTTAATTCCCTTTGGAGATAGATCTTGGCAGCCGCCCTGTCATAAATCAGAATTTTTTTTTTCTCTCTTCGATATGAAATGAGGCAAGCTGCTCTAATCATTTCTGCATTTCAAATTGGATCACTGGCTCAATCGCTTTGGCTTTTTAAACTGCTTGCCTAAGAGCAAATGTGAGGTGGGAGATAATGTGGGGGAGTTCGGAGGGAAATCTGCCGTGCCTTGCTGTACCGCGCCGTACTTAGTTTACTGCTTGAGTGAAAAAGAATGCGCCCCCGTCATCTCAAACAACCCCCCCTACCCTGTCGCCCCCTCCAGTCACTGGCTTTTTCTTTTCAACTTTGTTAAATTGACTTTTTCTTTTGAAATCGATAGAATTGAGAGTGGGCCACGTGCCCGCCTCGGCCGGCAATCTTTTAAGGAACACCCATTAAGGTTCCCGCAAGTCATTATCTCCAAGCTGCTGCAGGGAGGGTCGGTCTGATGCGAAATCAGCCTTTTCAGTGGGACCTTTTGATTGCACGCTGATTCGTCCCTTATGCCAGGCTGAATGAATTATTGTTCCTTGATATTGACGTTGTGGTGAAGAATAACTGTGAAAAAGACGTCGGTCAATAACGGGGCTTAATGTGCGATTTCTTAACTAAACGCAGCTGAGTCGATGATTCTGTTTGACAAACACAAGCGTGACGGTGTTGAACAGTCTTTATCTGACCTTGAGCTACTGTACGTATCTTTTCAGCTTCTCGCTAATCTGTCTTCTTTTCCGTCCTGAAATGCAAGATACAACCCATAAAGGAGACCGAAATGTGCAGCTGTGTGTTTTTTTTGTGTGTGTGTGTGTGTGTGTGTGTGTGTGTGTGTAGTGGAGGGATGTAGGCCAATTCCAAACATCTTACCTTTCCCAAAGCTTTAGGCATGAAGTGTAAAGTCAGCCAGTTTAGTGCTTCCTCATCCTGCCTTTAGGCTCTCTCTCTTTCTTTCTCTCTCGCTCTCTCTCTTACTCTCTCTCATTCTCTCTCTCTCTCTTTCTCTCTCTCTCATTCTCTCTCTCTCTCTCTCTTTCTCTCTCTCTCATTCTCTCTCTCTCATTCTCTCTCTCTCTCTCTCTCTCTCTCTTTCTCTCTTTCTCTCTCTTTTTCTATCTGTTTCTCTCTCTCAGTCTCTCTCTCTCTGTCTCTCTCTGTCTGTCTCTCTCTCACTCTCTCTCTCTCTCTCTGTCTCACTCTTTCTCTCTCTCTCACCTGGGCACGGCACTGCCCTGGGTTTCAATTCTCTAAACGATACGAGTCTTGTGCAAAAGTATGGGCACCCTGGTCTGTCAATTTTACGCACCATCAGCAAGTTAATTACGTTCGGAGACCTCGACGCTGGAAAGGTGCTCAACTTTTGCACACGGCAACATTTATCTTTTATGCTTCAAGTTATTTATTCATTACAATTAAAAAAGAGTTTAATTAAAACTCGCCAGCCAATGTGGTACCCAAGTTCTCATCATTTAAAACTCAAAACATACTTAAGCGCCTTCACAACGAACTAGGGCAACGACTGTGCTCTTTTATGAAGCTTTTCCAAAATACTATTTATCCATCCATTATCTTTCGCTTAATCCACACGGGGTCACGGGCCAGCCGGTGCCGGCCGGCAACTCTCGGAGCAATGGCAGGACCAACCCTAGGCGGGGCACTAATCCATTATAAGGCACACACACAGTCACATACTTTAGAGACAACAATTAACCTAACGCGCATGTCTTTGGACTGTGAGAGGAAACCGGGGTACCCGGAGTAAACCCACAGAGACACGGGCAGGACATGCAGACTCCACACAGAAAGGACCCAGGCCGCTCCACCCTGGGATTGAACCCGGGATCTTCTTGCTTCGAGGCAGCGGTGCCACCCCACCGAGCCCCCATGCCACCTCAAAATATTATACCGCTATTCTCACTAGATACCAGTAGCAACAATCCACTAATCACACACTCGACAAGACATAGTGGAGGCTTTGAATGCACTACTTTACTGGTTCTTGCCACAAGGCAGCACTAGAGGGTGAAACCAGTTGCTGAGGGGAGCACTGGAGGCACATCCAGTTTACAAATGAACATGTGTGTCCTATCAAGGGTCTGTTAAGTTTTTTTCAAGATGAAATTTCCACCAATTGTTAAATGTAAGGCGCAAATTAGCAGCAAAAGATTCTAGAGAACGTTCCTTAAAGCACATCATCCATCCTCTTCAAATGTTGTCCTGCAACTAGGTCCATGGTGATCACATGGTACCCTGAATGCGCTTTGTAGGGGCAGATCTCGTGCTGTTCACCCAGCCCCGAGTGCACCGAATTCATAATGCTTGCTTTGCATTCTAATAATGACCAGAAGGGACGGAACGTGTTCCTCATTCGGCTTTCAATTCAGCTGCCAAAGTGACATGCCTCTTCCTCCCTTCTCGCCTTTTAAATTTGAATTTTTCCCCTTTCAGTCCAATCTCTGGGTCCTTTCTTGTGAGGAGCGCAAATGAGAGACCTGTAAATGCGCCGCTCAGATTCGGAATGATTGGCCCATCTTGGTAAAGCCAGGTGATTAGGCTTGATTGGATTCATTTCAGATATACGAAAATACGGACACAATGGAAATCTCGGTAATAAATACAACCTAAAATGTTTGCAAGACCTCCTTTTATCAGCATACGACACGGTCTTTTGTAACACGTGACGACGGACGATACAAAGGCCATCATTCTAGAGTCTCCAGATTCTCTTGGGTGTTAGAACCTCTCTCATGGGCTTTTCGTTTGAGCTCGCCAACAGGTTTTTAAAGTTCAGGTCAGTGGGTTTGTCCTTGTCAAAAGCTTGACTCTGGTCATTTAACCATTCGGATGTTTTAGGTCCAGTTACAGACCACTTGTCAGTCCGTTTTGCAAGAATGTTACCAACATCCGTTGTTTCACACTTGCTGATTTATTCATTACACAAAGAAAATACCTGGGGAATCGACTTATCTAAGTCAAAAGACCTCACTAGATGTTTGCCACCCTTTGCTTTGCTCACCAGGAACCCACTTTGAAGATCTGCAATATTTACCCAGAGGCCCAACTAAAAGACTGAACTGAATCCATTAGTTAAGTTATCAGTGAATATCAGCATGCTTATTATCTTTGTTAGTCAATTAGTCAACCCCTGCGCTGTTTTGAGAGCCTCTTAGACGCCTCCTTAAGGTGCTAGACCACTGGGATCGATGCCCAGACGCTGTCCAGACGTCCTTTTCTCGTGCATTTTAATACTGCTAGAGAATGGTTTGTGATAACGCACCAGATGACCACACGAGGCTGAACATTCATGATTTTCGCACTGAATACTTTCATTCGGTGCTGTTTCTCCATCTGGAGTGGCAGGAATGTTGGCATCCGACAAAAGGATTGCTGACCGCGAGGCTGGGAATACTAGTTCGGACGGGCAGTGATGGGAGGCCACCTGATTTTTGATGGGGTCGGGGTTAAGGTTTGATATCTGAGAGGAATCAGGTTTTAAAAAGGGACGCGATTCACTCTTTGAGTCATCTCTTGAATTGAAGATGAGGATATTACAAAAATAAAACGAACCCTGAAAAGCATAAATTTGAGCCACAAGCAGCGATGTAAAAATGTCGTACGAACGGTCAGCCAACGCAACCTCACCTCGCCCACTTCACACGCTTCGCTACCAATTAGCTCATCCGGCGGGCGCGTAGTGGAATTCCGATGGGGGATTGCATTTGCAAAGATGAACAATTGAGGATTATCTGGGCTCCTTTTCCGAGAAAGATGCTTTCGTGTCCCGTAAAGGGAGCCTTGACAGTGACAGATGGCAAAGCAGCTGGTGCCGCTCATACCCCTCTCAATCACACTCGGCTATGTTTGCTGTGGAGTTTATTGGTGTATGGCCACACCTTTGGCAAGATCCCCTTGTACAAACTGAGACGGAAGATACTGTGTACAGTCCTGCGGATTCTGTCTCGATTAAACAGGATTAATGGCCTGAAGATCACCAAATGCTGCTATTTTCAAAAGGCTGCACATGAAAGTGTTGCGGATAGTCCAATAGGAGGTATTAATTCTTCAAATCTCCAAGGCTGAATCTTAATCGAGCTCGGGTTGAAGGCGCTCCGGTTTCCTCCCATTTTTACAAAACATGCTGCTAGGTGGTTTATCCCCAGGGTGTAAGATCTTACACATTTGCTATTAAATCCCATGGCAGATGTGCTAGATGCTAGATTTGTTTATCAGCCTCATCTCCATTTGTACACTGCGGCAATTCAGGAGCGGTTTGGTTTTCCACTTGGCCAGGTCAGGTGTCTCACAGAAATGATTGGCTGTGCACAAACAGAACCAGAACCAGCATTGCAACAGTAGCCATTGCTGGACCTGCAATGTCCCCAGTGCTCTGTTCTCCATGACCCTCCATGACCACACCCAGCAAGGTTCAAACATTCGATATCAAAGAATTCAAAAAACGATATCCTCCTCAACTATAGGTCAGTGGTTTGTGGAGGGACATATTAGATTCTGTGTAGTCCCGGCTTGGGCCCTGTCCTGCCAGTACCTCCTATGGATCCACTGCCACCTTGACCAGGATAAAAACATTGACACCTCAGATATTTCTCCAGCTTCAGACTTGGGTCCATTATGTCTGAGGGACATTTCCCAGATCTAAAGTGTCCGCACTTTCGGAAAAGGGGGTCTTTCACGACGATAGGATCACGACTTTAGCTTCAGACCACAGCTGCTTTTTTCTCGCTCTCTCTACTGCATCTGACGTTATGGTAAAGATGAACGAGATCAGACGCAGCAAGATTGTCAAGGGCCATCCGCTGGTCTCTGAACAGACTAAAAATAAACCCAAACAGCAAATAAACATTGCTACTTACACCCCTCAACCGGGGAAGATACCTTATCGAACAACATATTTTAGCACCGTGTATCAGCGGATGCCATTCATGAACTGTGGCTCGAGTCGCAGCGCGGCATTTACCGACACCGCTAAACGCGATCACATCAAGTCCTGCTACGTCAGCGTCACTCCAGTCACAATGCGGTTGCGTGCTTATCATCCCGAACCGTATCTGTTCGCCTGTCTGAGATGATGGAAGAAATAAAAAGCGAGAAGGCTGAATGTCAGGTTCACTTGTAGATGAAGTCGACTATGTATTATCTGTAGCCCTGGGAAACGCCACGTGCCCTGAATTTGCAATATCCGAGACTTTTAGAGATGGAAAGAAGAAGAGTACTTCCCGTACACTCCTCTTGTGCACTTCGTGTCACGCCGTGTCTTCATATATCCCTGCAGACGTGGGTTGTCCAGGTTTTAGAGGAAAGAAGCAGGACGTTTGGTCTTGGCTTTGCATTTGTTTTTCCACAAACCCAAGGACGAAGCATTCAGTAAAAAAAAAAAATTTACTCCATTTTGATGTCAAGTCGTACGAGCGCTTACGGAGAAATTTGTCCTCGACTTAATCTCCTGTTGGTCTAGTTAAATATACAGTCGATTCCGGTTAATTGGACCACCGGTTAATGGGACCAGCCGCTTATTTGGACCAAATCCTAAAGAATGGAAACAAATCCTATTATATACGTGTAATGTTATTCGCTTATTTGGACCAAAATTCAGCTTAATCAGACCAAAGAACGTGTACAGTATGTAATATCCGTGAAGAAACTCTTCGTCTCTGGCATCACTACCCGAA
>JAVSBV010000083.1:3540060-3550642 GCA_033117975.1 Parotocinclus spilosoma | reverse complement strand
ACCCAAAAATGCCAACATCCCCAAGCTAAGACAAACACCATCAAACATCACTGAACACAAAAGCCACCAAACACACACGCAGCAATAAAGCTTTGGAGCAAAGCCATTTAATCTGTTCCATTCAACCCTGCTAACTTTGCTTATAATTCACTGGCGATAATAAGTTCATTTAAGTCCATCATTCCAACGGTCTACACAAGGTTCTCTCGAAATGCAATTTAGTCCAATTTAGGATGCTTGTCGGATCGCCGGAGCATGGCGGAATTTCTACAGACCTCCATCCATTTACTCACCTGGCCAGACAAAAAGATGCAAGAAAAAGATTTCCGTACTAAATATATATCCGTGTTTATGCAAAGCAGTTTGCTCTGGGCAAACAGGGCATGTCTGATGAACAAAAAGCAAAATGTTCTAAATGTTCTTCCTTTCTTCCCAGTCCAGTTCACACAAACATAACCAGTATAAAAATATTGCACCGTCAATTTTTACCACGGGTGACCTTGAAAACCAACATCGACCAACATTTTATTTGTACTTGTTCCGTTTGGTGGTTGAATGTTCGAATACCTGCTGGGCAAAGTGAATGGTTTAAATGGTTGTCAGAGTGGTGTAAAGCACACCACTATGGGTAGGACGAATAAATATGGGTCAGGCCCGAGTAAACTTGGAAAAACCCATAGTCTGCCTAGAGCTCGGATCTTAAACAAACCACTGGTATGAATTGGAACCCCGACTGCAAGCCAGGTCTTATTGCTAAACCTCAGTGTCCAGGACTGACACCAGTCATGTTCCATAATGCAAAGATTTCATAAAAGTCTATATTCCTGGAGCCGTCTAGACGTCCGGGTGTGCACATACTTTTGCCTATGTGGCGTGGCTTGGCAAAATTAGATGCTAATTACCGAAAACTAGTGTTACCTCACTGCAAAGGTTCTGTAAAAAAAACTAACTTTCAGGATCGAACAGTCGAAATCAATGAGCGCTGCAGCCAAAAACCAAGACGAGCATTTTTTTACAACAAAGCCTTGCTAATTTTAGCTCTCATTAAATGCTTTCATACGAGTTTTACCTCTGTACGGCCGCCTTGTCAAGGATATCTTTAGATGCCCTGGTATTGAATGGCTCAAATCCCCTGATCCCAAATGGATTCATTTAAACTGTGTCATCACGGGCTGCTTACAAGTGATTACTAGCCGCTAGCTAATGGGCTAAATGCTTGGGGGAAGGCCAGGGACGATCTGAAGTCGCCTAAACTCAAAACGATGAGACTTTTTAATACAAGATTGTGATTAAGAGCGGGACAAAAGTGGAACTTCTTACTATCTGATAAACGTGAGAGGTGGGAGAAAGCGCTAAAATGGCAGCTCCTAGACACAATACAGCAAACGTTGTGAGCCCTTTGGATGCTTTGATGTCGCTGAAGACACCGTGACTGGGTATGAAAGAAGAACATGGATGACATTTACATAAAGGACAGTACCAAGCGTTTGTTAGCGTGTTAGGCAGGATTTTCTGTGTGTCTCCAGCATACAGTACTGTGCAAAAGTCTTAGGCCGCCATTAGATCTGCAGCGGTGTGATGACCACATACAATACATTTCAGACTTAGAATCGTCACTCCATAACACCCCCCGATCTAAATTCCAATCTCATCATTTTCCCCCTTCTGAAAAAAGTGGTTTCTTGGCTTCACCCCTTCAAAAAGACCATTCCTGATCAATCTTCTACAGACCTGAAGCTCCCTGACGTTGCTATTGCTCAAATATAATGGGACACAAAGCTAAATAATTCCCACTGTAGCCTAAAGAAGCTTTTTTACTACATACAGTTACAAGTTCTTGTATGTTTTGGTTGTTTTCTATAACAGAGACAGAGAAATAATTGCATTTGGTCGTTATATCATTGTTTATCTAAGATTTTTTGCACAGTACTCTGGTCAATAACAGCATGCTTGTACAGGACACTTACTGGGACCATCCCACTCTTCAGATTCCAGCGTAGGGGGTTTGGTCTTGTCGTTTTGGCCTTCCATGTCTGTGTCGGCCATCTCTCTGCTGCTGTTTTCCTCTCCTGAAATAGTAAACGAAACCAGTTGTTTGTCGGTGAATCAGGAAAAGAACTGGCTATAGAA
Organism: Parotocinclus spilosoma; assembly: GCA_033117975.1. Classification (NCBI taxonomy): domain Eukaryota; kingdom Metazoa; phylum Chordata; class Actinopteri; order Siluriformes; family Loricariidae; genus Parotocinclus; species Parotocinclus spilosoma. Next base: position 3,548,512 of record JAVSBV010000083.1, on the reverse strand, counting down.
AAACAAAATGGCAGTGCTGTTTGGTAACCAGCTGTACACTGGAATGCTTGGAAGGAATGGCTCCTATTTGACTCCTTGAGAGCTTTGTGTACACCTGACATACCCTGGAACTTTGGTGTACATTTTTCTGCATCCCAGTCTACCCTGGATTCTTAGAGAACCTACCAAACAGTGGTCTCAATCTAAGCCTGGTACATCCTGGCGTACCCAAAAAACACTCTGATTTAAATATACCTACTTGTTTCCACTCACTGGCTCCTTGAAGGAATGTTTGTGTATTTTTATTGCTTGGGGATCCTATAAGTGAGGAAGGCAAGAGGAAATCCCCGTGGTAGAAGAGAATGGGGGAAGTGTGAAGTCTATTTATTGCCGTTTGACCTTGTGTCTGTTTGCATTCGCGCTCATGAAATCCAGATAGTTTGTGCCTCTGGGTTCCCGAACATCCCTCCTGCTAGCTAGGTAAGCAACTCGCGACAATTTTCAATCCATTTCTGAAAGCTTGCAGCATCTGGATTTACCTTAATACGGAGCGACCCTGGTTTGCTCCTGAACTTTGCATGTAATCCACATGTCTGTGTGGGATTATTGCCAAGATGTGCTAGGTTTTTGGTGGCTCTAAAATGCCCCCGGTGTCAATATGTCTGTCTAGTATCGATATATCTATAAAGCCAATGAAAACCGTGCTTAAAAGGAGCAGCAGTGGAAGCTTTTCCAGGCCAGATCTGAACTCAGTACCTTCTGATTAGCAGTCCAGTGCCTTCATGATTGATCCACTAATGTCCGCTACAGGAACTAAGTTTAACTAAAAAAGCTAAATTTACCAATTCCCTTCATTAGGGTCCCAAACATTGATAGACAATGGTAGATAAAACCATTTAAAGCCAGATCTAAGGCTGATTCTCTTCCTGTATCTCTCTGGCCATGAGCTGGAGCTAAAAGTGGAACCTCCTCCACAAATCTGTCCTGGATTCAGGCCCATTCTAAATGGGGGCATGCCGAGTTCTCCCTCTATCCGCCGTATCTTTAAAATGACTCCACAGCAGCCAACCTGAGGCCACCGATTAAGAGGCTTTCTGCTACTTAGTCTGGCCTTATTTACAAGGTGGGAGAAGCTACAGCAGAACTACCACATGAGAAAGCTTTTAAAATCCAATATCCACTTCTGCGGAATGTTCCTAATACTCGGTTTAGAAGTATGGATGCGACGATGTACCATGTGATACCTAGTTCATATTATGGTGCTATTTCCTTAAACGAGGTTAGTTTGTTTTTAAGTACAGTCGAATCCGGGTTAATGGGACCAGCCGCTTAGTCGTACCAAATCCTAAAGTCCCGAAACAAATCCTATTATATACGTGTAATGTTATTCGCTTATTTGGACCAAAATTCCATTTAATGGGACCAAAGAACGTGAGAAAAAAAGCCACAAGTCGCCACCTACCGGATGCAAAGCAGATCAGCGATTTATGGGAGGATTTTTGGGATCCCCGGGAGAATTTATGCTTTTATCAAAGGTCAGGAAATCCAAAACGTTGTGTTGACAAGAGCAAAACCAGCGTAAGAACTTGTTTTTTACAGTCTTATGCTTTGCATGCTGAGTACCTATTCATTGTGTTGTAGATAGTTTAGAAAAACTTGTTTGCAAATAAATTTTTTAATGAACAAAGTTGGTAAGCAACAGTAGTTCTTGTTTGTACGTTCGCTATACGTGTGAATCGCACAATAAAGGTTTAATAAACATTTAATATGTTACATAGCACATCCCGTCTTGTAACATAGGACATGTTCGCTTAATCGGACCAGCCGGTTATTAGGACCCGATGTGATCCGATTAACTGGAATCAACAGTAATTATAATAATAATACAGTTAGGCTGTACATAATGTAATGTTATATTTTACAAAATCTGTGATAAACTTTATTATTTATTAATACCTATATCTTTCTTATATTGCATAACGCATTGAAAGAAAATTACAATCTTACAAAAAAATCATGTCAACAATGTCTACATGAATTTCAGCAAGAAGAAGCTGTTGGTAGATTGTGGATGAAAACACAAAGCTATGACCTGCCTAGTTGTCGGTGCCGCTGTAGAGAGAGATGGCCATTTCAAATACCTTGATGTTTACATCTCAGAGGATCTGTGCTGTGCTTGTCATAATGACATGCTGGTGAAGAAGGCACAACAATGTCTATGCTACGTCAGAAGAGTAGAGAAATTCAAGTTCCCACACTGTACCTTCTACCACTGCGTCTTAGAGAGCATCCTGACAGGGAACTGCCTGATTGGGACCGGCTCTATGCCTTAACGTAAAACCTTGCAATGTGTCATAAGGTTGTCTGAATGCACCATTAGCATGGCTCTCCCAGCACTGCAGGACAGTTACACTAAGTGCTGCAGGGACAGAGCACGGAAAATCATTACGAACCCCAGCCACACACATCAGTCTGTTCTCTCCTTGCTGTGATCTGGAAAATGCTATCGCTGCATAAAAGCAAATACTCAGGAGAAGCTACATTCAGAGTAGCATGCAGTACCTGAATAACTCCTCACATATCTAACCCTTATAGACCCTGCTTCTATTAATGTTCATACCACTACACCACCACTAAAGTAACACCTTTTCCACTACACCCTATATACACAATTGCATATTCTTTATTTCACTCTTCTACATTTGCATGTTTGTATTACCCATTCATATTTTGTCAACAGCTACTGTTTTTGTTGTGTATTTAAATTTACATTTACAGCATTTAGCAGACGCTCTTATGAGTAGCAAACTACAATTGAAAACAGTCTTACAATCCAAGCAATTGTGAGTTAACTTTGGTAGCTTGGAAAATGTGGGGTTTGAACCCTGAACCTTATCCACAAGGCTACCACAGTCCCTAAATGAGGACTGCCTTTTGTGAACATTAGTGTTTGAAAGCTTGTAAAACCTTCCTCAATTTCTGCATAAATGTGACCTACAATGTCATCAGATTTTCGAGTGTTAAATGTACATTGGGAACCCAATTACACAAATAAGGCAAAATGTTATACTTAATAATTTGTTGAGGAAAATAAGACAAAAGGTCATATCTGGGATTGTCAGAAATATGTAAACCTTTGCTTTCAGTATATGGTTTGAAGACCCATACTCTCATTCCTAACAGTTTCAACTGTTATTTCAATTTTTATTATTATTATTATTATTATCATTAATATCATTATTATTATTATATTTTAAGTCCAACTAAGGCAATGATACTTTTGGAAGGACATTATAGTGATGATTCTGTTTAATTTCTGCCAAACTTCCCAACACAAAATCAGCTGAATATAGCCAACAATCCATTCTATCGGTTTTTGGTATTAAATGTGAAAACAGTTATAATTCCAGATTTTGCAAACATGGTTAATGTAACTGAACAGGCAAAAATGCACACTTGGTCTTAACGTCAGAACATTTAAAATAAAACATGATCATTGACTGGAAACTCAATGAGAACAGCAGTAACTTTCTCTTGTTACCCAGTCTGGGATTTTATTTAGAAAGTACTGATTTTATAAAGAAAGTACATTCTACAGGACCTTCCAAAACATTTCTATTGAATTGAGGTATGGCATTTGTTCTATGCATTTCCAAAACAATTACTTTTCTTCATCAACTACTATCCTTCAAGAACGACTTGTGTGCGTATGGTTGTTGTCTTGCTACTTTACCCATTAAGTAACTGAATCTTGATATTCAGTTCAAATTGCAGTGGTTTGTTCAAATCACAAAACATTTCTCCAGTAGTTTTCTGGCCTGCCCATGTATCCTTTAGCAAACTGCAGATGAACAGCAGTTTTCTTAGAGAGGAGTGATTATTTCCTTTCAACCCTACCATGCCCAATATTGTTGTTTGGTGTTCTCCTGATGGAGCCCTAAGTCATGAAACCTAACATACAAGTAACTCAAGTTTTGGAAACTGTCCGTGCTTAATGCATGGAATCAGAGAATGGACTATCATGGACACACACCTTTGGTTTTTCTATCTGGATGGATCAATGTTCCATCTTTAGTGTTAGTGGTGACATTTGGCCAGGACCCTTACAATCATGGAATATTTTAAAATCTTGTGTGTTCTCCAATGCTAGTATTACACTTTCTAAGCAATTCCTTTTTCAATTATTAAGATGAGGTTTGCAAGTCATTCTAAAGCCACCAATTTTCTAAAATGAATGTTGCGAAATTAAGCAAAGTTTTGAAGTTAATGAAACCAGTCTTCATTAATTTTGTGTATTGATATGTATCATCTGGACAAGGATGTGAACCTTTGTCAGTTGAGGAAACCATGCTTATAACCAAAATAAGCGGCACAACAGGACAGTTAAGAAGACTATGTAGTGTGTCCAGGTTATTTCTTTCAGCTTTGTGCATATCCTTGCAGACATAAAACCTAAATAAACAGCGTGTAGTTTTTTACCAATTATGTAGGGCATTTACATAATTGTCCAATTGTGGGTTAGAAGTTGATCCTTCAAAGCAGATGTCCAAGAAAAGGACTATAACTATTATTTTATTGAAAAAGGCTAAATCATTTATTATATCAACTGCACTAAATCGTGGGAACAGTATTTCTTTATGTAAAGGATAAAGTCTTGTTTTATTCTGTTTTATATCTATCATAGCTGATAGATTTGATACACAGTTCAGGAGTCTAAGGAGGACTAAGCATGCTAACCCCTGTATGTCCTATGGTCATCCATTTTTCAGTGTGTCACTCCCCCTCCACCAGCATGTCTCTGTCTCCACAGTGCATCCTAGTGCCATTATTTACCCAGATAATTAACTTAAAAAAGATTTACCCCATAATTAAATATCACCAAATTTCGTCAACGGTATATACTAGTGTATATTATATGCTAATCAGTCACATTTTTTATCTTTATAACTTAATCTCTATTTTTTTCCCCCACAGACAGCTACAAGTGCATCTGTGCTTATTGGATAAAAATGCATTCTTGGGATGCTGCATTAAATGCATGAGCCTCTATGCTTCAGTTTTCCAGCAGCTTTGTTTACATGAAAGAAAGACACTCAGGAGGAGGGTGAAGAAATAGGAGGGGTATTGCGTGCATGCAGGCATGCGCATGCAAGAGAGGGGGAGAGAGAGCAGAGGAAGAGCGAGGCTGCAAGAATGAAGGCTGTGAGGATGGTGACGCACGATTATCTTCCAACTGCCTGCTCATTGGCTGCAGGGGCTGCCCGTCATTGAGCTCAGGTTCAGGGATATGCCATCAGGGCAGATTATGAAGCAGACCTCATATCTGGTGCTCTCCTCTGTTTGTCTCAATGGCTGAACACAGACCCATGCTTTCCATGCTTTCCTCGCTGTGGCTTTTTGTATTTGTGCACCCAGCTTTGCCCTACGATCAAGTGCCTGCAATCCTGGACAGAAGGTAAGGGTAGCTCTTTCAGCTCCTGTATGTGTGGGTGGAGAGGGAGTGATGCTGTGTGCCTGATCTTAGTCTAGCACTATGGCCAGTGCCCACCAGGGACCAGGTCTCTAACAAGCAAATGCTGTTGAAGCTGCATTCCTGGATCAGCATACCTGCTAACAATGGGTAGACCCTATTAAGGATGTACCGGTTTTGGTGCCGATTACTTCCTTTACTGTGGAACTGAAATGTGTTTAAACAAGGCCATGACAATGAGGCATGAAGCAGACCCTGTCCATTGTTTTGTCTGAAGGAATCAGTTTACAGATGGTCCTCTGTTCTGTGCTGGGGATGAAGTGGCTGGGAATTAACCACCTCAGGCAGCCATAAACATGATCAATCCTCCAGACACTTACTGTACTGTTGTTTACATGTTTATCTAGCATTCCTCTACTCAATAATGAATCTCAGTACATTAAGTTAAGCATCTTTATGTACATTGCGGGGTATAAGACTACTTTATGACATTTATTGGTTTGTTCTTCTTTAAAACATTGTTGTTCTACCTTAATTAATACACACATTTATATATTAGCCCTGCATTCATGTATGCATTACATATACTTATTTTCTGCATTTTGATGCAGAAAGGACTTATGAGGACTTTTGGTGTATTACGTATAAGAATGAATGATTACTCACTTGGGAATGCACCCTTATAGTAAAGTGTTCTTTTATGTTTTTTTCTCTTTGATCTATTCTAGATATTGTACAGTCAGTTTATGTCAGGGAGCTAATTATAGAGTAAAAATGTAAGATTCTAAAGTAATATTCTGTATTTCTTTATATAATGCTTAGTAGAGCTCAATTTTTGACTTTCTCTAACCCGTACATTGTATATGAATATAATCAAACACATTCAGGCATGACTGTTCTTGTTTTCTAACATTGGTAATTGATGCTATTTTTGACAGAGCATATGGTCTTGTGGGATTATAAGAGAGATATTTTGAAGTCATCTTGACTTACGACTCTTAGTTTTAGAATCATTGTTTGAGATCTAGAGCATGACTTCAGATTTAAATCATAGCATTATGACTACTGTGGAATTTGCTAATCTACATTAACAGAGCAATATGTTATGAAAGTTTTTTTATGTTGATGTTGTATTTCACCAGATAGGTTCTGCTGTTTAATAAGGAAGTAATTGAAGAAACGTTAATGTCTTGAGCCCTCATCAGGCTATTTAGTCATGATGTCCTAACATGATAAATCAAATTGTTAGCAAGTGGAACTTTAAACCTTAATCTGAGATAACAAATCTATTATTAGATATCAAAGATCAGCTCAGGGCTGTTTCCCATTCCATGGAGACTAAGGAATATGTTGACACTGCTAAAAGTGGTGAGGTGAAGGCATGGTAAGAACGTTGTTTTTATTACGTAAAGGTCTGGTTCAGCACTTAGGCCACCGTGTCCAGCCCTAACCAGTGACTGTAGCAAAGCGTTCAGTTGCTGACTTCAGTAAACTGGCATTAAAACAAAGGAACGAGTCTCTGTACACATAGGCAATCTTGAATATGGGGTTATGTTAATGCTGTTTAAAAGGAAAAACTACACTGTCTACATGTTATGTGCTGCTAAATTTAATTTACATTCATCATTTTAAAATAAATGCATTTTCTCTGTGCTTTGATTCAGTTTTAATAACTCAAGATGTCATACTGCTGTCAGTTCAATATTCATCTTTCCATTAAGATTCAATTAGTTGTGGCACACTGATGTGTAAAATGTTTGGTTTCCTCACACACTATTGAGGCCCTAAACTGTTTGAAAAGAAGAGATGCTCTTCATGTGCATACTCTTTTTCCACATGAAGCCATATGAACAGTATATGAATCCCACACTACAGAATATTGAGGTCACCCGGTACTCCCAATCCCAAAGCACACACAAACCAATTCATGTGGAGGAAGGATTCAGCAGACTGTTAATAAGGTTTAAGAAGATCCTCCGCAAGCTCATTATCATGGTGATTGGGCACAGCATGTTGGGCAGGGCTGCATAGTTTATATATCCATCAGGAACACCTTTTTTGCTTACTTATTAGAAAAATAATAGTGCATTTATACACTCTGATGCACTAAATAACAAGCTCTCCATTTATGTTTTAATCGTCTGAAAAAATTTTAATTAAAAAGTAATTTACCCCCACACATCTAGTAGTGCTGCAAAACAGACAAGCATAAGGCCTGTGATGCTTTTGGTTCATCAACAGTTATAATGGGGAAGCTAATTCTATTTAGTCAGGCTATTTCTGTCATACCCATTGTTGATGGGTGAATAAAATCTGACATAGTTAACTGTAAAAACAATCATTAAGAACAGAAGTACAGGTACTTTCAATTTTACAATGGTATGTTTTATGATATTTTGACTTCAATAATTCTAAAACACAAATTCAGCATAAATTGTATTTTGAATACATTTGCAGTACAATATTCTACCACAGATGCTGGGCATCCAAGAAGCAGCCAGTTAACTGAGCTCAGCAGCAGCACATTCAGTCTGCCATGGTCTAACCATCTTGTTTTGCACTTTCAATACATTATTCCATAAAATGCTGATGATAGATACTTTATTAATCTCATAGGGCAATTCAAGGCATCCAGTAGCAAAACTATATTACACAACAAAAATAAAAAATAAAAGAGATATAATAATATAAATAAATAAATAATATATACAGTATATAAATAATAATAAAAGAGATAAAAAAGTGAACACAGCAGAAAACTATAAATACCGATAGAGAAATTTGACCGATTACCATAAAAATTCAATTCTGTGCAAGTAAAAAAGAAATGTAAATAGCATCGTGAAAAAAAGTAGTGTACCTGTAAAGGATGTAAAGTGCTGCATAAAAGAGGGTGAATCAAAATTTACAGAACACAGTATAATAGGCATATTGTAGTTACAGTAAAAGTATAAACTAATAGGCATTGTCAAGTCAAGTCAAGTCAATTTATTTCTATAGCGC
>JAVSBV010000083.1:3523423-3539960 GCA_033117975.1 Parotocinclus spilosoma | reverse complement strand
TTGGTAAGTAACAGTAGTTCTTGTTTGTACGTTCGCTATACGTGTAAATCGTACAATAAAGGTTTAATAAACATATAATATGTTACATAGCACGTCCCGTCTTGTAACATAGGGCATGTTTGTTTATAGCCCGGATTCGACTGTATTCATTTTAAAATAGCCATGTTTGTGTCTGTAAGACTTTACAGCCACGGCCTCACCAAATAAAAGTCTCACTCTCTAATACATGTTTGATTACAACGCTCATTTGACATTGGACTGTCCTGTTTCCACGACCTGATGCAACATCATAGCGTTTGTTTCCATCTAGAGTCGTTGGCAGAGATCCGTGCTGTCAACAAAAGAGTCGAACCACTCCATAAATGTTTATGAGGACTCTCAATGGGGTTGTTGTGTCATCACGATGGACACCCAGTTTTGTTTCGTTGTGAGATATAGCGAGAGTACTGACGAAAGTAATGAGATGTACTCACACCCTGTCTAGGGGTATTCCTCCCTGGTGCCCAGTTTCCTCGGAAAAAGTTCCGAATTTGAAGCGACCGTATCCCTGATTTGTCACTGGCGAGGGAAAAACTGGCGTACGCCGTACCCGTGGCCCAGTTTAGATCAGGACACACCATTGTTTCATGCTGAATGCATTATTCAGGGCGCTTTCGAAAGCGCTTTTGAAAAATGCGGTCGAACGGCAAGCTTAATTCATAGCTTGATAAATCTGCATACTTATGCGCTTATCGGCGGACAAAATAAACTCCAGTGGAAGCAGCTCCGTCTCCCACAGAGATTCTGTGTATAACAGTGACTGATAAGATTTACAGCAGAAGGAAACCAGATCGACTGTCAGTGCTGATAAGAAATCCCGCTCATCTCCTTCAACGGCGAGCCTTCGTAATGAAGATCTCTTTTGCGCTCTCGCTGTGGAGAGAAATGGCACAGGATGTGGAAGTGACCCCTCCGAACACTCCGGTGGGGCTCAGCGTGAAAATACAGGCCCATCCGGGCAGGTTAATCTACAGATCAAGGTACTGGCTTTAAGCCAGTTAAGAGACGGCTCACTTCAAAGGAGGGCGAGTAAACAGGGCCGAGAGGATCACGCCTTCCTGGCCGAGCCCAGACTGCCAGGCACGAGAAGTGCTCGGCGATGTCCTACTTATAAACGCGAGGTCAGTGCGACCTAGATCGGTCTTATGCAAGCTCTCGCTCGTGCTGCGGCTTCGCTCTTTCTCTCTCCGTCATTAAACATTTGTGCTGTCAGGCCTGGAGAACCTCCTTAGCACAGCGCTCATGTTTAATGATGAGGATAACAAAAGGCGAGTATCAACAGTTTCTGTGTTGAGTATCAGAGAGGAAGAGGGAGAGGAAAAGAAAAGCGGCGAGATAACATTAAAAGCACTACCTTGATCTGGGGCGAACATGCTAAGCCCTGTAACGAAACGTATTCAGACGGTTTAATTACTGCTCAGGAAATGAAGCTACAAGATGATTCCTTAATTAAGCGGTGATTAAGGATTTTCTGCCTTCTATCTAGCGCTGTTTGCAGTGCATTTTAAACACAACCGCAGCGTGGCAACCTCCGCGGGAACAATGTCGCCCCGCTCGGAGAAGGCTTTTTCATTCCGAGAAGGCAGCAGGAATTGGCATGGGAACGCGGTGCGCGCGCGCAATATTAATACCGCAATTAGCGGAACAGGGAACGAGGCTATCACCGAGCACGCTACGCGACCAAAAGTATGCGAACACACATTCGAATCTGAAAATGTCAGACACTCTCGTTGCTAACAGGTGAATAGAAAAAACAATGACATTGTGTAAACGCATTGTGTGCAAAATCCCAACGACAGAAGTCCACCAGTAAACGAAAGAACTGGTAGCTGCTCCTCCAAGTGCATTTTACAAATTTAAAAAAGGTGTGTGTTTCAATTTAATTACCTCTTATGGGACAAAACTAAAGAGTTAGGAGATTAGCTGTGTGTTAATAGGGTAAAGGTTAGGGTCAAAATCAGTACAGCCCTAATTTACATCAATAGTAAGTCCCAACAATGATAGTATAACAAACTGTGTGTGTGTGTGTGTGTGTGTGTGAGTTTAAACTTTAATTACCTATTATGGGACAAAACTAAAAAAGGGAAGAGATTAGCTTTATGTTAATAGGGTTAAGGTTAGGCTCAGGTTCAGAATAGCTTTGATTTACATCAATAGAAAGTCCCAACAAGGATAGAATAACAAACTGTGTGTGTGTTAAAACTTGACCTTTTTTTTTGAAAAACAAAAAAATCAGGAAGATTTACTAGGGTTAAGATTAAGGTTTGGGCTAGGGTTAGGGTTCGAACAGCCCTAATTTACATCAATAGAAAGTCCCAACAATGACAGAATAACAAAGTGTGTGTGTGTGTGTGTGTGTGTGTTTGTGTGTGAGATATGCTTAACGTCATTTTGGGGACCAAATGTTCCCATAAGGATAGAAATAACTGATTTTCACTGCTTTAAAAACTGCTACAGAAAGGAAACCATCCTAAAAAGTGTCAAATGATCTCCATTAGGCCCGACCGGGACAGCGAGGCACACGTTTTTTTTCATTAATTAATTTTATTTTTTTACCGAAAGGACCAAGGGATTTGCTGGGCTACTGGGACGACGGTAAGGGTTCATCGTAAGTGCGGAATGAATGAATTACAGTAATATTACATTAATGGCAAGTCCTCGCAATGACAGAACAAAAAACGTGCTTGTTTGTAGAAGTCCGATTCTCCAGGTCAATAAGCTTACAGCTGATTTACACAAACGCCTCCTCCAGCAAGGCGGAAACAAAGTCATATTGGCTTTTTTTTCCCTCTCCCCGCTCAGCACTGCATCCGTTAGCAGAGCCCTTGGAAATGTCAATCTGTCAATATTAAGGAGATCTGAGCTTCCTAATCCGGAACAAACCGAGACAAAGAGATACTGAAAACGAGAGAGGGACTTGTTCCCTTAATGTCCGTGGCTGTAGTGAACTACTAGGAAATGCGCAACATGATAATAAACAAATCTTTACTGTACTGAATCCAACCAAAATGTCATCACGGATAAACAGAGAGAGAACGAGAAAACTCTAGGAAATCTCTCTGGTAGAGAGACGTGATTAGTCTCTGTTCGGGGCTTTAAAATCCTGGAATTACTCAATCAGACAGCCTCAGTCTGCTTTATCTGACTTCTCGAGATCCAGTTTGGGAGCATGGCACCCTATCCTGCTTAGACTGTCATCTGAACAGCATATTAATTCATTTCTGCAAGAATTATTACAGCCACAGGAAACACAAACGGATAATAAATACAAATACTTTCTCCGCGTTCAGGGCGTATTCCATTTTTTTCCGGGAATAAACAAATGAATGATCAAGCTCGGCGACCAAAATACGGTCCCACACCCTCACATCTTCACCTCTGCTCACCGCTTGTTAGGATGCACCAGCTAGGAGGGACGCGGGATATCAAGGATAACATGACAAAGCACCTGAACGCCCTTAGAGGAGCATCAACGACCCATTCTGTCCTCAAAATCTCTGCTATGGATACCCTAAGTGTTACTAAATGGGTAGCACAGTTTTTCAGCTCCAAAGATTTCTGGCTTGCTCCCTGTCTGTGTGGCGTTTGTATGTTCTCCAGCTTTGTGTATTTCTGGGTGTTACCACCGAGCAGAACAGCATCTAAATTTAGATAGAGCCAAAATTGCTATAGAAAAGGTTGGCCAAGGATGAACGGCACACTGAGACAGGTTCCCATTTGAGTGTTTCGTTATTCATCACGGAACAGACAAGGTCATCCCGCTGCAGTATTTGGGTCTCTCGGTTTCTCTTTTTGGAGTCGGAGGGTACGGTTCTCCCGAAAGAGCCCCATCTCATGTTTATTCACGTCCCTCCTCTGAGCTCGACCCTATTCAGAGGCGCAGACTTCATTTCACACTGAACTATGCTGTTTCAATACCATTACGAGCGAAGCCATTGACCGAAGCTCTTCATCATTTCATGGTACATGACTGCACGGTGGCTTCACTCGAGCCCAGAAGCTTTCCAAACAGTTCAAGGTGGCCACTCCGAATCCTGGTACAGACGACCCCTCTGACATTTCGGTGTTTCCTATGTCACTCTGGATTTCTGATCAACAAGATGTTTCATTATTGATGTGTTTCCTTTATACTCTATGATCACATGTGACACCTTTAAATATTTCAATACGTCAGAACTGAAGGTGCAACTCTTATCTCTAAGCCTTTTTGAAACGTGAACAACTTTTGGCCATTGGAATCCCTGACCTTTGTGACTATAAGAAGCTTTGGATTGATCAGACTTAATACATGAGCGTGGCTATGCTAATGAACGTGGTGGCTCCCTTCTTTGTGATTTTTTTAATACCTATTATGGCCTCAAACTTTTCACCGAGGGTTTAGGTTTCCCCTGACAAGCCCATAGACTGATTCTGGGAAGGAGCTGGACTGAACTGTCGCCTGAGATGCTGTACCACGAGCTGATAAAGACCCAGGCAAGAGTGGCTCCTATTGAAAGCAGACCTTCGATCCGGCGCTAATTACAGCACGTCACTTTGGAGAGGGTTTACTTAATCAACAGCCCTTCTTCTGTCTTCCTATAAGGGCGCAATACATGCGTAAACCATTTAATTCCTGGACTTTTTAATTCACAAAGTTCAAGCGTAAGTGGACTGTATTTAAGCCACTCTGACACAGAGCTAAACGACTTTTAAAGAGATCGAATAGAGAAGAGGATCAAGCAGGGAAAAAATGGCTACACCTGATGAGTGTGCACTTCTTGTTAAATAAGGGGATATTAGAGCTCTGTGATAGAAAACGGGCGACTTAGAGAAGAATTAGGGCAGATTGGAGAAGAACTGGTATATCTGACACACAGGAAGGCAGATTCTTAAGTATCTGGGACGTGAAACACTTTGGGCCAGTGTTTGTTAACACCCATCAAAAAGTTTGGGCTAAACCTCTTGGTGCAGTGAAAACAAAAGGGCGATCATCAGGCGACGTGATATGCTCCAAAGTCTGACGTGTGTGCTTTGCGACTTACAGTTAATGCAAGAGCAAAGGGTCCCGTCCTCTTTTCTAACAGCATGTTTGTTCAAGTGTTCGTCCCTTTCAGCATTAATCACACCCTATTAAGAATAGTTTGAGTTTCAAATTTTAAATCCATGTGCATGCCATGTTCCACTTAGCAGTCTCGGGATTCCTTGATCCTTACCAACGAGGGGAAACCCACAGGAAAATGCCCAATGCTTACTCTTTCATATCTCAGGAGACTTCCTGGGGAATCTCATTTATTCTTCGTTTACGCATTAGTCATTAAGGTTTCTCCCAAAAATTCTTTAGGAGAAAGAGAACGGGACAAAACGGCCAGATGAATCCAGCTGTATCTAAACGAGCCCAAACTGAGTTCATCTAGTCCAGCAGATTCTAAGCCCTGTAAGCTGTAAGTTGGATCAAGCTTGTTTGCCCACTACAGCACAAAGATGCTCAATCGGATTAGGAAGTTGGTCTGATCAAGCTCCTCAGACCACTCCTCAACAATTTTGCAGCATTAACTTAAAAGAACTTAAAAGACAAATGAAAATTAGGGATGAAGGGGTGCACTTGGTCTGCACCAATGTTTAGGTAGGTCATTGTCTAAAACCAATAAACTCCTTAGAAGGCTACTGGGATTTTCCATGAACAAAACTGAACATTTTGGCAATTAATCCTGAAAGTGGGTGTGTAATGACTTGGTGAATATAAACAGAACTCCAGTTGTTAAGTATGGTGGGTCTAGGATGTTGTAGGACCTCCAAACCTTGGTGATGACTAGCAGATTTAGGAAAAAACTGGTTCACGGTTGGAGATGTAGGACCTCCAAACCTTGGTGATGACTAGCAGATTTAGGAAAAAACTGGCTCACGGTTGGAGATGTAGGCCCTCCAAACTTTGGTGATGACCAGCAGATTTTACGTAAAACTTCCTCACAGTTGGAGATGTAGGCCCTCCAAACCTTGGTGATGACTAGCAGATTTGATGTAAAACTGATTCACGGTTGGAGATGTAGGACCTCCAAACCTTGGTGATGACTAGCAGATTTGATGTAAAACTGGCTCATGGTTGGACTGACTCACACAAACTTTGCAAGGTTGGGTGTCTTGTTATTTTTAATCCATTGTAGCAGAGATCTGGGTTTGAGTTCCTGGCAGTGATCGGGTGTCACATACAGGGTAGGGGTGGTTGATTGGGGATCATACCAGTGTTTTAAAGGTTCCCCTTACAAGGGGGACTTGGATGCCAGAGCCCCGTAGCCCTAACCTGGATAAGCAATACATTCCTTTTGAACTATAATAGACATTTTGATCACGTGATCCCAAACTTTTGTTCTGTAACTGTGAATTTGACCTTGAAAATCAGACACTCTCATCGATGTTAACATTCCCCGGGTTACCTGCTCTGTTTTTCTTTCTGCGAAACAACAAAAGGAAATTCTAATTACAGCTCATAGCTAATGTCAAACATAAAAAAGATGTTTTTCAAACGAAATGCCCCGTGTCCAAATCCCACCAGGCACAATGGTTTTTAAAAAAGCGTGACAGTAGTAATTCAAAAAACACTTTTTGAAGGCTTGGGCCGAGTCAAAGTAAGGGCTGCTGCTTAAAAAGTCAAATTCCCAGTGATGGCTGATGAGTGAAGTCGGGTACACCCGGGGTTGTGGTTCCACAGAGTGTGTAGGTGTGTATTCTGATTGACAGCTCCGCCGTCTATTTCTTGTAACCTGGAGCAGGCCTGAAATGAGGTCCTGTGATATTGGGGTGTGACCAAAACCTGAATAAATAGAATGAAAAGGAAAGGAGGACTAATTGAAACAGAGTTCAAAGCAGCGACCTGGAGGCCTGGTTTATGTTGGTGTGTGTGTGTGTGTGTGTGTGAGAGATGGGGTCTTTGCATTTCCAGGTAGCTGTGGTTCGTTTGCTGAAAGTTTGAAACACACGCCCACAAACACACTTGCTTTAATCACCACCATCAGTCAGACCACAAACTCCCAGGCATCTGGAAAAACACCTGACTCTTCACTATAGGTTTCTGCCAAAACATTATCCCCAACATTTATCGACCTAAAACACAAACAACGACCGGACAAAAGATTGGGCAACCAATCCTGTGACTGTGTAAAAACTACCTTAAGGAAACCAAACATCTTGCAATATGAAGGTTGGGTAGTGCAGTTACAGACCATTGCCAACGACTGATTGCCTGTCTTGGAGCCCAAAAATATTGGGACAGACTCTAGCACGATTGGCTTGGTTATACTGGTAAACCAGTAAGCTCTTGTTGACCAACAAAAGTTTGTTACCTAGCAAAGGTCTCTTATTTACATTCCATTATCTGGACTAGTGTACCAGAATCCATAAGACAGGATATCGTAAGCTTTTTTTGAGCATGATCACGTAAAGTAATGGCTCAAATGAACTTCCACGAACATCATGACTCTTGTTGAGCCAACCTTTGGTGCAGAAGAACTCCATGTCCTCGCAGGCAATATTGTCCGTCTCAAAGTCGGCCGTGAAGTTGTCCTCGGCTGAGAACTCTTCTTTAGCCGGCAGCTCATTTCCCTCCGACACACACTCCTCCTCTTCCTCCTCCAGACCATCTTCCAATGGACCTACATACACGAAGAGCACAATCACACACCTTTCTACACAGTCTTTGTGTTGTGTGCTTGGCATTTCTGCTTTTATTGGTTGATTTCTTTAGCATCGATCCATGCGGTGTAAAATACAGACTCGTTTGTTGGCAGAAACAATTTGAGCTTCGTCTTTAAAGCTCTTTCCAGGCAAAATTAGGAAACGAAATATTGAAAATCCAAGCTGAAGTTTGATCAATAAATACAGGACAGTACATTTACTGTCTTACTCTACAGTTACAAGCACACAATCACACACACTGTAGTACCAAAATACAAATGCACACAATGGAATAGGAACACGACCCACTGGCTGCACCCAACCAAGAGGGAAAGAGTCCACTTGAAGAAACAGGTAATGCAGGATTACTCAAAACCTTTAGGTCAAGCACAAACGTTTACATTTCGTTTGACTTCCTGGCCCAGGATTCCAACAAAGACTGTAACATTACACAGTTCCTTCGTTTACACGTAAAGACCGAGAATTAAATCAATATACTTTTAAAAAAGGGAAACTATGACCTAACAATACAAATGCTACATTTGACAAGTTGTTTACGGTGTAATGTTGAGACTTAAAGGCAAATCCAGACCAACATTCAATAGATACACTCTTACCTCACATGCCAAGCTGCCTACCCTACTGTTGAACTGTCCAGTCCCTTAACCACTGTACCACCACTGTCCAGGGTCCACAGACTTATTAAAGCCTTATTCTTACTTTCAACTGATTCCCAAACTTCAGCCAACAAATACAGTCCAGAAGAACCCAGGGTTTGACTTTCCAGTGCTCTGACCTAAAATTGGGCTCAAAAGTTGTACTGGCACCCCTCTTTACATCCCGTCACATCACTTTATACCATAACATATCAAGGATCTACAGTAATACATCCATATTCTCCATGTATGGTCTATAGCAAGGTCTAGGCCCACAAAAACAGCCATACAAACTACGACAAACGCACATAACAATCATGCTGTGGACCTGATCCGGGCTGGACTTCAACTCTCCACAACCGGCACCATGAACTTGCCCCGACAAGAGGCTCCAAATTGCAATCCCATGAGTTTGTGTGCCGAAATAAAGCCTGAAAATAATTTCCCCGGCCCATTCAGCGTTGGTTAATAAACATGGCTTTGAACCAGCTGCTGCGTCTCCACTCCAAGCGGCGTAACAATGCACGGGAGGGACGCTGCTCGCTCGTTGCCTCCTGACTTCTCACACTGGCATTAGCACGGGAGCGAGGAGGAAAACGCTTTTATTAATTTGTTCACCTTATCACGGGGGTGCAATGTTGATTTTTCCATTTACATGCCGTGCCTTTGGGTAATACAGCACCGCAATCTTAAAGGCGACACTTTTCCGTGTGATTAATTTTCCATCCCTCCAATGCTCAATATTATTTCTCTAAATCTAAATGATTCGGGGAGTTTCGCTCGTAGCCGTGCGTATCTTTTTGTATTTGCATATAGCCAGCCAGGGTGCTGATGAAATTATGGCTACCTGAATTGTAATACCATAGAAAAAAAAAAACAAACACGTTTGTTGCTATATGCAGTGTTGCTATACGTTAAAAGGGCAAAATTCATATTAATGCAGCTCAGATTTTACAGATTGTATTTTATTAAGAAAAACTAAAGAGGGCACCAGAGCAGGTATTACCCGTTTCATATCGCCATGCCACTTAGCATGGATTTACCACTGGCAGCTATTTGTGCAGTTCTTCAAAATGAACAGAAATCGAAATAGTGTGGAATTAGAATTAAACAAATGGAAAGATTTGGAAAGGTTTCCATTTTAAGCCACAGCTTTTCTAGTGTGTGTCCCATGTCCAGACAGTGTCCCCTGGCTGACAAAGGCGGAGTCAGAAAAGGTCAAAATGGGTGTGTGTGCCTACGTTGCAATGGGGTCTCTATTTACGAGTCAAGTCATTTTTATTTCTATAGCGCTTTTTACAGTGAAGAATTATCACTTACAAAAGCTTCTTTACATTACTAGATTATGTTCTTTGGCCAGTCCCAAATTGAGCAAGCCTAGGGCGGTAGTGGCAAGGAAAAACTCTGTAAGGAAAAAACCTTGTTAGGACCCAGACTCAAAAACTGACCCATCATTCTGAAGTGGTATATATGAAAATTGTAATAATTAGGTTTGTATTCATAGTAAAAATTAAGTAAATAATAACAGATAAATAAGGAAGCCTCACAGCAAGAAGGTCCGGGGTTCAATCCCAGGGTGGAGCGGCCTGGGTCCTTTCTGTGTGGAGTCTGCATGGGTTAACACCGGGTACTCCCGTTTCTCCCCACAGTCCAAAGACATGTGTGCTGGGTTAATTGGTGTCTCTAAAGTAGCCCTGACTGTGTGCATAACAGTGTGTGTGTCCTACGATGGATTGGTGTCCCATCTAGGGTTGTTCCTGCCCTTGGCCCTAGAGTTGCTGGGTGGTCACCCCGTGTTGGAAGAGGCGGCAGATAATGAATGAATGAATGAGTAAGAAGATCCTTAGAGACACATGGTCCCCTGACAAACGAAAAAGGGACTGGTTTCTGTTTCTGAAAACCAGTGGAGTGATGCTGACGTTTAGGAACACACCCTACTGGCCAGAAAGTGCAAAATGAAGAAACGTTTACGTCCAAGTAGAATCGCTGAGTCATGAGTAAATGAGTCAATTCATAGGATCACAGTGCAAGATATTCATTCATCAGTCTTATTAATTCGACTCAGTTACTCATCGCCTCCATTGCTTCCTGCCTCCATCTGAACAGCCTCTCGTGCAAATGAAGTGAGGTCAGCGGTCACCGGCGACATCCCTGGAGAGCGTGGCTTCTGTTTGTTCTGCCGCGGCACGCTCCACTTAATAGAGTGATTATTTCGGTTCAAACCCTCGCGTACTTTCGTAGCGAACGGAAATAAAACCGCCCCGCTCTTTTCATTAACGCTCGCAAACGACGCCTTTGTAGTACAGAAGCCGGGCTCACATGAAAAGAATTAGCGTGGAGCTCGAGAGCTTGCCACTTTGAATCAGGGATTGCATCGTACTGTGATCCGGGATCTCGGGATGGAGGTGGTCATGAATAGAGGCTGACACAAGCTCGGGGTGTCTCAATATGCTAACGTGAGGGCTGGTGATAAGAATCGGTGAAGCATCGGTCAAGGAAACTTCTCCCAAACTACAGAAACAAACAGGCTTCTAGAATGAAAAGCTGTGGTCCTATAGGTCCAATCTGCTGTATAGACGTTCCTAAGAAGGAACACCAACAGGACTCATCTACAGTCTGAAGCAGCTTGATTTTTTTTTGGGAGGGTCGTAGCCAAAGAAGCACTTTTTTCTGAAAGTCGGACAAAAGGTTAAGATATGCCAAGGTTCACAAACAATGGAATGAAATTTTAGGGTATATTGAGTACCTTCACTAAAGCAACACATCTAAAGGTGGCCTAAGACTTTTGCACAGTACTGCATATTCAGCTGTAGATCCTATATATATATAGAGGATCTACAGCTGATGATGCAGTACTGTGCAAAAGTCTTAGGCCACCATATATACATATATGGTATTATTTGTATTTTTTATTTATTTGATAGTAGAGATTGCAATTAATACATTTTTAACCGGGGTCGTGTGCACAGGAAAGACGCTCTAGCTGTAATAGGAGCGTTCGCTGTTACCATTGTTGCATGGTGTCTATGCTGAGGGACTTCGCTCTTCGCTTTAAGACTGAATTACAATTTTGGTACCTGAAAAAACATCCCCTCTGTGCTGACTGAAACATTAACGTGGTTTTTAGTAACTGAATTTGGATCATGATGATGATGAATTCGGAGCAAGTCTGCTCAATACTGTAATTATACCTTTCTGGTGTCATATCCTGTTCTCAGTTTGTTTTACTTAGTGCGCTTTGCAAAACAAAACACCCAAGCGGAGGAACAGTACGGCGTTCAGTCAGAACGAATGGAACGAAATGATTAGAACCCAATGAGACCAGCCATGACAGGGAGTCACAGAGAGCACTCAAAATAAGCCAGACACTAGGACTTAAATTTGAGAATTAATCTTCTGGCCATCATCATTATAACCATATTTCAAGTCTATGATTAGAAAGCACAACGGCAACACGATATCAAAACGAAACGTTCAGCGTTCCCTAACGAGGTGTTTTATGAGCAGGAGCCACCGTGTGGCGTCCCCAGTCCATACCGCTAGCCTCCCTTATTAGGGTGAAGCTGATCTCTGTGAGCATTGAAATCGTTTCGCTCCCACCTACACCTTTTTTAATCTGGCTATCCCATTCAAAACAGGAGCGAGCTTGGCCAGAGGGGACTGAAATTCATGCCCAACACCTGAGACCCCGTGTGAATGTGAAACGCTCCTCGCGTGCCTATAGGGACACCCGGTTTTATTCGTGCCAAGCCATAACCGGAGACAGCGCAGCAAAGTCGAGGTTGGCACACAAGCCCACGTTTACACACACACACACACACACACGCCGTCTGCACTTCTTCATACAAAAGCAACGCTGGCTCGTTTGAACGCATTCACACATTCATGCCACGCTCCTGCTTCACGACTCCTGGAAATTGGGCCGTCCCGTCGCTTCGGAAGCTGCTTTGGGTCACCGAGGTCCAAAGCTGGGAGGTTTTAACAGAGCGAAAAACACAATTTCAAGCTAAATATGAAAGATTGTTTATTCAGTTCCGACTCGTTTTATAGTGCCTGCTGTGTGGGAGAGTTGTGAGAGAGGGCACAATAGTTATATAGCAGCTTTTACAGCAAAACTAAAACAAAATAATTCATACATAAATAATCGTTTATTTGATTTCAGTCGGTTTTATAGTACAGTTACACATTATGGTATTTATTCTTTTATTTATATTCATATTTACTGTACATTTTCAGTCTTCTTTTGACCACGGGGAGCTGCTTAAACTCTCCAGATTTTGCATTTCTACCCTTTATCTACATCATATTTATCGCAAGAACCTTTACTCTATTGTTTCACAATTGTTTTTAGTATATTATTGTGATTCCTTTCATTCCACCCTTTTTTGTAAGATCGAGATGTTATCCATCACCAACAAATCACCGTAAAAGTTTATTAAGTCCACGTTTATTAATCCAGAAAACATTTTTACTCCCACCTTATTTGTGTTTCCGTTTATGTGATAAAAAAGAAAGAAATATATAAATAAAGTCAGTGTTATGACAGCAGACCAAAGCCAAGTGCCATCTGCAGAGCCGCCGGATGATGAGGCTGAACGTGGTGTCTGTTCATCTGTGTGTGTGTGTGTGTGTGTGTGTGTGTGTGTGTGGTTTGGACCTGAGAATAAACACCGGTGCTGTTTAACGTGATCTCGCAGTTGCTAAGCAATGTAATTCGGGTGATTGGAACATTACGCCGCTCCTAAACTCAGGCATTTATAGGCTCCCCGTGACATAACGGTCCAGCTTGAGGACGTTGTGCGTTCAAATGTAACGATGAATACGACGAAAAAATATACAATTCAAATTCTAAATGGTTCCACGCCGCTACTGGGAGTCCTGCAAATATATATAGTCCTTTAGTCTTATTTATAGAGCACAATTTTTTTAGAAAAATAAAACAAAAATGGTATTCAATTGCACCTTTATTCCTTATTCGTTGGTTACATTTATTTCTTCACGACATAATTATTATTAAATGCCAACAAATTCTATTGTATGGTGTTACACAATGTGTGGGGATATTTAAGCATTTATGTGTGTGTGCGCATGTGTGTGTGTGTGTGTGTGTGTGTGAGCTCATCATCGCTTAATGAAGGCAAAAATGCAGAGTTTAATTGTAATTAGGTCATGTTTGCTGGATGTGTTCATTAAAGGCAAAAAAGGCTGATTAAAAGATTTAACTGCTAATGCAGGTCATCCTCGTAAACAACACATCATTAGAAGCAGCGTGGCGTGTCACATTCTCTCTCACACGCACACAAACACACACACACACACACACACACAAAACTCTGATGTGCTTTGCAGTTTGCTCTGTTTGTGCCGAGCTCCGATTTGTCCTGCGTCTGCATTTGTACTAAAGATGTGCGTATTAAAGATATGCGTGCGTGTTTTGTGTGTGTGTGTGTGTGTGTGTGTGTGTGTGTGTGTGTGTGTGTGCACGCGCATTCTGCATCCTAACTGGAGTGGCATGAAAGCGTGGCTGGCATTTCGCTAGGCCATTAAAAATCTGGAGGCTCCTCTGAGCGTGCCTTTGGGCCTCGGCAGATGCCAGGCTCTCAGAGTTCTGCATTGCTTGAACTCCACACACACACACACACACACACACACACACACACACACACACGTGCACTGCCCCCCAAACCGGCAGTGGCAGGAGCCTATTAAAGGCCTGGGGTCATCGTCCAAATGTTCAACACCGACCATGCTCTCCGAAGCTCAGGTGCGAGCTCTTATTAGCTCCTGCTCTCATTTAGAACCCGGTCCAGCTTGGGCCATCATCTCTCTCTCTCTCTCTCTCATACACACACACACACACACACACACCAGCAACATCCTGTGCTTTGGTATCTTTGTTAGTCAGAGTCAAAATGTCTGACTCACATCACATCTTTGATTTATTACAATTTTTTTCAAAAGTCACGACAAAAACCCGGGTCCACAAAGCATTAATAAAATATATAATCTAGAAAAACTTTAAAGATTAGACATTTTAATCATTGGTGTTCAACTTTATTACAATCCAAAAGATTGAATCAAATTCTCACACTATCAATAAGTAACTATTGGGTTAAATTAAAGTGGACATATTCATTTAAAAAGAATATTTTCTCCCATAATTCACCCCATGTTTTCAGGGCAGCACTGCAGGAGATCTGGCAACCATGCCTTGGTTTTTAGGGGTCACTGCTACAGCGCCAACCGGTTCTAAACAAGGCTACAATCTTAAAGCCATAAGAGATACAGAATACAATTCAAAAGGGCATGATTCCTTGATTTAGGAAGTCTATCACATCAAGCTTAAGTCTGAACTTAAATATCATTTATTGTTACTTATGAATTCTGTTACTATTATATTTATTAATATTTCCCGGGTTCTGAGGATGAGACGGGACAGAGGGCAAAGGGACGCTTGTGCCAGTGGAAAGTGTAAAAACCCAGGAGTTACATTATGAGACGCATAATATTCGTCACTGGTGAAAGTTTGTAAAGCAAGAACAGAGGGCGAGTAAAATAAATAAGTCTTATTTTAGTGGGCCGTCTTTATATACGAGCCTAAATTCGCGAATTGATGCAGGAATAGATCAAAATTCACAAGCCCAAACCATGATACTACCGCCACCATGTTTCAAACATAAGGTAGATAAGATTCTTTTTTGGAAGGCAATGTTTTCCTCTCTTAAAAAATGTCATTTGGTATCACCTAAAAAAGATGTATTAAAATTGTGATTTTTAAATCTTTAAAGTTATAGCTCTCTTCGTTTATTGACAAACTCACGCACGCGACTCGACGTCTAGACGTCTCATTTCTCCGTCTGACATGGCAATTCCGGTCAAACGCTGAAAAAGCGCAAGTTTCATTCTCAATACATTTCTCATTCATTAACTCTAATTAGCTTCTGCTTCTTATTTATACCATTGATAGTCACGCTCGTTAAGAAACTCGGCGGCGCCGCCACAGTCTGAGCCCGGGATAAGATCTAAATATTACCCCTGGCTGAGAGGAGCGTCGAGTCTGATGAAGGTTTCAAAAGAGCGATTCTTTATGGATCAGCTGAATCTTTTCCACTTTTTAATTAAAAGTAAAGAAAATAGAAGTTAATTATCCTGTACAGATTAGCTACTGGCCATCTTTCTGTAAATTGGATCTAATTAAAAGGAAATTGTCGAATGACATTCAAAGAGCTGTTCTTTCAAAGTTTTTTTCCCCCTCTCTCTCTCTTTCTTTCTTCTTAATTCTTGATCTTGATTTGACCTGGTGGCTCTTAAACACGAGATTAGACTTGTGTCGGGTCACTTCCTACACGGAAACACGAGATTGTGTTGGAGGTTGCGACCGCTGTATCATTTATTTGTGTAACTTTTTCATTGTGTTCAACTTAAATCTGATCTCTCAGATCAACTGGTCACAATCACAAGAGTTCAGACATCAAAGCTGCTTTGGTGCTGCCACTCAGCAACATCTGAGATTCGAACCTACGGCCGACCGGACGATGAGTCCCCAACATCGAATGCAGCATCACAATGCAAACATCTTTTTTTAATTACTTCCAAAATATATTTCAGATCATTTAGTTAAAAGCATGTAAAAATTAAAAAAGCAAACACATTAAATATCATAGAATAAATGTATTAATCTGGTAAAAAGCAGTTATTAAACAAATAATTTATTTTCTATCTCTTATTAACGTATTCAAATGAATTTATTGTAATGCTTTGTACAATGGAGCAAAGTCTTAAATCTGATTTATAGCCTTATTATGTTCTAATATTTATTTCCATTTATATAATTCCAATCTGAGCAAGCCAAGGGTGACAGTGCAAAGGAAAAACTCTAAATGTTAAAAAGGAAGAAACCTTGGGAGGACCAAGACTCAAAAAATGACCAGACCTCCCTGGGAAAACATGAGTTAGTCCTTCACAAAAACAAGCTACAAATTATTGTTGTTGCTTCAGTTTGTCTATAGGGGGCGTAATACAGTAGCTAGGGTTTTTTAAATCAAATGTCAATTCTGTACATTTGTCTCAATAGAACAACAACAAAAAAATGATTTTACACACACACACACACACACTCACACACACACACACACACACACACTCTATCACTGTATTTTTGGGAACTTACCTACACCTACTCCTAACCTTAGGAA
>JAVSBV010000083.1:3509096-3523323 GCA_033117975.1 Parotocinclus spilosoma | reverse complement strand
AATAGACCTGGATAGTGAAACACTGGGCTGGCTTGCAGCAACAGAACTGAGGGTCTAAGGACATACGCCAGAGAGAGAGAGAGCAAAAATAAAGGAATTTTACAGGGCCAGGTGCTCGCTGTGGTGTAAACATTCTTTCTTGATGATGATTTTAATTTTTTATTAAATTATTTGTCTCCATACATAAAGACAAATTATTCAAATGCGGTTTGATAAATGCCAGAATGATGGCAAGCACTTTAAGTGGCATCTCTCATTCACCAGATTTTAAATATCGCTGAGCCATTACTAAAGGTTTTTAATTGATTAATACAATTACTTGACATTCTGATTCTTTACACTTCAAAAGTACGAGGGGACATTCCTCTTAGATTAACCGGAGGCAAAAGCAAGCAACGATTATGGGATTCTGATTGTCATACTAAAAAGTATATGAAAAACGTGAAACAAGTAGTTTAATCTTATATGTTACTTATGTTACTAATCTTATAACGAAGTCTAAAGCTTCGTTTAAAGCATAGTTTATTTTAAACATGCAGAATCCACACAGAAAGGACCCAGACCGCACTATCTGAGGTCAAAAGGCAAAGGTCACCAGGCCCTTCTTGCTTTGAGGTTAGTCACCATGCCACCCTAACAGCAGTGAGATGACAGTGAGACACTCTAGGCAATGTTACACTGGGAAATACAGGCATTTACTTTCAACTGTTTTAGCAGCTTTGAACTGCTGGAAATACACAATATTAGACATGTGTTTTTTTAATGTTATGGTTAATATTTGTATCCTTATGGGACTACATGTAATCTAGTGCTTTAATATTGATGATAACATTAACTTTAAGTACTATAAAGCAACATAACTGACAAATGAACTTAAAGTAGTGAAATGTTTGGCAATATTATTTTTCTGTATCCTAAATAAGCATTCCAACTAGTAGGTCATCTATCCCACACAGTCGGGATTCAAGTTGTCAACTTCCAACCCCCATGTGATCCCAAGGGGCCTACAATATGACACTGACCATACCTCGTTGGATTTGCCTGGTGTTTATCTAACAATTAATTGATTATTTCAGTAACAGGGTGATGTAATCTCACACAATTATGTACATAATTTCAGAAGACAATACTCACCTTTTTTCTTTAGGAAAGCTTTTCTGGTAGCCAGTGGACTCTGACGAACTTTTGGATTCTGCAAGAACTTTACAGCAGTGACAATCTGTAAAGGTGGGAAAAAAGGTGTTGAGTTACCTTCACCAGTCTTCTAAAATGGCATGCTCAAAACTCATTACAAATAAGAGATGGAATAATTCTTCCAAGGACAATTACATTGCACGTCTGAGTCTGCAGTACATCATCAGCCAAGAGCAGGAACTTTTGAGAAACTGCCCTGCACCATAAGTATATAGAGGCTAGACCACCAAACCACTTTAGAGATAAATCTAGGAAATGAGTGAATCAGCAGCTATAAAATTATCCCATCAAGGTTTGCTGAATAAATGTGGTATGGACTTTAATTTGCCATTATCCTCTTTAAGACAAACTCCAAGCCTTAAGTGAACAGGGACTGAAAATCTATACTTTATAATGCTGAAGTGCTCATCTGTATCTAATAACTGTCGAATACCTGGCTGAAAACTTCAGCAAATCTTAAAGAAGAAAATGCATTATGATTAAATAACTCAGGCTGCATGTTGTAATGACCATGTGTTAATGCACTAGAAAATTAAATATCAGGACATATGTAGTTGTAAGTGCAGTGGGGTGTTGATCGATTCCATCCTGTTTTCCTTCGAGATGCCCCTTAATTTACCACTTTAGCATGCTTTCCACAAAAAAATTTAAAAAGCCTCCTTCCTTAAACGCCATTACAACATGAATTTAAAGTGGAGGCTCCAAAGTGGAGCTTTTAAAGAACAGATAAACATCTGGAGGTATGTGAGAAGAGCACACTCAAGACTCAAGCTGAGCGATCTCGTTATCGCACCTGTGGTCCCCATGATTCAATTGTAAAAGTCATCCCTCTAATAGGTTGAAAGGTTTTTATTATTGTTCTTTATCTTTAAGCAGAAAAAGATTTTTTGAAATGACTGAGCACACGGTCTGTGGTAATTCATTTTAGATAATGCATTGCATATACTACAGACCTGTATCAAGCCACAAAATTTACTGAGTCAGAATGCGCGTGCACATAACTCCAAAATTAAAAAAGACAGAGCAAACCAACAACACTTTATTTCATTAGCGGTGCAGCATGTCATTTACTTTTATTTTGAGCTGAGGACAAGAACTATTAAAATTTTTTTTAAAAATAACACGAAATTTCATCATACCAGTTCCACTGTCTAGCATAGTTAAGTCAGCATTTTCAGATTATCAGACCATAAGAATATTATTGACTCCATTAAGTTATGGCATATTAACCTTGCATTGTTTCATTCATTATCATTTACATTCGACAGAACACCTACTCCCCACCTCCCTTTACACAGAAATGTGAAACCTTATAATGAAAGCGGATTGTAGTTGAAAACTCCAAGGCACATTTGAAGAGCAGTTATAATAAAAAGCCTGCACATTTCACAGCCCCTGAACTTTTGAAATGTTTAGTAATTTCCACAAGTAGAGTTTCTGTATTGTGGGGAATTTTCACATACAACTATTACTAAACATTCCGATCAGCTTAGCAACTCAAATAAGCACATCAGTTCTGTTAGTACATACATTAATTTTAGTACATACAGAAAGTCACCATCAGTGGTCTAATAATTGTATAGCTTCCGTAGTACGTCAGCAATGTATGAGCTTTGAAATAACATTTTTCTAAAATTTATGTAAAGCAGTATGATGATAAATTAACAAATCCTGGATTCCACCAACAAAACATGAAGATGGCGCTGGTAAATAAACAAACTTTTCACAGTCATTCTGGCAACAGAATGGGCACACATTGTTCTTTAAGTATAAGGGGGTGGCTTCTTGCAACTGTAGAGATGTCAAGCTAACAGGCCATTTCGGGTTTTAAACCTTTACTTCTGTCAAAGTACACATGTTTACGTTTATATGTTATGTATGTAACCAATTACGCTGGTGCATTCCTTGCACGGTTTCTGCATAATCAGAGTGTCCTTCATCACAGAAGCCAAGAAACACTTAATATCCAGTGGTTCTCCGCATCCATTAGGTTAGAAACCACACTGGTGTGTTAGCACCATTCCTATAAACAAACCCATCCATTTCAGTTCCTTCTGGAAATTAGATCTCAAGTGCTGGAGTTGCCCCTCATTTTGCATATAACCCAGGCTGAAAACAAGTTTAAATCTTTTCAAATAGCATAAAAAGCTTGCACATCTCCATTGCATTAGTTGACATTCTGTTTTTATAACATATGTATCTGATTAATCCATTTCATGGTCAAGTGGGGCTTGAGCCTCCCCCCAGCAACAGTGGGAACAAAGCAGAAATAAACCACGGACAGGTTGCCACTACAGCAAATGGCATCTGCAATTAGATTGGGAAACAGAGATGACATTTTAACTTTTACGAATTGTTTTAAAAAGTGCAATAAAACTGAGGATCACTTTTATACTTTAGAACTGTAGCAATTCGGTGTGGCATAGACTCCACCAGACACTCAAAACATTCTTCCGGAATATTGAGCCGCAGAATGCTGAGCGGACAGCTTTTTATACTGTAAGTTGCAGGTGTTTCCTATTTATGCACTAAAAGCATAGTCTCCAAGTAAGTGTGCATACTTGGGCTGTCAAAGTTAAAGCTTTTAAATGTAATGTAAATGTAATTTCAGCTGAAAAAACCTGCCACAGATACACAATTGTGACCAGCAACCATTACAGACAATATAAATGTAATTAGAATAACACAAGACACAAATTTAACACAATTATCTAAAAAAACAAGAAAATAAGATCAAATAAGCTAATCACCTTATTTAATAAGATATTAGATAAGATAATTTAGTAAGACCATAAAATTCAATTCTACTAAAAGTATACATATACAGTATTGATTATCTCACTTAGTTAGTTAACATGGCCTTGACGACAGCATTGCTTAGCCTACATGCATTGCTGAAGTTGGAAATGTATAAAACGGAGAGCCATTGTAAAACCATTGATGCATTCGCATTCTCTCACACCGACACACACACACACACACACACACACACACACACACACACCTACTCAGCAGCTGTACTGTAACTCGCTCACCATTGTGTATGACAACATTTTCATGACTGAAATATTACAGTCTAATCCACTTTAATATTACTGACGTAACACACACACAAACACACACACACACACAGTAGCTCTACTATAACCCACTCAACAACTCAACCTACTCGAGTGTGTATGACATCTGAAAAATTCAAGATTAATTTATTATTTATTTATTATTACTTTATTATTGTGGAGTAATGCAACACACACCCACACACACACACACACACACACACACACACACACACACACACACACGCACACACATTACACAAAATACTGAAAAAACTATTTTCCTATTTTACTTAAATCTGTTCATTCATTTATTTATACATGAACATATACAACATTTAATTAACTATTAATTACCTGTTCATTTTAATGTATTATTGTTGTTATTATGATGATTAATATTATTATTTGTTTATACATTTTCAGTTTCTTTCCCAAGCCTATTTTAACCCTGGAACGGGAAATCATTTGTTATGTTATCAATAACATAAAAGTCAGAATTTGAACATGATTTATGACGTCTATTGAATTTGATGAATTATTTAGTAATTGATTTTTTAATTGCAGCATTTCTAATTCAAGCCTAGGAGTTCATTTGGTTGCAGCTTTGTATTTAGTTTTAGTATTTACTCTATGTATTTATTTATTTCAAATGATTTTACTGTTGCTCTTGTTCAGGGATCTTTCAAAATCCCCATAAAAATGAAATATCCCCTAATTTATGTGAGCAGTATATTATTAATATGGCTATTATTATTATTTCCCGTATAGCTATGATTATTGTAGATGTCACACCTGAGCCTGTATTTGTTCGTCACACAGTGCTGGGATAGAAGCGTCCATTAGAACGGTATCACTCGGTCCCAGTGAGGATACTCCAACCTAAATATCACACCCTTCCATTTAACAAACCAGCGCCGTATTACAAGCAAATTACTAGCACAGTTTCGAGGAACAAAGACGGGCAGCCGTAATTATATCTCCCCGTGTACGGAATGAGAATGGGCATCCTCCTCCGGCGAGGCGTTCCCCAGGGGCACCCCGGGCACCAAAATGATGGGCAAATTATTTTGCGCCCCGATTAGCGTATTTACCGCTGGCGCATTATGACAACAGTGCTGTTTACACCTGTCTGGGCAGAAAGGGAGTGGGTTTGCGCTCTGCGACGTGTACGCGGTATGCATATGAGCTTGCTGGCAGGGATTTAAATTAGGTCAGGGCAGGAATACATCAACAGCTAACCATATGTGCATCAAACGCCCTCCCTCCACCAAACTCTGACATTCCTGCGTGTCTTCGTCTTTGGTCTTTGCTGGGAAAAGCTTAGCGATGAGGAAGCCGTGATGACTGCAGGAGTGTGATATGTGCAAATCACATTTGCAGATGAGCCTGAAACTGCCTTTAATATTCAGATATCAGACGCCTAAGACTTGATCCACGAGAATAAAAGAGCGAGAGGGAGAGAGAGAGAGAGAGAGAGACCAAATTCCCTCGTCACTACGCCGATTCACCCGGTTTACACTTCGATATTTTTTCTCTCCGCACAGCTCAAACATCGGGCCAAATAGTTGATAACAATGCAAATCGTTAAAAGCCTGCGAAAAAGCAAGTCACTATGTTTTCGGATTTCTTCGCTGATTTTTTAGCCCTCCTTCCCTGAGAAAGTCACGTGTTTTCACTGGCTGTACTGTTGCTACGAGATACAGGAACACGTGCTCGGGACCGCTGCCAGTCAGGCATCAAATCACAGCAGGAGTCCAGCTCTGGGCACCAACATGAACACCATACCCAGGCTGCATTTAGCCTGTTAGGCACCCTCAACTCGGCACAGAGAAATCCCAAACATTCTCATATCAAGTCTCTCGAATTAGAGAAAAACCTTTTGGTCATGCTAAAGCATCAGGGAGTGTCCAAACAAAACTGGCACGTAATAATGGCGTGCCTTAAGGGTGACCACTTCCTGACACCCACAGAGAACCTTCCAATATGATGATTTATGGTTCCAAAACGAGCAGTTACAATATTATCTTCAAAAAGAGTCCAGCACGTTGAGGTGCACCTCAAGGGTCACCCCTAGGACCTCTTTAACTTACTGACATCCACAGAGACTCCCTCCAAATGATCCACACGTCAGTACGTTTGATTTCCAAACGTTTACGTTTGCAAAACTTAAGTTACTATATTGTTTATTAGTGTGTAGCAGGTCGAGGTGTAGGGTAAATGGTGAAATCTAGGCCCACTTTAACGTTACCTTTAGCCTAAAATTCATGTTCATTGTCCAAAAGAGTTGAGAAATTATGTCCTTTGTGTTACAGTAAATTTGTATTTGTGATAAAACACAAGTGTTTGTCATAAAACTTTGTTGCTATTTTTATAGAAATATGACAAGTCAGTGCATAGTGTAAGCTTAGGTTTTCTCAAAAACGTAAAAGGTAGTTGTTGGAACTAACTTCCATCCTTCCATCCATCCACTGAACTCCATATTTATCTGTGGTAGCTTCGCTGACATCAGTTCACATGGTTCTTAAAGGGCCGGGGGTAATTAGTTGTTTTATGCTGTGATCAGCGGTCTAATACGACCTGGGTTTGAGTCCCGGTGGTGCCTTCTGGCTGGGATGGGAGTCACATGCAAGCACTACTGGCTGTGTCTGAGGAGGACGAGGACAGTCAGAGAGTTGGAGCTGTGACAGGGATCCATGATGGCCCTGCAATGAACTGGCAATCAAGCGGGGGCAAGCGTATGTCTGTGATCTGTACATTTTAGGCAGAAACACTGAAAATCGTGGGGATGAAACATGAAAAAAAGCACCAAGCTCTATGAGGTGTACCTCAGGGCTCTCCACTAGGTCCCCCAAAATTCTCTACATCCCTATAAAAATGTATATCTTTGGATGTAAAAAGTAAATATAGGATTGACTACAGATATGCAGTCATGCACCACACTGGTCTCTTTTTTTAGTGGGAGAAAGTTCCTTCAGATTGCAAGATTGCTGCTCCTCCCTTAGTGGAAACCATAACCCCCAGTAACTGCTGATTCCAGCAGCTGGATCTTACCACTAAGCCATTTCACTTGTACCCAACTGGGCTGGAACTGTAGAGTAGCATTGGCGGTTAGCATTGTTGCCTCACAGCTCCAGAAACCTGGGTTTGAATCCCGGGCCACCACCTGTGTGGCATTTGCATGTTCTCTCCATGTTTCAACCGGAGTCGGTGCTGGGTGAAACTCCCCACGACCTAAAACTGATGAAACATGAGTAAGTGTGTTATGTGCCCATGTGACGTGAGGTACACCCAAGGGCTGACCTCTAAGCCTTCTTCAATTTCCTGACATCCACAGAAAATCCCTTTCCACCCATTCTATAGCTGTCCAAATATGTTTGTGCTCTGGATTAGTCTGGATTAGTGTGTCAGTAGACAATTTTGGAGCAATCCTTTTCAGCATAAATGTAACGTTAATAAGTTAGGTCGATTAATTAATGTTTATTGTTAAAGTTTTTGCGCACATGCCTTTTGCACTGCACTGCACTGGGCGACAGCGGTTCCTCCCTCCTCCTCCTCAGCCTCCCCGTCATATTTGTCTCCCGCTTGTTAGCCCCTACGTCAAATATGTCTCCGTGCCATTTTAATTACAGCCTCAGCAATCTCGTCGGTGGCATTCTGGGACAACAGTGATCTGCAAAAAAGGTGATAAGTGCGAGACGCCACCCAGCTTTGGTATCAGTCATAAACAGACACTTAATTGAATCATTTGACCTCAGAGGCTGATCCCACCGCAATAGCGCACGGCAGAAACGATTCGGGGAAATTACGGCAAGTCGGTCTGTACATAAACCATAGACGTTTTGGCTGCGCGCCCACACGGCGGCAATGTGGGCCTCGCTACAGCAGATAAGTGAGTTCCCATGTTCCCTCTCGCTTTAGCGTCTTCCTGTTTAGGGAGAGCGGGAGAAGATGGCACGGTTTCAACACCTCTGCAGGTTTGGTTCCGAGCCTCGCAGTTCAATTTTTCCCAGGCAGGCCATTTTCGAGATGAGTTATCAATCCGAGCAGACACGCAATCCGGGTCCAATGTCACTTTTCCTCATTATGTTAATGGTTAATGCATGCAAATGAAAACATTCTGCCAATTTGATTTCTTCGACGATAGTTTGCATATTGTCTTAGCCATAATGACTGCCGCCCCGACTTCGATTTACGCCGGGCTAGTTAGTTCGTTTTTATCAGCGCCGAGTTCATTTCTAGGGCTACCGGAACCCTTTTCCTCCTCCGCTCTTCCACTTGTCTCCGCCGCTGTTTAACTAATTAGGATTCAGGTAACAGGAGCAGATTTTTCACGCTGTTGGTGTTTTTCTTAATTAAGAAACAAATGAATTCTCCCCAGCAAAATAGATGGAACAACAGGATAGTGTGCCAGAGGCCAGATGCCACTACTCTTAATTAGAAGTCACTCCATTGTCTGAGCCATTTGAATGAAGCTCCAATCTAAATGGATATCAAAAGTGTGGGCACAGAAGAAAAAAAAAAAAAAAAAAACAGAGAGAAAAGAAGGGCAAGGAGTCCAGCCTATAAAATAATACCTAAAAAAGATATTAGACATAAACGATAAGTGCTGAACAAGGGTGAAAGAAGATTATTACCCCACTCACCCCTCACTACCCCATGCCCTCATACCGCCCCTACTCCACCCTGGCACCGTGCCCTTGATGTACCCTCAGATCTCTTCTTTAACATCCCGTTTCGGTGCACCGATCCGAATTTTTAACAGATCTACCATGCTCTTTTTCTTTCCGATCCCATACACGAGTGGAGATCTTTTTTGAGCCTCTCTCGTCATAATTCTTTCTCTCACGAGACGTTATGAAAGCATGCGAGCATGTTTTAGTTTCTCGTCTACAGCCAGATTTTTCATTCCTACAGAAAGCCGGGAAAGCAAAGTGGATTTTACAGGTAGCCATGCAGAGTAATGATTTAAATGGAATAAAAATAATAATTAAAAAAATATATAGACATTTTAAAATAGGTATAAGTCATATTTAACCATTATTATTATTATTATTATTATTATTATTATTATTATTATTATTATAATTTGCTATATATTTAAAACTGTTAAATTGTTATTGTTATTGTTAACCCTCGCTAGGTTTTATTTTTTCGGGGAAAAAAAACCCCAAAATTTAAAATGATAACAATGATTAAAATAACTTAAAAGACTTTGCAAATGTATTTTATATATTTAATATGTTTGTAATTATTTAGAGACTAAATAACTCATAATGAATCATGATCACTAATAATAATGAATAATGCAGGTGACTAAATGTAATAGCTAAAGGTTTATTGCTTAGATTTCTTTTGAAAAAAAAATTACAAAATTGAATCAGTCTTACAAATAGAAAGATATTAACTTAACATTTTTTGTTAAAAGGACACACAACTATGTGATTTTGTAACTCCCTGTTTCCAAGTGTATTTCTTTTTTATAATGTATGAATGTCATCTGCAAAATAGAGGGAAATAAAACAGAAAAAGCTATTTTGTGTAAAGCTCGGTCATTTCGGTTTGTCTGGTCCAACCCGGCGTGCCCACTTGTTCTGCCATGCCTATAGGTCCTGCTTTAGATGGCATGGCTTTGCAGCTCGCAGCATGTGGGCCAGTGCCCAACGTTATGCGCCCGGGACTACTCTGCGCCTGCGGGCTGTGCCATCAATGCCCACTGAATGTGCCAGGCAGGAGCATTTCAAAGCAGCTGCCTTCGGAGGATCAGGTATGCGGCGATATGCTTTCCCTTTGTAATGCATCCAGTCAAAGGAGTGCATGTGGTTCCTCTCCTTTCATTTCGGCCATGGCCTCGGAATTGATTTCTGAGTTTGGACGCCAAATAAGGTTTGCCTAAACTATCTTTCAGCATTATGAAACAGGAAGGAATTCTATGCTGTTTTGAGTTGGAAAGAACGAGAGTTTTTTTTGTTTAAGCGTTTCAAAGCGGTCTGTAATCAACAGAGATATTTTTAAAGCATATTTTTATTACGTACTGAGAAATTTAGGGTTATCGCGTTTTACGCTTTTGTGAATCAGAAGCATGTCTCGGAGTCTTCCCTGTTATTTTGGCCTCAAAATTGATTTCTGAATTTTTGCAAAAATCAATTGAATTTTTAAAAAAATAACAGATCCCTTAACAAGAACAAGAAGTAACAAGAAGTCACACAGTTTGGGCGACCTTCCAACTTTTGGAATTATAACAATGTTTAAGTAACTCGCATTAACAAGGGTGAACAGGGGGAACTCTGGTACAGCTCTGAATCACTAAAAATATCCATCTTTTCTTTGTGATTAGATACTTTTAGGTAAGACGTCAGTAATTACTAGAACTCACATAGTCCCTCTCCTTTTAAATGCCCAATTACTGTCCAGATAAGGCTTTTTTAAAGAGACAGAGAATCAAAGAGAACAACCAAAAATCAAAATTCAATCAATACTATTGGCTTTTCATTTCCACAATGTCAGTAAATTAGAGTAAAAAGAAGTCACTACTGCCTCTTCCTTCAACTCACCAATGGTCATGTCATAGATATTTTAGTTTCCAGCAGTTTTGGATACCAAACTCTCCTGCATAAATGCATATCAATCTTATGATTTGCTCAACTCAATTGAAAATTCAAATCCGTCAGCATTCAATAAACATGGTTTTAACCCTGTATGTGCAAAGATATTTCCTGATTAAATATCACAAATCATTACTGCCAAACTTAATAATAACTAATAGTAAATATGTAAACAGCAAAGTGAAAAATTCCTGTTCTTTTATTTTGCTCATGGCTCTAAAATGTTAAATAAGGTAAAACCTTATTCCTTTTTCCTTGTTCCTCGTTTTTTCAAATGTGTGAGTCATTGTGGACATTTCTAAACGCAATACCCACTTTTTACGGATTTCCTAAATCATCTTGCCTATATAGTACAAAAGAAAGTCAAAAAAAGTTGAACTAGCTCATTTTTGGACATAAAATCAAATGTCAAAATCTAAAACTTCTAAATTTTTTTATATGACACATGCACATAAAAATGCAGTGTTTATACAGTGTTGCAATCCACGGCCAGATTTACGGCAGAAGAGTTGGCTTTGTGGAAATGATTTCACAATCTCAAGATTGTAGTCGAGCAAATTCTTAAAAAGTCAGCGCAATTTCGATTTCCTCCACTCAGAAAGTTCCAAAAAACCTCATTCATTTTGACCCATTTTTTATTTATTCGGGTGCAATTTCTGTGTTACTGGACTTTTACTTGTAATGAAATAATTTTTGGATGTCTTTGGGGTCTGCAAAAATGGCTTTTCTTGACCAAAAGTTTGACTCTCCTTTGTCAGAGTACATCTCTAGAATCTGATGTAAATCTATGTTAAATGATAGACGTAAGTTTTTATTTCCATTTAAGCATTTATAAAACAATTCACTAATGAATTAAGATATTTCAGTATCAGTACTATTAGTATTAATACTAATAAGTGTATACCGTACTCACAATAGTAACTAACGTGTCTCTGGTCATTTCAGGCACGGCCTTGTAATTGATTTCTTTTTTACTTTGCATTAAACAGAAAGCAGAAGAAATGCGGAGAGGCTTCAAAAGCCCATAAAGAAAACAACTGCTTTGTATTGACAGAATTCTAATGGATTATGAGAATAACGACCACTTATAACGACCATTATGAGAATAATGACCATAAATCCTAATGCGAGAATTAGAGTTTTTTTCTTGTTTAAAGAAGTGCAATTTCATTAATACTACAAGCTTCACATTACCACAATATGAAAGAACTCGTTTTATGAAGCGAGAATGTCACGCAAAGCCACGTACGTGTCATGTGACTCCCTGGGCTGCTGTCTTCCTTATTAAAACAGGCATGTTCTAAACACCTCTACTTATCCCCCCAAATTACCATAATCCTCCCTCTGTTCAGCCCGGGCATTTTTTTCCTCCGCGCTCCCGTTTGTTTATTTCTATCAGCCCCAGAGATTAGGCGGGCAGATTACCTAGTGCCAAAACACGAGACGCCATCAAAGACGGCGAGGATAATGTCACCCCCCCCCCTCTCTCGCCCACAACCCCCTGTCTCTGTTCAACTGGGCTGGAACAATGGTGGAGTGGCACGACCATCCTGAGGGATGGACGGCGTGTAAACGCTCGAGCCAAACACGGAGTTCAGGGAATTATTCTAATTCCAGCGGTGTAGGTGCTGATCAGTACGACAAGACCTGCTGAGGCGTTGTGAGCAGCCATTACTGTCCAGGCTTATGTTTCAATTAGGACCAGCCAATAAAAAATGGCCGTATATTAGATTATATAGTAGTAACATTCAAAGGGCGTGATGACCGATGGTCACTAATGATTGAAAAACCCAAACCTGAGATTCTAATATAATTTATTGACTCCCAAACCTCCAGTCTGACAATAATATAATGAACTGATGTACAAACCACACTTACTGTCGACCAGACAGCGGCCACTTGCATTCAACTGTAAAGCGAATTGAAAAGTATTCAAAAGTATTAAGACAGGAAAAAATAAATAGATAAGGAAATATTCCAAAATACTGATGTTTTATAAAGTATTACAACAAAAAATAGAGTAAATAAATAAAAGGGAAAAAAAAAAAAAATATATATATATATATATATATATACACACACACACACACACACACACACACACACACTAATTATATGCTGTAATCAAACTTTGGGTGCTTATTAAAATGTCCTGCGAATAAATATATTATATATATATATATATATATATATATATATTTCATTAATTGATATATTGACTACATGCTCTAAACTCTAAAAAATATTCAAATATTAAATATCTTATCCTTTTATTATTTGTATTATTTTAATACCGATTCAATTTCCATACTTGCTTAGTCCCACTCATCAGTCTGGGACACTTTAGAAATGCCAGTTGACCCACACGTCTTTGGAATGTGGGAAAACCAATGCAGGCACAGGGAGAACATGCAAAATCCACACAGGCACCTTTGTGCCACCCAATACCACTAAGAGTAGTATTAATAATGATCTGAATTCATATTGTTTTATGATATCACTGTATATGTTTATTCATCTTTTATATCTTTATTCCCGCTTTTCCTCACAGAGTCGATCACAGAGGTGGCTGTAGATACTTTTGGAGCCGATCACACCTGTATTTAAGGTCTAACCTAGCCAGGAGGCACCGTCTGATATAAACCTGGGTTACAGTGAGGGTGAGCTAGCGTATTAGCCACCTGAGTGCATCTAATTAACTAATTAACTGACTGATGTGTATTTATATTAAGAGCAGAGCATCTTAGCAGAACCATGCTGTCACTTGGATCTACAAACCCCGATTTTTGTCCCTCTTTCCATTCTCTGCTTTTCCGCACACACACGCCCTATTTACTGAATTTTGGAAAAGCAAGTGAATTGCTGGCTAAAACAGGCAGTAATAGGTGGAAGAGTGGCTTAGCCTGACAGGACGCTGGTGGAATAATTACCTGACAGTACCGGTGCTTTTTCTTGGCTGCTAATACTAAATACTTGGGATGAAATGACACATGGGAGACATTTTAGGAGGGGGAGTTGATGTTCAATTAAGTTTGACCACATCATGCGATTTAACAAACAAAAAAATACCCATTGAATGAATGCAAACTCTATAAATAATATATTTTTAAAAATACAGGCGGTGTGGAATTTGTTCATGTAGATCCAAATAAAAGGTTTGTCTTGTTTTACGGGTTTATTCTAATCATTTTAATGAAGGATAAAGAGACCACAATTAGTTCGTTTATATATTTACATTCACATTTACGGCATTTAGCAGACGCCCTTATCCAGAGCGACTTACAACTTATATAATCTTACAATTCAAGCAATTGTGGGTTAAGGGCCTTGCTCAAGGGCCCAACTGTGGCAGCTTGGCAGAGGTGGGAT
>JAVSBV010000083.1:3492792-3504710 GCA_033117975.1 Parotocinclus spilosoma | reverse complement strand
AGAAAGAGAGAGAGAGAGAGAGAGAGAAAGAGAGAGAAAAAGAGAGAGAGAGAGAGAGAGAGAGAAAGAGAGGGAAAAAGAGAGAGAGAGAGGAAAAGAGAGAGAGAGAGAGAGAGAGAGAAAGAGACATAGTACTGGCATCAGCAACTTTCTTGCAGCGTTCCATCATAATTTAAGTGCCAATTCGCAATTGACTGGCACGTTTGCATGTCGTGGTGATAAAAGCTACAACAGAGGGCATTACTGAATCCGCTCCCAGACACACGTCGCTAAACACACTGGCTCCACACCTCCCTTTATGAAACCTGTCTCAAAACTTTGTCGATACCTAGAAAAGCGGGTTTAACCAACACAAAGCTAACTCTGATCTGGATAAAAGTTATAAATGAGGTATTTGGTGAAGCTGAGAATCCTCCTAAAAGCACAGAGAATAAGGTGAGGACAGAATCGTATCCTAATACAGACTTAACTATTTCGTTTAACATCTAGGCCAACCCTAGCAGGTCGGGTCCCTTTTTGAGCCTTGCTCCTCCCAAGGTTTCTTCCATTTACTTTCAGGGAGTTTTTCCTTTCCACTGTCGCCTTAGGCTTGCTCAGTTTGAGATTGGCCTTTTAAGAAAACATAATATTGTTGAGCTGCTTTGAGACAGTGCAATATTATAAAAATAAATGTGACTTTGACTTTAAATTTGACTTTGGCAGGTCAAGTACACAGCTAAATTAGCATTTTGCGCTTCTCGTTATGTTTTTAGCTTAGCATGAAAAGGCTTGCTGAACTGATTCGACTCATGTGTTAAAGTGAATTGAATTGTCTCCCTGAGTGCTTGATTACAATTCATAATGTTCAATTACTCAAACCATGCATTAAATGTATATACTATACTACTATATTATTTAAAACACACTTTATTAGCTCTGATTAGCTAGAATGGCTGCTTACTGACGTTATTCACACTATAAATCGTGTTCAAACAGCGTTACTCACTTATCTCAACACGTGTAGTAACTTAGTAATGTTTAAAAATATGAAGTATGCATTAAATCGTTTTATATGTTGATCAGAACACACTTTGTTAGCTCTGTATCTCCCTGATTAGCTAAAATGGCTGCTAATAGATGTTGTTTACACTGTAAATCGTGTTAAAACAGTGTTACTCATTTATCTCAGCATGTGTATTAACTTAGTAGTGTTAAAAAATATTAAGTATGCATTAAATCTTTTTATATGTTGATCAGAACACACTTTATTAGCCCTGTATCGGCCTGATTAGCTACATTCACTGCTATCACATGGGTTTAAAGAGAATTTAAATATTGTTAATCATCTACCTTACTGCTGTATACACTTAATAATATTAATTCATATAACACGGATACATTTTTAAATATATTGATCAGAGCACACTGGCTAGCTAGGTGCACTGCTTTCTCAGAATTTGTTCAGACTTTAAATAGCATTACAATATTGTTAATCAGCCACCTCAGCGCTTTTATACAATTAATAGTGTTTAATAATTAACAAATGCATTTGTTTGAGGTATTATTAATATTATGTGTTGATCATAACACTTTAGTAGCTCTGTGTAACCCTGGCTAGCTAAAAGGATTGCTTTTTTGGCGGTTGTTCACACTTTAAATAGCATTTTATCATTATTTTATGATTCATTTAGACTCATTTAATTCTTATTCGAAATGTTATTTTAAAAAGCCAGCTTTAGTGCCGCAGCTCTGATCGAAGAGTCTCTGCTCAAACTGGCTTTGCAATAAAGAAAGGAAGAAAAGGTGTTGTGAATTGTATCTTATTTAAAGTATTTATGCTTTTTCCTTTTTATTAAACGTGTTATTCTGGTTGTAAACTAGAGTAAATAATGATTAGCTCAATCAGGTGAGTGTAATGGACTGCAAAAACAATTGCTAGGAATTGTCCCAGCCTATACCTGAGAGTCCAAAAGCTGGTATAGTAAAAAAAAAAACAACACGTGGGGAAAAAAACCCCACAATTTATCATGGTATTATCGTAAAATCCAGGCGAGCTAATCAAGGCGCGCTGAGTGACTATTTTTTGCCTTATCATCCAAAGTGGTGGAAACGGAGAGGGCTGAATTATCAGGCGGCTGCAGATTGCCAGCATGGAATTTTAATGCTAATAATCGGGGGCCCTCTGATGGTATATCTGGCAGACCTTATCTTTCCCATTATCGCTCGCTATCGGGCCGGCCATCGGAGCAAATTAATGGCGCTCTTTCGCCATCTCCTTTTTATCGGCGCTCCGAGAGCGCCCCGGGGATAGGAATAAGCAAAATATTAAAATGCTGCATGAATCACAATTTTAGATAACGCCAGCCTGAGCGCTGTGGGAGGGAGGGCTGGGTGTTGGGCCCGCTTTATTTTTGTCCTTCAGCCCCGTTCTGTGGCGGTGACTTTTCACTAAGCATGAAATTGTAGCCGAAATGATATCCTTATTACACACGTATATTCAGCTCGCCCTGCAAATGTCATAATATCCCAAATCTGGGCAGAGTTGGTGCGATTTCGGTCTCGCTCTCTAGGTCCTTTTCTCACACGGACCAGCAGGACCGGCAGGGATCCTCATATTTGTAATCCACGGTGCGCTTTTCAAGTCATCAGAACTTCACACTTTTGCCTGAATGGTAAGGTGTGTTAGAAAAGTCTGTTTATGTCCCGCTGACGCGTGTCATAAATACGTACGGTGCTGTAAAATCAATACGCACAAATACTCCGCAGATCCAGGGTCAATAGCCGCACTGTTTCCTTCAGAGATGACAAAATCTGCACGTTATAGTAGCCAGTTTCTTGATTTCAAACACCCCAACATTTGATTCAGTACAAAAGCAAGTGGTTTAAATAAAAATAATCCTCAATACTTGCATAATCCAATATCTGATAGATGAAATGAAATGCTTTTCCCAGTTCAACCAGTTCAAACTCAACAGTACAAGTG
Source organism: Parotocinclus spilosoma (assembly GCA_033117975.1). Taxonomy (NCBI): domain Eukaryota; kingdom Metazoa; phylum Chordata; class Actinopteri; order Siluriformes; family Loricariidae; genus Parotocinclus; species Parotocinclus spilosoma. The sequence goes on along the minus strand of JAVSBV010000083.1, from coordinate 3,501,748 downwards.
CAAACACACACACACACACACACAAATATTGATTTGATAAAAGACACTGCGAAAGAACAGAGTGAAGTAGTCCTATGGGACAATTTAAGCTGTCCCTCAAAACACACACAGCCTAATTATGAACCATGCAACACACTGTTATCAAGGATCATCCCTTCGATACACATCAATACAGTATATAAATACACACACACACACACACACACACACACACACACAGAGATCAGCCGAACCATGAAAGCCCCGGACAAACCGAGCACATGATAAGCACAGGAATAAATGAAACAGTAACAGTAAGCGTGTTAGATGTGGGAGAAATTGAGCCCCTTTAACAAGGGACTAATAGCTACGGCCGGACGACAACATCAAAGCTTGTGGGGTATGGAACCTATCAACGACGGACAAACTACAAACCGGCGACAAGATGTCGAGGCCCAAGGATGCGTGAGAGCAACAAGTCCTATCCCGTCTGGACAGAAGAGTTACTGTGGCACAAAAATGATTGATGCTGGTTATGGCAGGAATGTGTCACAACACACAGTGCAGCGCCCCCTGCTGTGTACGAGGCTGCCTAGTGGCAGACCAGTCAGGGTATTCACCATGCTAAGCGGGAAAAGTGCCCACCATGGGCAGACAGGTGCCAGACCTGGACCTTAAAGCCATGGAAGAAGGACGTCCGGTCCATCCCGTTTTGTCTTCCATACTGTGGACGTTCAGGTACGTGTGCACCCTTTACCTGGGACACTGATGGAATCAGGATGTGAGATAGGAAGAAGACCAGCCAGCACAGGGAGTGAGGAGAACCCCGGGAACATTCTGCTGAGAAACTCTCAGGCCGGGCAATCGGACGTTATGGACGTTAATTTGACAGGTCCAGGTGTTTTATTGTTCTGGCTGATCAGTGTGTGCGTGTATGTGTGTGTGTGTGTGTATGTGTGTGTGTGTGTGTGTGTATGTGTGTGTGTGTGTGTGTGTGTGTGTGTGTGTGTAACTAGTAAGTAAACGACATCACCATGTCACAATCTAAACATCACCAACAATCTCTTAAATATGTAGGCAATAAATCAAATTATTTTCAATATTTTCAATAATTATTATCAATATTCAAAAATTGAATATATAATTTAATTATAATGTCTTAATGAAAGTCTGTAGTGTTTCAAAATATTATACATTTTTAATGTATTTTTACTTGACATGTGACTCTTTCCAGAAAAAAATATTAATTTGAGAAATAAAATGCTAAAGTCAGTGGTAGTAGTTAATTAAATATGTAACGTATTAATTGTTAAATAGTAATAAGCACATAATAATAATAATAATAATAATAATAATAATAATAATAAGTAGCAGAATTCACACATTTGACATCAATAAATAAATTATTATACAAATATTATTATTGTGTGGATATTACTCTACCAGGTTATTTCTATAACAACAACAACAACAACAACAATAATAATAATAATAATAATAATTAATTTGTCATTATTAACTAGTTATTATATCATATCATTATTATTATTATAGCTGTTGTTTTTATTTTATTGCTGTTATTTTTATGTATTATTTATAGTGCTGTTACAATTAATTTTATTGGTTCTACAAATCTGACTGTGTGTGTGTGTGTGTGCGTGCGTGCATTCCTCTAAATGTGAGTGTGTTGTAACTAATCAGGATAGCTGATTATTAATTTAAACATTGTTATTGTTTTGTTGTCTTGCTCTAACCTTTTACTAAAAAAGTCGCCCTAAAATGCTAAACAGGTTTAATATTAGAAGTAGTATTACATAGAGACGTTTTATCCAGTGAGCTTCTGTAGGGCACTGTGATCAGACTAAAGCAGATTAAATATGAATAAATAAATCAAAATAAACAATACAAAAAAGAATCCCAAACCCCCGCACCTGCAGCGCAGCTTCACCCCGTTCTGAGCAACTTGCCCGCTTTTATTAAAGAACAACTTTTAGTTTTAGGAGGAACCGGGCTCGGCGGGAGGAAGACCAAAAAAGGGGCACTTACGTTTGATTTGGCGCGGGTTGCTCTGCTTTCGTCGGGACATGGCTGCAGTGAAGCCGGCTTAAGAGAGAGACCGAGACCGCGCCGAGACGCGCTTCATCCAAGAGACGCGGAGAAACCGGAGAGAGACGCGCTTGTGTGCGCTCTGGTTCTTCTGTTCCTCTCCTCCTCCTCCTCCTCCTCCACCTCCTCCTCCACCACCACCACCACCTCTCTCCGACACACTGATCTCTCTCTCTCTCTCTCTCTCTCTCTCTCTCTTTGCGCAGGGGAACTGACTGGAGAGGTAAACGCTTTTGTTTCTGCAGATAAGATAGTCAACTGACTCTTACCACCCTCCAAAATGAATCAATCATTTTTGATCCTAATAACACTGCAAGTCTCGTGCCCCCATAAACCCTTACAACTGAATGTATTGATCTACCACTGTTCCCCTCTGAGCAACTGCTTTTTACAAACAGAATGGTAGAGTCCTAATCAAGGACAAGGCATCAGTCTATGTCAGCCCCATCAGACGCTGGGTAAAAGTGGTCCAAACCTGGGGCGCCCCCTCTGAAGTCAACAAAACAACATTGGAGCGTTCGGGATACCTTTGGAACCACAATGTGGAAGGTTTAGAGACACAGAAATGAATCAGAATGTTTAATTATCTATGCGATTGACTTTATTTCAATGGCGAGGCAGCACTGTGGAGCTGGTCTCTTGAGCAGGGGTACCGTGTCACTAACCCGGTTCTGTGACCCCCTAACCCAGTAAAAAGCTGAGATGTGTGAATTCACGTCACTGGACTCACCTGGACAGTTGGGTTTTTTTCCTGCTTTGGTCTCCTTTTTGTCCTAGAAATCACAGGACAGACTTAGACAGTCAATCCATGAAGCCAGGTTCATATTGCAAGCCTTAGCCGGCTTCGAACTCCATTTCGTCTTGTTTTACCCCTGATTAACGTGGTCAGGGTCGTGTGGAGTGTCTGGATCCTGACCCAGAATTTCTAATCCTGGACAGGACAAGTCCAACCTCGTATTCAAACACAGGCTCGAGAGATGCCGCTTGCATCAGCTGGCTCTTACAACTAGGTTAGAATTTAAGCATGAAGAGAAATGGTAGATCTATTATTTCTAAGTCAATTGAATTTATGGGGCTGGCTAGGAACGTAAAAAAACAGGATGTATTTACCGTGGGCATGACCCAACTTTTGCACCAATTTGGCATTTGGGAGAACTTTGAATCCCAAGCCTGGAGACTTTTTCTCTCTCTTTCTCTCCTTCTTTGGTTTTGAGTGCAAATGCGCTCGTGTATATTGGAAGAAATCCGTCGACTTCCACGTCACCGCAAATCCCTTTTATCGTCATTACTCAGATTTTAAGTATCATTCCTTAAACAGCGGCAGGGCCTGGAAATCGCCTCCTTCAATTAGCCAGTTGAACTGCCAAGTAAGACGAGCAAGTCGCCTGTGAAATTATCTTGTAACCCAATTCCAGGACTTTGGAACAGAGTGGGGAAACGACGGCATAATTTCAAAGGGTTAAAACTAGTCAACAGTGCTGCACCTTGAGGAAGCTTTTATCTGCCTCACGCCAGTCTGCCTCTGCCTCCCCTACCCTTAACAAGCTGGCATCGGGAGGAGTCTCTGACGCCTGTTCTGACTTTATTGCCTCACTCAAGACCAAACTACAGGCATTAAAACGAATCGAAACACACCCGGTAGAGCTTCAAGCTCCTAGAGATGTTCAAGGTCCCTGTAGGTCTGGGTCTGTTTGCTAAGGTGATTAATATAATATCTATAAATATCTATAAATAAGGATTGCTAATCCTGATCCTAACCGGGGGTGACACCTGTCCAAGAGGGTCAGAATCCACCACTGTTTGGTTTTGTTACTTTCATTCAAAGAGGTAAGTTTATTGGGTGACTTTGAGCACATTTCCATGCCACTAACATTTTTTTAAAAAGATAGAACTCCTAGTCAACAATCCCTCAGTCAGGACCAGTGGTATGAACATCATCTTGACTAATCAGCAGCTCCTGAAGTCTAGGAGAGCATGGGTGTGACCTTGAAATTACAGGGTCATCATAACGCACTGTGATTTATATTGCAAATGCATCTAAATTAATGAACTCACTCCAGGCTGTGATCTTCAACCAACAACCAACCCCCTTCCCAACCTTTCTTCTCATCATTCAAGGTCAGATTGGATGTTAGAAGACGTATTTCTGTCCTCCAAAGAGGCTATGGGCAAAGCAGAGGAACGGGAAAAGTAGTCTGGAAGCAATCAATAATTGAATCAAAGGGTTCTGCTGGGCAAGATATAATTGCAGCCGTATGTAAATGTGGAATGTTATATCGTTCCACATCAGAGAGAAGCCGAGCTTATGTTTCACCTTGTGTTTCATTTTAGGGCTGGATTAATTGAATCCACGGGCACTGAGAAAATCAGTGTCTAATAATTCATAAGGTGGTGCGATGCACACATGGACTCGAGACTTTCACAGCTGTTAGCTTTGAATTTCTCAAGACTCTCACAGCTGGCGGGACAATATGGGTGCTTGGCGGTGGAGAAGCAACATAAAATAAAAAGATATTTCGTGTATTTTGGTTTTGGACATTTCTTTCTATTCGAGGGCACTATTTACATCATAGCTCTGTCTTAAAGCAGCTTTACAAATAACCAGGTCTACGAAAGCCAACGGTGACAGTGGCAAGGAAAAACACCCTAAACATTATGAGGAAAAGAAATTGGGAGGACCTGCAAAAACTGGTACAACCTTCACAGGCAGATTTTGGATTGGTGGCCAAGTGGTTAAGGTACTGGACTATGGACCAGAAGGTCCAGGGTTCAAATCCCACCTCTGCCACATTTGGGTCCCTGAGCAAAGCCCTTAACCCACAAATACTTGGACTGTAAGACTGTATGAATTGTAAGTCGATCTGGATAAGGTCATCTGATAAATACCATGAATGTAAATGTGAATGTAGGAAATAAATGAATTTATCAAAATAATAATATATAATTACAGTTTATATACACAAAAGTCTAATATAAAAATATAATAGGTAATCAAATGAAATATAATAAATAAACAAAGCATATCAAATCTGGACTAAAATGCACCAAAGAGAAAATATTAGGAAGGATATAATAATATAGAGAATTTACAATTATAGATATAATAGTAATATAATCTATGTAATATACATAATAATAATATAATAATATGTAATATATAATAATAATCATACATATAATATTAAATAAATAAATAATAATAAGAATAAGAATAAGAATAAGAATAAATAATACCATGTACCATACCATCACCAAATAATACCATAAATAAGTTGAAATAAACATAAATAATAAAGAGAAATAAATATCACAAAATAAATCATAGGAGTCTATAACCATTATGTAATCCAGTAAACAGATACAGTGTACTTTTGTCTTCCAGCAGGTAAGTATTAATAGAAAAATCTTTACCCATTTCTGTCACATCCAACATGTCAGCTATGAGAACAGACTGTTTGGATATTTCCTAATATAATCTCGACCATGCATGTGCAGTTAAAAATCCTTTGTTTTGTTTTGTTTGAGCATGATACATACATATGCAGTGGAGGCAAAAGTCTGAGATCACTGTTGAATTTTTCTGTAGTGCAAAACCTGAAGTCGAATTAACACTCAAAACATCCATCAAAGCTTTGAAACAGCTGTTTGAAGCCAAAAGAAGATCAAGGATCGAAGGACAGGGGCAAATAAAATCAGATTTCGCAAAATTGTGTGCACATCGAGTGCGCATTCATTACAGCACAAAGGGGAACATACCATACTTAGGGTTTTTTTTTTCCATATAATTAATATTTCACCAAATCTGAGAAACATGCAAATACACTGCTTTAATTATGGGATATTTCTAATTTTTGGGAACAGAAAGTTCAATTAATGCATTATTATTATTATTATTATTATTATTATTATTATTATTATAATATAATTATAATAATAAATAATAATAATAATAAAATATTAAATTGAGAAATAAAATACTAAAGTCAGTGGCAGTAGTTACTTAAATAAGTAACTATTTAATTGTTAAATAGTATTAAGTACATAATAATAATAATAATAATAATAATAATAATAATAACGACAACAACAACAACAACAACAACAACAACAACAATAATAATAATAATAATAATAATCATAATAGTAGTAGTATTGTTACACATTTAGATTTTTCCTTAGGATAGTGACCCTGGTATTAAATTCATAATTATTTGCCACGAGATCTATTTTTTTCTTGACTAAATCAGACACTAATATATACAATTTCAAGCGTTTTGATTCAGTCAGCGCCAGTGGGACTCTCCAATAATTGAGCCTTCCATATGAGAGGAACTGGAGGCCAGTTGTATAAGATCCAGAGTCATTTCAGCCCCTCGTTAAATCCCTCAAGACGAGTTGGACTTTATTTCCATGGCCACCGGGCCCGACAGGTACAAATCTGTTTGGGGTGGAGGACGCCTGTACCATGGGCTGGACCAGATGGTTGAAATAATTAACATGATACTGTTCCCATCACTGGGGAAATCAGTGGCATGCAGTTCACTCCTCTGGCAATTTAAAGAACATACTGTGTGTGTGTGTTTAGTGTGTTGACTGCATGTTTGTGGGGACGCTGGGATTTTAAACTAGAGACGTGGGGCAGTTTAATATGGTGATGCAGTCATTAATCATTTTCAAATCCAGTGATATAGTGCACTGTAGTTAGTAACAAATTACGTAATGCTGGTTAAATAACGGACTGGTGCAGAAAACATGATCCTAACGTTAAAGCCATTTATTTTATTATGAGGGAAATTAAAACACATCATGAATTTAAGATGAAATACTAACTGAAATGAACTTTTCAGCAAATCTTACGACATTCCAAACAAAAATGCACTTTACAACTCCCTAGAAATCGGAAAACTTAGAAATCTAAAGCATTTGTTTTTTCATTTTTTCTTTTCTTGGTATTGTGCACTCCAGCACCTGACCCCAGAGACCGGATAATGCAGGTACAAGCGTGTCCTTAACAGTTAGCATGCCTCAGGTCATGGCAGGGCTGGCAGATACAGGGACTGATCTCCCCCTAGCCTCCCCTCCCTCAAAGAAAGCGGGTCATGACTGCACATGGCAGGAAAGGAACTGCCAGGACTTAAACCCTAAGCTGTTGGAGCACTGCACCATCTGAGCACCAAAATTATATCGATTATGCAAATGTATACAAACGAACAGATGATATGTAAAGTAAGAGACCATTAAAGTTTTATAAATTTATATTAACCATTATATTGTACTTATTTATTTAACCATTTTTTACTAGTAATGGAGGTTTATGTGACCACAACCATAATAAAGCAGGATAAAATGAGGCAGTAATTAAAATAAATAAGTTATACCTGCTAATACCTGTAATTGTATTTTGGTCAGGTATGCAAAGCAAAATGCAGTCCGAAAAGTACCCAGAGTTTGTCCCCAGACCATTGTTCTTAATTTGATCTGCTCCGATTCATGTGACCAACAAACAGTTGCCTGATTTAGTAAAAGATGACTTAACTCAGAAAGAAGGACACATTTATAAACTGACACCAGGTAACATTTGTGTTATATTAAAAGGACAATTTGGAATAGATATACAGTATAATGCATAGCAACCACACTATTTCTTCTGAGCATTTTCGTATTTTGCCAGCTTTGCATTAAAAAAAAGGCTCAGGTTAATATTTGTGATTAACTGTGGGATTAGTGTGCCGTTGTCCTTCCAGTGCAATCGAATGAAAATCAGATGCTGGCATCCAAGCAGCATCAGCAGAATGCCTTGAAGATCTGCCATTTGCTGTCGTGCTGTATGACGGGCAAACCAACTGGCATCAGGGGACTGGCGATTGTCCAGGAACGGTCGAAACGAGTGTGTGTGGACACACAGACAGCTGGAGATGTGGGCCATGTCAAGGCCGTCCACGCCTGGCCGTCTGCTCCAGCACATAGTCAAGGTCTGACAATGGGGACGGAAAAATAATAATATAAAAACATAGCATTTGAATTCAGTACGGTTTCACCAAAACACACCTTTTATAGAATAGAGAATTTAGGACGATTTAGGACTGTCAGGGGCCTTAAAATTTTTAGATCTGTCGATAAATAGAGAGATATGAAAGAGACGTCAAGGCACCGTGAACCAAAACATAATTATTTGATGGAATTAAATATGAATGTAACGAAAGGATGAACGCTAAGAAAATAAAACCCATGTAAAAAGGAACATAGCAACCTAATATATGTTAGAAATAACGTGCTGCTCCAAGGGGCTGTATCTAGCACGGCGTCATGTGGGGGTGTAAAACATTATTTGAATCTTATTTCATTAGTAATTGATTACATTTGAATTATTTATACAATATTTTACGTAAAACGTCAAAACGTTTTCTTTCTACGTTTCTTCTATGGCAAAAAGTCAACACTCAAAACCTGTGCAATGCCCGATTTCCCCCTTCCTGTTTACAGGAAATGGTTCAGTCCGCTCCGAAAACACGTGTGAACTGTACTCAGGTGGGGTTCGTTTTAAGTTTGGAGAGATTAGTCATGTTGCATTTAAACGTAAAAAACGTTGTCAGAAACGCAAAAAAAGAAAACAGAGATAGAAATGGGACACCATGTCCCCCAATTTTTCGCCAAGACAGGTGGGTGTAGTCTGTGAGAGGAACAAATTAGTGAATTACCCTACTGAAAAAAACAGATTAGCATGATGGTGGACTTGGTGGTGACCGGCACATTCTTGTCTTTACTGGTTTTTGGGTGGTGGTGACCAGCACACCCTGGTCTGCATGGTTGTAACCAGTGCATGCTGTTTTTTCCTGGGTATGATGGTGACTAGCACATTCTTGTCTTTCCT
>JAVSBV010000083.1:3431367-3445180 GCA_033117975.1 Parotocinclus spilosoma | reverse complement strand
GGTCCGATTAAGCGGAATTTTGGTCCAAATAAGCAAATAACATTACACGTATATAATAGGATTTGATTCGGTACTTTTGGATTTGGTCCGAATAAGCGGCTGGTCCCATTAACCGGTGGTCCCATTAACCGTATTCGACTGTACTAATTCTCCAAAGCCTGTGGTTTCTGCATCTTCGTCAGGATGAACCAACCAATTTTTCAGTAGGTTTTAGTAGCTGAGCTTGCGATCCATTTCCGATCGCGTCTGTCACAAGGATCATCATAATTGGTGCAGCTTAAGTAAGTTTCCTGCAGAACTGTAATTGAGCTGGCAAAGGTATGAGCCAGCATCTGAGCTGCCCTACTTCTGGAGTTTTCCATCTTATTCTGCTACCCTTTCAGCTCCGTTTGTCTCACGCCAGCTCTAATAACCCACTGACCAGGTTCGATGCTTGCTTTCAAGCACTTGTGTGATACCTGGACATGGTGGATGCACTTAAAAAAATGGGATCCTGTTATGTCCTTTTAATAATTGTAATCGTAGCAGCAACTGGTGCCTTTCGTTGACAAATATAATGGCTGTATCCCCCAATTTAATTCATGTGACTGAAAACTTTTATTTCTGTTCGTCCTAGTCAGGGTCACATTGCTCTGGCACTTATTCCAGAGAACAAACCTGGCCGGAAGGCAGCACTGGGACCCGAGCCCAGGTCTCTGCAGTGGTGGGCTGGGGAATTGCTGCTGTGCCACCCAAGCAAACCTGCGTACCTGTGCTTGATTTAAAAATGAGACTTTTCACCAGTGCTGGTAAAATTACAGATCAGAATGAGTTTCTCTTTTTTTTAATTTCCCTTAAATTAAACTATTAATTTGTCAAAAGAAAATCAAGGAGTGCTGACTGACCCATATCAAGCACTTATGGGGGCACTTGTGGACAGAGAACATTCAGTAACGTCATCAAGATGCTCTTTGGAATATTGGGAAATATGCAGCATGCAGGTCACGAGCCGAGTAATTGTAACACGGGACCTGGGTTCAAACGTGGTGTCGGTTTTAGTCTGGGATGCGTTTACTAAACCCTGTGGACGCTGTGCTCTGATTGGATAACAGGAAAAAACAGGTTATTGCTGTTCTTGTTTAACATCCAGTCAACAAAACACGGTGGATTTGGATAATCTGACCATATACTATATCCTCAACCAATAGGAAAATCACATTTATTTATAGAAATGGATGTTATTGGGAAGGCCAGACTTTTTTAATTGCTTGTTCCTCCGATGTTCCTACTTAAGAATCTACTGAGGAGGAAGGAAAAAAAATTAAAATGAATTTTTCTTTTTTTTTTTTAAAGCACTTTTCAATTTCTCGGGGACTATGTGGAATCAATACAAGGAAGGAGGAAGAATTAAAAATAAATTTTCATTGAATGTATTTAAAAATATATTTAATCTGCAATACATTATTTAATCTAAATACATTAGAATGTATTTAATCTACAATTCAATTAAAGTGAATCTGGAAATTAATTGAATGTACAGAACAATACCGCTGGCTCTCCACCAGAGGGCGGAAAAAGCTAAAAAAAAAAAAATTTTAAATGTTTTTTTGAATTTCAACCATTAGTACTGCGGCGGATCCGCGAAATACCAAAATACAATTTTTTGTTTTGTTTTGTTTTCTTCAAACATGATTGTCGGCGGATCCACGACACAAGCAATAAAAAAAATCTGGCTCTATTTTCAGGTGACTTTATGTGGTCTGATTTAAGAAATTCAAAAAAGGAAACCTTAATTTGCTTTCAAACGTCGCATCGCTTTTGTTTGACTAAGGCAGTGATGTAATAATATGTAATTATTGTAATTTTTTCATACCATTTTATCTTCAGTCTCCTAAGAATCGTAATCTGGTCTCGCCTCAGGTACAGGTCTCAGGTCTCAGGTACTTCTCAGGTCTTCATATTGACTTGAACTTGACTACTCAAACATTCTCGAAAACATTCCTAAGACCGCATTTGACAGTGTGAATACCTGTGTGGCAAATATAAATAATTAATGCTTAGGTTAAGGATAAGGTTACGGCTCTCCTTAAGACTTCCCTGTGTAACATGCCAGTTGTAGTCGACCACGTTATGTCCTTACACACGATATTTCTGTTTGGCACCTGCCAGAATTAAAGAGGCACAAAGGGTCGTTTGTGGGCTAACCCATCTCCAGCGCTTGTGAAATATTCATCTGCATGTCACAAAATGCCAGGTGATATCAGCAACATAATCTGTTTAATTTGACAGCGATATCACTGCCACGCAGCACCAAGGGCCATTGGAGGAAACCCCCAAGGCTCACCATTGTCCACCTCTCCTCCTGCTTTACAGAATAAAAAAATAACCCGGGGACTCCAGGTGAACGTCTCGACACACAGCAGGGCCTTAATGGATAATAATCCGGGAATGTCAAGTTGCTCATTACGGCTCGGTGCTTGCTCCGGTTGGCGCTCGCTCGCGCACACGGCCTCGTCATTAAAGAGCATGATTTTGATGGAGCCTGACGGCGGGCTCTGCGCACCTCCAGCCTGCCACGTCCGTCATTCTGAGTGACAGCCGAGGCGTGCAGAGGCCTGTTTTCCCAGAAGGTCCGGCTGAGATTTACACAACATTCTTCACAGAGCTTTATAGTCACCTAAACAGAGGGCCAATTGAAGGGAGCGTCCATCTGTGTTTAATATGAAGGGCAAACACATTTATTAGCGTTTGTTCAGTGCAGTAATGTTTCGCGATTTAGGTGGAAGCCAACGTCGTTTAGAGTCGTCCTTTGAAATGTAAAGAGGGTTCATAAACATGGATTGAAGATTAAACGTCCTTTTTTTTCGCTTTTGTCAGAAAAGTCGCGTGTACGACACTGTGGAAAAAGTCTTAAGCCGCCATTCATTTTGTTGCTTAAACAACGCTTTAATGATATAACAATCGGAAAAATCTCCAAGTCGTCACTCCATAATACCTTTTCCACTGATCTACATTCCTTTTCCCTCTCCGAAATGTGGTTTCTTGGCCTGCTACCCCCTTCTAAAGAGCCCTGATCAGGCTTCTTCAGACGAGGGTCAACTTGGCATCCCAATGAAGCTCCAAAAAGTGTAAGTGGCTGCCACACCAAATACTTACCACTGTAGCCTAGAAGCTTTTTTTTTTTTTTTTTTTTTTTTTTTTTTTTAATCCTTTTCAGTTTTGAATACTTAACTTTTTGGCGTCTCGAAGGGAATCTACACTATTATATTTTGTATTAGATTTTGGAGTGTGCGCAGTTACGACCGTATATTCTCTTAATACTTGTTTGTTGTTTAACATCTGACGAATCACTAAAGAAAATCGACCTCAATCACCATTCACCTCAACAGACGTTTCTGTAAAAGGACTGACAGGAAAGATGTGTAATTACACATGTAATAAATACGCGCTTTCAACAATTATACAGCACCCATGTCGCAGTGCTTTCACTTCATACGATGGCACGAACAAAACCGAAAAGCGGAACCACTCCCTATCGTTTTGGTGCTGCGACTTTTTTGCAAACCCACCATTTTTGGGGGCCACTCCACCGCTATTTTGCTGAGCTCACTTGCTTTTGTGGGTACATACAGCGAGCTGTCTGATCTCCTTACGTCTTCATGCGAAACAATTAAAGGCCTGTCGAGTGAGGTCAAACAGAAGCGCCGCGAAAGAGACGCAAAATTGATTTTTTTTTTTCCCCCCCAGTTTATTCTTTCTTTCTCCGTCCTGCTCCTTTAAAACACCGAACAGTAAGTGCACTTCGGCTTTGTGAAAAAAGAGCCCATTATCAAAGCATTAAGGCGTGATTAGACTGACATTTTCTCAAGAAAACCAAGTGGGGGAGAAAACATGCGCAATGGATGGGGGGTGGTGGTTTGGGTGGTGGTTTTGGGGGGGGGGGGGCGTAAGAGGAGCGTTATGAAAAGGAAAGAAAGACTCCAGATCTTATCTGCAGGCCTGCACACATACTGATCTTTGAAGCCTCTTATTAGGGAGGGTGTAAGAGGACAAGCGACCCGGTGTTCAGATCACAGGAATGTTCCTCAACGCACCTGCTACATCTCGCTATCGTGGCACGTCAATCAACGTCAGCTCTCGCAGCTACGTGCACGCTTTTTAATATCACGCACTTCTTCTCTTTCATCGTTCATAGGATCAGAAAAATCGACAGGCTCAAACATTTACTTTTGGTTTGATTCTCCGAATTAAACGAGCACCCTACCTTTTTTGGTCAAATTAAGTTTTGTTTCCTGTAGAAATCCTGTACCTTTTTCTGTCACACGTCTCTCGTTTATTAACTTTTTTTTTTTTTTCCCTTTTCTCAGCTGTTCTCTTCTTTATTTTCTTCTTTATTGTTCTCTTCTTGCTGCATTTCCTTATTTCTTGTCTCATTCCTTTTTTCTTTTTTCTTCTTTAGACATTTTTTCTTCTCCCTCCCATTTTATTCCTGCTCTAGAAGTTCTCTTGTTTTACTTTATTGTTTTTTTTCTATTTTGTTTTTATCTTTACTTTCTTCTTTTCATTTTTTCCTCTACCCCAGATTTGATCAATTCTTTTTCTTAAATCAAACGTCCTTTTTAAATATCTGTACTTATTTCATGTTGTAGTTGTTTTTTGTCTCCGCTTTTCTTGTCTTCAGTATTTTTTTTTGATCTTTTTGTTTTTCTGTTTTTCTCATTTTCTTTCCTTTCTACCCCTTTTTCTTTCTTTTCTTTTCTTCCCCGTTCTTTTCTCTACATGTTTATTCTCTCTTTCTTTCTTCTCTTACTTCTTTTCCTCTTTTATTTTGTTTTCACTATCACAGCCATCACACTTATTTGCCTCTCGGTGTGGTGCAGGTGGTGTACTTTCTGAAAACTATAATGGAATGATCTATAAGAGAAGATAAATGAAGACGGTGGTTACCTTATTTGTTTTATTTGCTCTGTGGAGTTTGCATGTTCTCCAGGTTTGGGTTTCACATTTCAAAGGCTTGTGTTAGGTAAACTGGCATCTCTAAAGTGTGTGTGCCCTACTGTGGGTCTTGGATTAGGTTGGATTGGTGAGAGCCATGTTCTTCATTGTACCTTTGCCGAGCTTGGGTTAGATCGATTTTATTTCCCATTTTTAATTAGCTTTTTTCCCCCTCATTAAGCGTTTGGAGTAACTCTGTTACTGTGGTGGTGGTTGTGACTCTAAAAGTTTCTCAAAGCAGGACCTCAAACCTTTTAGCTGCTCAGGTCGACCGTTAGAAGCTCTAAATAGTCCGCTGGTTTGGTTTATTAGTTCTCCTTACCTACACTGCCATCGTCACATCTCTTCTCTCTTGCCTAATCGTCTCCTTCTTTTATCTGAGGAGAGAGCATGATCTTATTAATCTAAAGCTAAAGATCAATTAGGAATTGGCCTATTCCGACACCTGCTCTTGACTAAAGGTCGCCTTGCGACAAGTAAACACTTTTAAATTCCATTCTGATCCTTTGTTTACAATAACAGATTATAGTATGTGACAGGTCTAAAAATATTTAGTGCTTTTTTTTTTTTTTTTTTTTTTTTTATCTATGTGTGCTGAATGATTGTGACGTTTTCCAGAATGACTTACAGTTCGATGACGACTGACAACGGTTCCGAACTGGCAGTAAGGTAAAAGTATGGCTTTCAGAAAGTTTACTATTGACACCAAAAGTTGAAAGTTAAGGGTACAACTTTTTCCCATCAGTGGACGTTTGGCAAAGTTGACATTCAGAAAACATTCAGAAAACGTTACTTACATTTCGATGTGAGCCGCGCAGCTGGCTAACCTTCAAATTATGGAATACTTTCATAAACGTTCAGATTATTCCGACTATGGACCTGTGTCCAGATCACTTTTGCCAGGTTGCCAGGTATTTCTCGCCTCAAGCTTACATTTAGCAGACACTCTTATCCAGAGCACCTTACAGCTTATACAATCTTCCAAGGTACAGTCCAAGAAATTGAAAGTTACGAGCCTTGCTGAAGGGCCAGCGGTGGCAGCTTGACAGCCCTGTTACTTGGGACTAAAAACTTTTTGTTAGTAATCCAGAACAAGAGTCGGGGTAGGTCTGTGGACCATGCTGGGTAATACTGGGTGCAGGGTAAAAATGGGTTAGCTTTATCTTTATAGAGGGGACCAGTTTTGGTCAAATTGGATCAAAATACGCCATATCCTTCAACTTCAGCCTAAGATTGTGCTTGTACAGTTCCTTTTTCCCTTCTTAGGGCACCTCGCTGGCATTTCAGGAAGAGCCTGGTCAGGTCACAATACGAAAAGAAAATTTACCCTGGGAAGAAGACGAGACACTTAAAAAACAAGAAAAAAAAAAACAAGACGCAGGCTCTGATCCAGAGGTGATAAGTTCAAATATCAGCCTTTCTTCTCCTAAACAGGATGTTATTACTGTCTGCTTGGACAGCCAGAGCCTGCTGACCCACAATTCCTTTCTGTCTTTCAAAACAGCACCTTTTCAGAAATGCATCCGTGAGTAAAAGGTAAAGGTCCTCGATTGTCTTGTTTGGCCATCCAAACACTTTGAAGCTCTGAAAGCGTTAGCAATGCCTGCAACGATCTGCAATGATAATATGCAAAGGCTGGAGAGACCGAGCTCGAGAGGGTGCGCTGCCCTCTAGTGGGCCTGCCATTCCTAAAGACACAAAAGATGAAGACCAAAAAATGTGTATCGCTTTGATCTGTATCATTTTGTACCGCTGCGTCCCTTTGTTCTCCCAATCCTCCAGCACCCCGTTATGAGAATAGCATTCCAATGTCAATTAACGAACAAGCAAAAGGATTCGCTCTAAATAAACATCTGATTGCTGCGGCAAATGAGTCGTGCGGCAGGGGACCGCGAGCGTGATTATCATCTGACACGTGTGTTTGCAAATCTTTTAATTAAGTCCTGTACATCATATGGAGGCTGCACCGGAACCGTACAGTAAAACTACAAAGAGGAATCGGGAACGCTTTTTAATTATGCGCAGATTATGACCTCCAATCTACACATCTTAACACAGATTTAGAGGCAAAAGGGAGGCCGTGTTGAAAACGCTGTCTGCTACAATTCTAATTAATCTGTGAGTGTTAATTCACCAGTGCAGGTTTGCAGCCAGTAAGCCAATTTCACTATTCTATATACATCATGTATATAATCCTGATCCTGTAGTGATAAAAAAAAAAAATAATAATAATAAAACATGGGCTGGATTAAGATACTAAACCAGAACGTTGGAATTAATTTTAGGAAGAAATCCTAAAATACATTTACATTTTTATCATTCTAAGGTTTGTTCAGACTAAGTTCCCACAATAGAAGAATAAATTTATTTATTTTTTGATAATGAAAATGATAAATGAAAATGCTAAAAATGATCAAGCATATACAGAATTATAAATATGAACGAAATCACCATTTTAGAGTTATTTCATTGCAAGATGTTTCACATTTTTAAGTGAATTTAAAAGATTGAGATTTATTTATCTCACACATATCCCAGATTTTCAAAACAACTGCCATTAGGTGAGACCTCATCTTAGTCACACCCCTCCATTTTAGAGCAAGAAGTGAGATTGCTCCTCCAATCATGGCCACGTGGTGAGTTTTAAAGTAAACGTGTCTGACATTTGTGACGTCTAAACTGTCATTTTCCTCAATAAGGAAATAATCCGGGGGGGTTTTTTTGGGGTTGAAGGAAAATTGTTTTAAATCATTTGATTTGATTTAATGTGTACTGCTGACCGTGTACTAGCTTTGGTATTCTTTTATATCAACAAAGATCAGAAAACAAAGCCTTGCAAATAAAAAAAAATCTAAATACACTTCTCACAAAAATTAGGGGATATTTGATGAGGCTATATTTTATTTTGGGGTATCCCCTAATTGTGTGACCATTATATTGCAAGGAAAAATAAGGAGTGATCCATGTACAAACCCTAGTACTGACTTATGGATGGAGAAAAAAAGCTGCATTGTTATTTTGATTCTATAAAAAATTCCTTATTTTTGTTAGTTAGTCGTTGCGTGGTTTTGTAACGTAATGTAAGCATAGAACACGACGACTAACGTCACAAGTAGCTTCTAAAAATCTGTTTATAAAAAGTAAAACTGTATATACAATATTCTATATATCTGTTTGACATTTAGAGCTCTAGATTCCTTACAGAGGTTAAAAAAAGATTTAAAAAATAAGTAGTTATTATTACAGTGCTCACAAAAATTATTTTGTGGATTTTTATGTTTATTTTATTTTGGATTATTTTGTTTTGGGATTTTCCTAAATTAATATAAAGAAGATCCCATAAAAACTGATGGATAATCTGGTCCTGTCCTTGCTCCATCACTGTCAGGGTGTTTGGGCACTTGGGCGACCATACACCCTACTGAACAGATATTATGGGGGCACTCTCATGAAAATATCACTTATTACTTATTTACGTACAATTACGCAATCGAACAACTTTCTTTGACTTTTCATTTGCTTTCCTGATAATCTTGTTTACTTCGATAAAATAAAATCCCTTTTTTAATCACTTCCTCTTTATTTTGAATTATTTTTGTGAGCAGTGTATTTCAAATGTAGTGGATAAAATATGGTGCTTATTCAGTCCAAAATGTAATATACAGTAATGTGTGAATAAAATACACATGAAAAAGAATATAAAATGATTACAAACGTGCAGAATAATTTAGTTTGTATATATTGTTTCTAGTTTATAATTGGTATGCCTAATTACTATAGTTAAGGCTCAATTACAGTCATTTTGAATCGGTAATGTTTTATATTTAAAACCGTTTTAAGTGTGTGGCGAATTCCAACAAAAAGTAACGCTTTTACAAAAAGTCGATATACGACTGGATCATAAATGACAAGCCTAATAATTCATGGTGCAGTGACAAGTCAGAATGGTTCGTAAACATTTTTTGGTGGGGTGAGGCTTTTCAAAAGTGTTTAAAATTATTCCGTGCAGAGATTGTGTCTATTAGAAAACCAACCATATATCATGTGACCCGGGCTGCTCTGAGCTACATAATACGACTTTATATAATGCACTGATTTACATGTGCAGGTAAATATCTGGGCTGTGCTTTACTGAGATTTGGACACGTGTTTAGTTTGTAAACGATCCGATCCGCAGATCCTGAGTGGAACACCCATTACGATTAGACGATCAAAAACAGAGCGTGTTTGTTTTCAGCCGAGTCCCAAGGTTCACTGCGGCCTGCCGACGGTTAAGCAGACTCGAGCTAAACGTTAAGCTCCCGACAATGAGGAGCGGCACATGTGAAGGGGAAACAATTAAATTACGCCTTGCATGAAGTTTGCTTTTCATTTTGGGAGGCAAATTCGGCGCGGCGGCTAATCATTATGCTGTCGAACACGATTCGGCGAAAAAATATTCAAGAGCTTTACGTGCCTCACTGCCCCTTCTGTATTGGAAAATAATGGGCCTCTATCCAATTAAAAACTGCATTAAAATCGAGGGAGTGTTGCGCGCACTCTGCTGCTATCTTTGCGATTAAAGGCTTTTCTGCTTGTGCAGATGCCGACTCGAGCTCTGTCAAGCTGTGCCATCCTGTGCCATCCAAAGCTGGCGCCTGGCACCGCTCTGCATCTGCACGACACACAAATTGACGTTAGCATCGCCGCATTCGTAGTCTCGTTTTCAGATGCGTTTTTAAAAGCGTTAGAAATGCATGCTGGGTCGAATTTCAAACGCTAGACCCGGATGTAATTGTATGCTAACAAATGAAGGCGTGTAACGTGTAATAAAGCAGACCTGCGTGTGGATGCAGTCCTGCCAGTGTGTAACGGCTTTATACATCCATTAATATGCACAAATCCAGCTACAAACACTGTGCTTGTAGTGTAATTTGTGGGTCTGTTTTTTTTTTTTGCTCCCGTTTTAGAAGGCTTTATTGCACACGCATAACGTGCTATTGCAGGGCACATTGCCCACTGTTTTGTTAAGACGTACTGTTTTTATGTCGATTTGACACCGTGTAAGCAGGGTCCGAACTGTGTTCTGATCAAATGTCACCGCTACTTCACTACAGGTACTTATTTATAAGGTCATTTCCCACAGTTTCCAGCCAATAAGACCATTATTCCACCATTACAAAGAGCAGTCATGTACGTAATACAAGAGAAAACTGCAAATTTATCTTGGTTAGACCTGATTAGGTACTATTTGGCAACCCAGTGCTTAAAACCGAGGCTTGAAACCTGTTCAAACACAGTTGTGTTGCTTATTATGGACAAAGTACGTGAACAAAGATTGTGTCTTTTATTTCAAATCCACATTTGATCCTTTTAAGCGCAGAATGTTGTGTCTTTTGAGTCCTCGAAAATGGCGGTGCTTTGTCTGCAAGTGTTTTTTTTTTATGTCTGGAGGAGGAGTTGTAGTTTGTCCCACATTAGGTCAATTGGTCTGTCTTAAGATTTTACTAGTATTTTGTATGACGTACTGAAAATAAGTCAAGGAGAAACTTGAAATTGAAGGAAGTCACGCCTTTGTGATGCCAAGCTTAACCCGACTTATAAAAATCATGAAATAATGTTAGAATCCCACCTACACGATAATAAAGTAGATTTTTTTTGCTGTACACTTTAATATAGTGAATACATTTAAGAGATTTTAAGACTCCTAACTGTGTGCCGCTGGCTCTTTATTCTAGGTCAATACTTCCATCTGGTGGCGCACAGACACGTACTGCATAGTGGCTACATATTTTATTTCATTTATTTTGGTAGGGTAGTTAGTAAATGCAGTGATTACCCTAAAAAAAAAAGATCAGCCCTTAAAAATCCAGCCAGTTAAAATGATAATGTACTAATTTGGGACTGTGGTCGCCTAGTGGTTAAAGTACTGTACAATAGATCAGAAGGTCCAGGGTTCAAATCCCACCTCTGCCATAGTTGGGCCCCTGAGCAAGACCCTTAACCCACAATTGCTTGGACTGTAAGACTGTATGAATTGGGAATCGCCCTGGATAAGGGCGTCTACAAATTGCTGTAAATGTAATTTCAAATACTTAATCCGCACAGGTCTATTCTGTGTTATGTTCCAACTCGTTGTGTTACAGTTACAGCGTGTGTCGTGTGTTGCTCCAGGGGAACGCTGCTTCTTATCATATGTGTGTACAGATACGCATGATTGAATCCAATAACAGAACAAAATCTGTCATGTGCATCCTGTTTACGCCTGAATGGCAGAAAACTAGTACGAGCGAACCCTTGCGACACCTGCTGACAGAAAAGAGAAGGGCAGAGTTGAAAGTAATAAAAACGTGGGATCATACGTTGTTGTTTTTTTTTTTTTTAATTTAAAATGCACATTTGAAAGACACAAAGATGGGAATTGTATTGTACAGTACACTGTTTTCATATTGTTTACATTTGTAGATTTGTAGTGAAATTTCTGATGTTTTAGGGTGTCGGTTGTTAAAACCTGTAATTAATGTTAAATTAAGTTCCTAAAATCTGTAATTAATGTTAATTAATTAATTCATGTTACCTGTGAGCAACAATAAAAGTTTATAACTTTCGAACCGTACGACATATTGCAAATCTGATTGGACCAATCGATTTCTGAGAATCCGGATCCGCCAAATGACCACTTTCCCATTGGGGGGGAAAAAAACTTGCCCTTGATTCAATATGGCGGCTTTCAAGATGGCTGTCATGTTCTGGACATAGCCTAAAAGACACCCCCTCTCACCCATTACTTCTGGGGTATTCAGATTCAGATATGTCATTTTCCCTTTTGGGCCTGAAATAAAAGGGCGTCCTGTGACTTTTGACTCGCCCCCGCAGTGCTGAAGAAGATGGGCGAGACCGAAGCAGAGGTGCTGTGCGACTAGCCCGAATTTCTCGTTAGCATACGCTGATTGCACTTCACATCACCTTGCAAATCCTCTTAAGGCATGCGGTAGTGTTTACTGCATGTGTGCATGTGTGTGTGAGAGAGAGATAGAAAGAGACACAGAGAGGTGTTCATAAGCCCAGAGGACTCCCTTATCTCACCAGTACATGCATCTTTGTCTCTCCGGAGCGTTTCGCTTTTCTACTTCTCAAAAAAGAAGCGAAAACAAATAAAGTTGCTGGAAAAAAGTGAGGCGCCTTTGTCAGTGCTCGTCCTGTTCGAACCCAGACGGAGGAGCAGACGAGGCAGGATGGTCATGGACTAACAAAAGACTTCCTAATGTACTAATGGAAAGTGCAAGGATTAATAACTCGGTCATAAATTCAGCTTTAGTACTTTTCTTAATCCTGCTGAGAGTTGTGTTCGAACCCGATGTCAGCTTTTTAAACGTCTTACTGAAATACATTCAGGGTCCAAGGCGGGTCAGTTTTAGATCTGTAACAGATTTAATCTGATCTAGCTGTGTACGTTACCCCAGTCCATCTTAGGGAACGTTTATTATTTTTTTTTCCTTTTCCATTCCTTATTTGTGACTTGCACATATTCTGGGCACAGTATATCAATCAATCCAACCTGTATTCGAACCCAGGTCCTTAGGATCTGCTGTTTTTAGCAGTTTAAAATGGCACAGTAGGTGTAGTGAGTAGCTCTGATGCATCACGTACTTAGGAACTTGCTGTAATTTTGAGTCATTTGTTTTTATCCCGTCTCTTTAGTTGAGTTCTTCTGGCTCGGTGGTAAGAGCCGGCAGTTCCTGTAGAGCGGAGTTCAAATACTCAATGGTGTTTGCATTTACGATGGATTCCAGGTTAGGTCAGATAATAAAGATAACATAATTAGATAAAGATAAGATCATTAGTTTGGGTAAAATGTACTGCCAAATTACTGCTAAATCCAAACTATTCGTGTATAAACAGCGCCCTCAGGTGGTTAGATACATTCACTTTAAAGTGCTTTCTGGCTTACATTTTATCTGCTACAGTTCCATATTTATTCCGTGTGTGTGTGTGTGTGTGTGTGTGTGTGTGTGTGTGTGTGTGTTTGCAATTTTTAGATTTTTAGATAAGCTTATTAAACATATTACTAAATACTTAGTAAATTCTCTGTGATTATTTAATGAAAGAAGCAAAAGTCCGAGTAAGATATTTTCTAACAAAATTTCAACAAAAATAAAATCCCCCTGAAAAAAATCCCTAAATTATTTGTATTATTTTTTATCTTAAAATCTTACAGTTGTTATAAACTAAAAGGTACGTTTACATTGCACAGCTTTTAATATTTAGGTCCTATTAGGAGCACATTTTTTTATTGTCTGACAGACATTCCCTCAGTGTAACATCTTTAAACCTTTTTTTTTTTAAATTAAACTGCTCCCAAAAATGTGGAAATATTTAAAAAATATAGATATACTTTTCTGATGATCTTGTTGAATGAAATGAAATCAAACGCTTCTTTTTTTAATCGCTCCATATCCATTTTGAAATATCCACAAATTTTTGTCCCTCCGTCGTTTGGACATTTACATTTAGGATTTATTTTATAATCTATTTTGTTTTATGATTTAGTTTATTTATTTTATTACTAATTAAAATTTTGTTATTTATTTAAATTGTTATTTACCTAATTTTGCTATTACTATAATATACTTTTAAGTATTTCCTTAATTAACATCTAGGTCACCCATGAAGAACGGGTCCATTTTTGAGTCTTGGTCCTCCCAAGGTTTCTTCCTACTACTTTTAGGCAGTTTTTCCTTGCCACTGTCGCTTGCTCAATTTGTGATTGGCCTTTTAAGATCATATAATACAGTCGATTCCGGTTAATAGGACCAGCCGCTTATTCGGACCAAATCCTAAAGTACCGAAACAAATCCTA
>JAVSBV010000083.1:3405102-3415542 GCA_033117975.1 Parotocinclus spilosoma | reverse complement strand
GTACGTTCGCTATACGTGTAAATCGTACAAGAAAGGTTTAATAAACATTTAATATGTTACATAGCACGTCCCGTCTTCTAACATAGGGCATGGTCATTTTGTTCCTAATAACTGGCTGGTCTGATAAAACGAACGTGTCCCAATGCGGTCCCATTAACCGGAATTGACTGTATTAAGCACCAAATAAAATGTACACGCTACTCGCTAAGTCATTTTAGCACATTAAAAACGAGCTTACAAAATACTGATTACTATGATGAATTGTTTTATACTCATCATACAACAAAGTCTATATAAAATGGCAAATTTGAAATAGTAACCCACCTGACGTTCAGAAGGTCCCGAGCCGGACGGCGCTCTCGTGGTGTTTAAGTATGAAAATGCAGAACCCATAAGATAGAACCAAAACCACAGAGCTGTTTTTGGGGAAGGAAAAATGATTTGTAATCCAGCTATTTTAGTTTCTCTTCCTCTTTTGAATGTGTGGATAATTTTCTTTCCCGTTAAAACAGACAGGCAATGCATTTTAGGAATTGTTTTGTTTTACTCTTCCTCGCTTTACTCTTGCGTCCACATCCAGCCATAGATCAGATCGGACGAGTTATGAAACTCAAACTGCAGTCTGAAAACGCACGCTCAAAAACGTCCAAGGCGCTCGTTCAGTGTAATATCGCTTTTAATTGTTTAATTTGAAAAATAACTTACATAAATCTCTGTACTCAACCATACTCGACCAAGACATAGCCTTGGCATGAACACATTGTAACAGAAAAAAGAGAAGGCATTCGAAAGGGTATAGAACATGACTTGATCGACTGAGACATTATCCCAGTTCCATCAGATCGTACCTCTAGATTATTTGAATGCAAGTCCCGTGATTTATGACGGCTAATTATGTACAAATCGTCAATTAGAGAGAAACTATACATAGCTTGTTAGAGAAAAGGAAAAATTCGCGTGAACACCAAAATAGATTTCGCTTTACACGGAAGAGGAATAATGTCTCTTTGTATAGCTCCGTTCCAACGTACCTAGAAGAGTCTCAAAGTTTAGTTTACTAAAATAGAAAATTAAAAATGAATCGCTCTTGGCTTCGTAAAGGAACTAACAAAAATATATTCAATGTACTTTCTGAAAACAAAGCAAAATTCCTACAGTGTGTCAAATTTCGAAGTGAGACGCGTGTGTAAAACTGCACTGCAATACTGCAACCGTCTGCAGAAACCCTTTTAGCTTTCATCCTAAATACTGGGCGTTAACAGGAATAGGAACGATTGTTTTACCCGAATACAAAACTCCTACTTATTTCATCAGCCGTTTAAACAAAATAGGACTAAATAATCTAGGTGGAATGTTTCAGCCAAATTGTCTTAAAATTGAAATTCAGGACAAATGTAAGATAGCCGACATGCACTGTACAAGAAACGGCAAGAAATCGTATTCCTACGTTTTTTTTTTCTTCCAATCATCGTCTTTATGAAAACATGCTGCGCCCAAGACGTGTCGCAGAAAATCCATTTCAAGATGCGTGTTAGATCGGATCAGGGTCCAGATCGATTACAAAACACGAGGCAGCCTGAACCCACGCCGGGTTAACCACGGGGATAATCTGATCCAAAAGTTAATCCGGGATAAGGGAGAGGAAAAAAAAAAAGGGGGGGGGTCTGCATTATCAGTTACATAAATAATACATTATCATTTACTTCGTCACGTTTTTAAAAATGTCAATTTTGAAAGGCCCGTTAAAAACAGGGTTCCCTTCTTTTTTTTTTTTGTAATCTCCATTGCATTCACACTCCATGAAAACCATGCACTAGTGAAATTTCTCTTAAAAATAATAGAAACGGTCAAAAATGGCTGATTTGGTTTTTTTCTTCTTTTTTTTTTCTTGCAAGTCAAGAAAATATTGTTTTTCAGCTAAAGTTCTGCTATACTGCGTCCATGCAAAACAAAAGAGTTCCCTTATTTCGGGGATCCCAACAAATTCGCCGGCAGGCTCTCGGACCTTCGGCTGTCCAGTCCGTTTGCGCCGTATTGCGTTTTAAAAATCTAGAAACAGTCTCGGTGTGCATATCTGGGGATGAGGTGGAGTTGGGGTTATAGGAGCTACCTCAGCGCCGTATCTCTTTTTTTTTTGGGTCTGTTTGAATGGCGTGACCCAGGAATCCCTCCTTTTACGTACGAACACATCGACAATGAACTGAATGGAAGAAAAGTAAGAACAATAATACGGGTTTGCGTACAGCATCGTAGATCAAACCCATACCGAATGGCTTCGTTTAGGACAAAACGGGTCCTTTTTCCGTCCCTTCGCCCCACCTGTTCCCCCTCTGCAGGGGCCATCTCCGTACACGACGTGAGCTTTTAATTGTTAGAATGAATCTTTTTTTTTTTTTTTTTTTTGCGAGCAAACACAGGACCGCATTTAGTTTTCGCCCCTAGGAAACAGGCTCAGAAGACGACACCAAGCATGCAGTGTGTGTTACTGGGGCTGCGATCGGCCTCGAATCTCAAACTCCCACCCACGGGATGCTACAAGGTCGCTATTAAATAGCGCTGCGCTACGAGCGGCCGAATTGCGCCATGCTGCTGTCCAGGGAAGTCTGGGACGCCCTGCGAGTCATGGGAGCCAGCGTCGGGTCCACCAACGAGGACGGAGGGAAGAGCTTAAACCAGCCAATCACCATGTTGGACAAGTCCAGCTCGTCTAATAGGATCTGAACAGCGCCCATAAAAGATTTGTGGTCCATTCGGCCGTAGTCTCCCCACACGATGACCTGGGAAAACAGAGAAAGCCCATTAGTGTTAACAAGAAAGGAGAAAGCAAACAAAAAAAAGGTTCAGACTCGTTATGGGACATTCACTAACAATGGGAAATCTGCAGCAGGTGCTAGACTTCAGGCGAGCCGGATCGCATGGTGACACCATCTCACCAGCTACCTTTATGCTTCGAGCATTTATTCACAGATGTGGTGTTTTATGCCAATCCTAATGCCCGAACCAGGACACAAACCATTGGTCTTCTGGCTAAAGCATTGGGTTTGAAGAACTAGTGAAACGTTCTTACCTGTAGTACTTTTCCTCCCGGACTCTCCTCGAAAGACAGTTGCTGCTGATAAAGAGGGTCCAGAGTTTTGCGAGCTACTTTTGTTTTCTTTTTGGCGATGCACGCTCCGTTCTCCAGCAGGTACACCTTCACATAAGGGGCTGGGTGAAGACAGAGGGGTTTGATTCTTGTTAGCAACACGGTTTGAGAATATTTAAGTGTCATCTGTCTGTACATATTAGTCCTGAGTCTTTGGGGGACCTTAATCTTTTAATTTGTGGCATGCCCAAAAGGTTGGTGTTCGGCCATCCATCTTAGTGTTTCTGTAAGGTCTCAGATCTGAAAGAACTTGTAAAGGACTATTATATTAAATGATTAAATGTCCCCCGAGAGAAAACCAAAGCTTACATTTGGGGAATCTGATAAACAAATCTCCTGTACATGTATCTGTGGGTATCATTTCTCTTTTACCACCAAATAGCTTTATGGGTACAGAATGACGCACTAGATATCTAGTATGATCAGTACTGAGCAAAAGTCTCAGCATTTGTTGATTAGCAACAGTATAATGATCATTCAGCACATATTGTTGACGACTGGACCCAAAAATGGTCAACTTTCCCTTATAGAAAAGTGGTTTCTTGGCTGCTACCCTTCCAAAATAGACCACTCCGCATCAACCTGGCATCCCGATGAAGCTCCCAAATGCTGCTTTTGCTCAAGGTAGCACTAAGTACTTGCCACTGAGCAATACAGAAGCTGTTTTTTTATTTTTGCATACCAATTTCCTTTATTTTCTGCTTGTATTCTAATAAAGAGATTAAGAAATAATCATATATGGACGTTTTAGCATTGTCAAAACAATGGTATGTCTAATCTAATGGTGGCCTAAGACTTTTGCACAGTCTGTTGCGCCTGAGCTGGAACGGTTTATCTTACCTGGCAGTGCCTTAGATCCTGGTTTACCCACAAGGCCTCGGGCTCGAATGACCTCCACTTCCAGAGCTCCTTTCTTCTCCACCATACCGATCTGGATGTCACCTGTGGTCGGTTAATTAGCCCGTATAAGTCATGTATTTTTCTCTCTAGACATTGATATGATATATGTCCGTTGGGAAGACGCTATGCTAAACGCTAATGCTAACAGAATTCCATCGTTGGAATGCCACAGAAACAGCTCTATTGTTAACACTCACCCATGGGAGGCGTAGCCAAAGTTTGGCGGCCAACTAACTGGGCGGGGCCTAGTCCATCCAGGAAGTCGCTGAACTGGCTGTCCGATGAGAGGCGCACTCCAGGGAAGATGAGGCTGCGAGAGAGACAACTTTGGTGTAAACAACTAAAAAACAAGGGACTATTATACAATAACTGTCTCAAATTCATTTCAAATATCAAATTGCTATATGCTGGGCACTAGGGGGCGCATCTGAAGAGTTGCATAACCATCCGGTTAGTTGGTTATCATGGTTCATGGATGAATTATCTGGCTATTGAGAATGTTTTTTAGATCAACTCAAAAGTACATTTCATAACCAACTGACCGCACCTCGCCAGAGACGGGACACGAACCAGAGCGGCTCAGCTTAAAAAATCTTTCAAAATAATTGAGCACACTGCTTCACTTAATACCAGTTTGTTCTTCCTCATGGTAGATCATGGTTGGTCTCCAGTGGTTTTGCTGGAGATCCAGCAAATCTTACATAAAATCAGATCTTTGGTATCTTAGTCATACAGAATAAACTATCTGACTCAACACTACTTACTTTCCCTCGGAGCTGAAGCTGTTCATGCTGCCATCGGTGGACTCTCGGCTGGCCTGTCGCGTCATCCTGTTCCTCATCTCCACAGCCAAACCTGTCTCGGTGCTCCTCTGAACGGTGCTACGAAGCTTCTTTCCTCCTGCTTCTGCGCACAGGTACAAACAGACCAAAATGCAAAAGCTATTAATCATGATTTCCCAGAGTTTCCTCTGCTGGTGATGAAACAGCTTTCACGTTCTGGGAAAAGGTAAAGAAACAGGAGAGGCTGTTTAGTCAGGAGTGGCTTTCTGTGCTCTTGTGAGGAAGACTTGAGTTTCTGAGAAAGTCCAGAAGTTCAGTTAGTCAGGATGACTCAAGAATGAAAACTGGCACAACATGAACCTCATTATTACAGGATATATAGAAGGTCCAATATCAGACAAAGACATTCTGCTCAAGCTTACAAACTGATAACTGGTAGATCTTTCACTCTCTATTAAAGCTCAGAGTATTGGTTTGATATGGTGACTCGGTACAGCATGGGCTCCCCTTTGACCGTAAAGGCCCAGTTCTGTGCTCCGCTGGCACCAGTATGTCCAGGTTCACTCTCTTTGTATTGCTTGTTGTCCTCCCAGGTCTCCAGTGGACTTAGGAGTTGGGGACTGGCTCTTCTGGGACTTCTATTGTTGCTTTAACTCGTCAGGGTTCGAACAACATGGTGAAGGCCACTGTGGGGCTAGCAGGTTCAGCACAAGAAGATGATCCTCACATCCACTAATCACAGGGTTATGCGGGGTGCACTCACTCCCGAATAATTAACCCCTTGTCTGCCTTACATTCCTCAGGCACAGCCGAACCATGGCCCGGCTGGACGGTTCGGTATAAAAAGAGCTTGTACAGGTAAAGAAGAGAATCAAAATAGCACTGAAAAAATAGCAGTGTTAAATAATTCATGTAAAAAAATTCTCTTTGTTGTTGTTCACCACGTTTAATGTAGAAGTTATGACTGTGTTTGTATGTCTGAGACACACCCACACACCCACACACCCACCCCTCTGGTCCTCCAAAGCTGATGTAAGGTGACAGCTGACTTGTATTATCAGACCTGCCTTCTCATCTCTGGTTGTGACTGAGGACCATCACATGGACCCACACCTGCTAAACCCCACCCCACTCTCACTCATAGCAGGGGCTCCGCTACGAAAGGCCTTTTAAACCGACGGCAGCTTTTAATGAACTCAAAATAAAATGGATGACTGGTAATTTATTTGCTCACAAATTAATGAATGGTGCTTAAAAGTCAGCTCTGAGCCAGCTGCTGAAAACGCAGTTTCCTAAAGCACTGGGGCTTGCAGTAATGCTCAGGGTGTACCTGTGCTGCACCCAGTAAAGCTTGGGTCAGGGTCCAGTCCATCCTAAACCATCCTGGCTGGGATAAGTGTCATTATTAACAATGTAGTCGTATCATGCCTTACTAAGGGCGCTCAGGTGGTTCAGTGGCCCAGCATGCTAGTCCACTGGTCGGGTTGGGCCTCACACGCAGACGCGAGTGTCTGAGGGAGTGGAGCGTGAATCGAACAGTGACCCCTATGGTTTTATCTCACCATACCCATTGGAAACAAACTCGTTATGTTCCTCAGAACATCTCGGTCATTCACAGAGGACTACTGCGACACAAGGAAGTCAGGGCACAAGCTCCACCAGGGACTGACCACACACACACACACACACACACACACACACACACACACACACACACACACACACACACAATGACACAGTACTAATCAGAGCGTCCAGGCCCTTGTTAATGGATTCATAATTACCTCCGCAAAGATAAACTCATTTGGCAATCTCCAGGAGGAATAGACCACCTGATTAGGGCTCCATCCTTTTTTTTAATTAGATCAGACTGAGCCGATGCTACTGAAGGACGGTCTCAGGAACCAGACGTTGAGCCTAAGCTTCAGAGTGCACGCATGAAAATAGACATCGGCCCAACATCAAGAATCTGCGAGAGACGGAAGGAAGTGAGCCGGATTCAAGGTCAGGTAGACGGTCTGCTCTTTTCTCGCTGCCAGCCTACATTATTATGTCCTCAATAAGCACTTACATTTTCGTTATTGTGCATGTGCATGCCACAAAAGCATCCAAAGAATAAACCGTGCACACCGTGCCCCCCCCCCCCAAAATCTGAACAGCAATGGCTTAAAACGGCTGGCGCCTCATCCCTGCATCATCATTATACACTTTCTCTCACCTCCTTCCTCCTCCTCGAACGAGTTCATGCAGGGAAAGTAGACGGCCAGGGCTTCGAACGAGGCTGACAGGCTCATGCGGCTCTGCGTACGCTGCATGCGCCCGCTCCCCGATCCGCTGCCCGACGTCGAGCTGGCATCGCTGCTCTGCCTGCCCATGACTCAAGGTGAAAGCGAGGATCCTGGATGCTTACAAATGCAATCCGAAGCCCATAGAGTATCTCCTATAAAGCAGCTGTAGGAGCAGATCGCACGGTGTGTGTGTGTGTGTGTGTGTGTGTGTGTGATCCCTGGAGTATGCAGCACTAGTCCGTACGAGGTCTGAGCTGAGAGAGTCTGCACCCTCATACACACACACACATACACACAGAGGGGAGGGGGATCCTCCTAACGCTCAGCCAATCAGACCATGAGAACCAAACAGCTAATGGGCTCTACCCAGAGATACAGCACCAGCATCTGTGTGTTTGGGGGGTGCATTAGGAGTCTTAGCATCATCCCTCCCAGCCTGGCCGAGGACCACACGCCAAACACTCACAGTTCACGTGCCGAGGACACACACACACACACACACACACACACACACACACACACACACACACACACACACACCCCCTGAGTCGCAGGTCCACCCCCCCCCCTCCACATTTACTGATTACCTCTCCTCCTGAAAAACGCAGCCTGCTGTTTTTCTCGCCTTTTAATAATCCCTCATTTCTAATCGAGCATAAATACACACAGGTCTTCGAAAGTCCTAAGAACGTTTTGAACGAGCACCATTTGGTGCAAACGCAGATGACCTAGATTAGATTTCACAGTTAATTACATTAAAATAAAGTCGTACGAAGGAGGCTTTGGAGCGTCCATAGATTCTTAGTTCTTGTTTTGTTCTGACGCGCTTATCCAGAGCAACTTACGCACGACTTTACAATGGCAACGTTCACCCGCCGAAGCACTGAAGAATAAGCTAAGACCGCAAGCTAACAACGCATGGTCGCGGCGTCACAATGCGCAGAAACTTTACATCAGTGGCACTTTTCATACACTA
Source organism: Parotocinclus spilosoma (assembly GCA_033117975.1). Lineage (NCBI taxonomy): Eukaryota > Metazoa > Chordata > Actinopteri > Siluriformes > Loricariidae > Parotocinclus > Parotocinclus spilosoma. The sequence continues at coordinate 3,407,451 of JAVSBV010000083.1, read as the reverse complement.
GCTCAAAAGTGTTTTACGATAGAAACTCGATTAAAAGGGAATAAAAGAAGAACGTTGTCAATAAAAGAGTAACGCCTTTCTGAAAACAGGATGACAAAATACAGATTAATGTTTTATCATTAAAAATGCCAAAACAGCTAAACCTCGGAATTGGAATGCCTTTTTACTGGAACAATTCGGACAATTTTGGAGCCCCAAATTCAAACAAATATTCAGAATTTGTTTGTAAATAAAACACTTAAAATATGAGATGCATGTCAGGCAGTCCAACCTAAGGATACTTCGAGATAAATCATAAATACACAGATCAGGCCAATTTAGCGAAAGCACGGCTTTGGACGGTGGGAAGAAACCGCACCCTGAGTTAACCCACACAGACACAGCGAGCACGAGGTCGGGATCGAACGCCGTGAAAGACAGAGCTACGTGGCGACGACACGAAGCGCTATGCCACCTGCTCCGGCCCCACGAAACACTCCAGTGACTGAAAAATGACGCTACGATTTCCAGACGCATGAAAATCTGAGGGAAAATGTCAAACGTGTGACGCAGTTTCTATTCTGCAAATTGAACCGAACCATTAAGAAGAAGAATCAACAACCGATCGTTGTGAAAAAGATTCTGGCAGCCTACCTGTAAGAAACGCGGCGGACGTACGAGGCGCCTTGCAGGTGTGTACTGGCGCCCCTCGAGCACGCTTCACTCGGGTAGCTTAAGGAGCAGTTTCGGGTTCTAATGCGTATCGATTTCTGGAGAGAGCCAGGCCGTTGTGACCTTTCCACGCTGCTCTGAACACACTGATCTGAAGCGAGCTTTAAAAAGAGACAGCCCACAGCCGTGACCCCCCCGGAGATTAGAGACGGGAGGGAAAACTAATTAGGTACGTTCATTAAAAGATGAAGATCTTATTAAGGAGAGAGCGTTCTAGCCCTGCGTCCACAGAGACAGCAGGATTTCGAGAGGGCTCGGTCCAAGCGTGCAGGCTGACTCGAGAAGATAAAATTCCCAAGCTGAACGCTAGAACAGTCATGTTGTCCCTGTACTGCCTTTCTGAGAAAGTCAGTGGGTCAGCGCCGGCGTGTGTGTCGTTACAGGACTAAAGGAAAACTGTGCCAATCTGCATATGCGATTCATTAAAATAAATGAAACATGCTAACAGATCAGTGAAAGACGTGCTGCTGAGTCACCGTGAGACTCCTCCAGTGCTCAGGAAACCGCAGAATCCAGCAGCTGAGCCGCTCGGACGCTCTGGTTAACGTTTCAAATACAGTATTAGAGCCTGTAATAAAAGTCTATTCATACCGGCTTTCAAAACAAATCCCCAAAACACCCAGCTGGAACAGTTACAGCAATTCAATTAGCAAGCAGCATTCTGCAGCGTGAGCCAAAGGGCCGAAATGAAAAGGCAAATGTCACGGCGGAGGCGAGCGAACGCCCTTCTGCGCCGTTTTGTATGTAAATCCTGTTCTTTATCATTTAAACGAGTGGCCTTTGTGGCCAGGGGGCCCAGCCGCAGTTAAAACAAAGGCAATCGGGGGTTAGTAGGGCATGACGGTTATATCATGCATCATGTGGCCGGGAAAACGGTCACGTGTTTGTATTTTACAAGACGTAACTAATACCAAAAGATACAAAAAAAATAGTATTTTTTCTAATAACTTCATCTTTCGCTTCAAAGCTGACACCCGAGAAACAAACGTACATCCTCGCATTTGGCCCGGTAACACCGCAAGTTCAATATTTACTTCAATTCAATTCAAATTGATTTCTACAGCGCATTTGTCTCAAAGCAGCTTTACAATCTTATATGATTTTAAAAGCCCAATCCCAAATTAAGCAAGCTTAGGGCGACAGTGGCAAGGAAAAACTCCCTGAAAGTAGAAGGAAGAAACCTTGGGAGGACCAGGACTCAAAAAGGGACCCGACCTCCATGGGTGGCCTAGATGTTAATGGAATAAATACTTAAAAGTATATTAAAGTAATAGTCAAATTAAGTAAATAATATAATTTAAATCACAATAAAATTTAAATGAATAATATAATACAGTCGAATCCGGTTAATTAGACCAGCCGTTTATTCGGACCAAATCATAAAGTATCGAAACAAATTCTATTATAGACGTGTAATGTTATTCGCTTATTTGGACCAAAATTCCTCTTAATCGGACCAAAGAATGTGAAAGCAAATAAGAAAAAGAAGGCACAAGTGCGGTCCGTCAAGAGAACGCGTCAGATCACACTGGATAAGTTCTTTAAACGGTGACTGGAATTTAGTAAGAACTTGTTTTTTTACAGTATTATTACTTCGCGTGCTGAGTACCTATACATTGTGTTGTAGATCGTTTCCAA
>JAVSBV010000083.1:3329629-3366200 GCA_033117975.1 Parotocinclus spilosoma | reverse complement strand
CCCTTGTACTTATTCACTGCATAGTTATGAATACAACACCCACACACACCCACACACTCTATCAAACACACACACACACACACACACACACACACACACACACTTAATAAACTTGGTACCTTCAGGAGTTGTCAAATAAGTTGCTCGCTATAGGGTGGCAAACAAAACTGTGCAATGTGCAACGTCTTCACTGTGGAAAAATAGTCGGGCCGAGCAAACAATTAAAACACAATTAGAGGCTCAGGTATCTCTATTAACACTGACTCAGGAGGTAACGTTCACACCCAAGACACGTCACCAAACAAGCACTCGATAAACGGTTGCTATGGAGACCTCTAGTGGCATCACCCTCAGTTCCACCCTAATCGAGGCGCAATTATGTCCTGCAAATATGTCCTGGAGAATTGAAGCAAAACCCAAATCCATCACGCCCAAGTTTTTGATTCGAGTGCTTTTCAAGTGTACATGCATTTTAGACTTGGGCGTGGTTTCTCACATTCGGGTTAGTCATCAGGATTCATCATTGTACCACTTTGCTGAATTTCAAGCCTATTATGCAGTCCTGTTTCTGTGGAGCTACAATTCAATTTGGTTACTATAACTAGCAAGAGTACCAGTACAGCTAAGTTTCAGAGTGGCTGGATCAGATTTATTATGGAATAAACCGTAGATAAAGACACCTCATTAAGTGTCGTTTTTACTGCAGTATGTTATGATATAATTAAGCGTACAGAGTTGAACCTAAACAACAGAATAACTCAACATTTTCAAAGTGTAATTACTGACATTTTTCAAGTACACAACACCAGCGGTGAAAAGAATTGAACATAAATTGGCTGCCAAAAGTTTGCAGACACCTTGCTTTCTAAAATGTTTGAAATTAATGAGTGTTGAAGAGCAACTGCTCAAACAGGTAACTTTTGCCATTTACCCTAGAAATATTTCTACAGCTTTAAATAATAATAATAAAATTATTTAGAAAATTATATTACAAATGCGTGGCTATATCTTAGACCATACTTATTTTCAGTGTCATTGTCTTATCCAGTTACTTGTCTTATCCTGGTCAAACGGTAAAACAGTAAAAGTTTCTTCTCCTGTAGTAATGGTGCGGACCAAGCAAAGTGACCTAAAGTACCTTTAGATAAACGCTTCAGTGTCATACCAAATAGTGTTCAAGATACTAACAAATATCTAGTGTGGGTGGATTCACTTCTCAAAGGCTGTCTGCCAAATGGCCGCCTAAGGCATCTCCTTCCAAACACACACAAAGTGAAGAATAAACAAACAAAGTGAGGGAGTGCTCGAGGACGTGCAGGATCAGGTATTTGGGACTATTTAAACCCCAGCTGCAGAGCTTAAATTTTGTAATCTCACAAGTTATAGGAGAGATAATACAGCTTGGTTTATGATATCTAACGTGCAGTTAAGGTTGACGGTTCTGGCACTTAATGCTTAATTATTAATGATCCATTACTTGGAGCGTAATATGTAAGACTGCATCAGCTGATCCTCACATCTATAAAGTCTATTGTCCCTGTGTGATGCCCAACCAGGCCGGAAAGCACCGCTGGGACTTTAATTAAGCTCAAAGCACTGTTAACCTGGGTCAGAGAACTAGAAGACAAATTCTGTAATAGGTTTGAAGATTTGATTTTGGGTCCAAAAATGTAGAAACTTAAAAGCCGAGGTGTCCCCAAAGATTGTAGTAAAGCAGTGTAATAAGACCAGAGTGATATTGTATTAATGCATCTGCCGGTCGCTTTTATGGAATCCTGTACTCATGTGGCCCATTTTCTACACACATGCATGTACGCAGACACACATGCACACAAATACGTTGTCCTGTAAGCACATGGCAGTGTTTTTCATGCTGTTGTGTAACAGGAGGTGGTAGACTAAAGACAAACACGCGCGCACACACGCACACACACACACTAATAAAAACGAAAAGTCCTATCCTTCACGATTTTGGAAATCAAAATATATTGTACATGCTTTCTTTGTACCGAAGTTAAATTAACTTTAAAAAAAAAAAAAAAAAAAAAAACTTTAAAAGCAGTGGAAACGAAAATTGTCAGAGTTCCACAAACAGAATACTGAGGCAAAAATCGCTTCTTCGAAACCATCCAGCAGCATAAGGTTACCGTGAACTTTTTACGATTTAAAACTTGTACACTAAACTTTTTTCCCTGTACAGACTTCTGTCCCGTCGACTAGTGTGCTAGCAATATAGTAACCTAAACCCAGAATGCACCTAAAAAAGGAAAAACAACGCCATTACGCAGTATACCTGATACTCCCTCCAGAGGGACAGCAGCCATATAACTCTGACGCCCTCTGCTGGACAACACAGTGTCTACTGGAATGTTTACATGTCTAAGCCACTTTGTGGTTCACGCCTTTGATTCTCTGTACCTTCCTGTCTGCTTCTTCTTAACTGTCAAAGCCCGGCGATGGAGCACAGTTTTAAGACATGCTTCCCACTTCTTTTCATCCGTTGGCCATGGCAATGGTTTGTGCTTTAGCAGTAGCTACGGGTTTGACCCTCGCTGTGGATTGTCCAGTTGGGTCCAGACAGATTACCCTGTCGGCCCAAGTCCCTCTGGCTTCGAAGTCCTGGAGGTCGAAGAGCTGGATCAAGAATCACATCCCTCCGGGGAGCGTTAGGATAGGGCGGAAGCACCGGACCATCCTGGTATGGATACTGGTTATATGGATTGACTCTTGGTTGGGCACCAAATCCTCTTGGTGTGCTTAGTGCTAAGTTTGAGAAGGCCACCAAGGGGGGAACCGAGGAATTAGGTTTGTCTGACTGAGCCTGGGAGCTGTTTGAAAAGTCCTGATGGTGAGATCTTGGTGGGTAAGGGTTAGACGCTGTGCTTTCTGCCTGGGCGCCAGAAAGTAGCTCTTGGCTCCTGTAAAACCTAAGGACTTGATCACCAGATGGCATGACGTCGAAGGCTTGCCTGTACTGGCCGCTGGCAGAACGACGCATGGGATCTTGGCGTAGGAAAGCTCCTAAGCCCACTCGTGGCAATCCTCGACTCTCGAAATGAGCCCGAGTGTGTCCTGGGTTGTAGGGAGGAGGTGGGCGCTGCTGCTGTTGGCTGGGGTATGGGTTAGGAGGGTACTCAACATGAGGCGAAGACGACGCAGAGGATGACGTGACTAAACATACACCCTCTCTCTCATCCTCGGCCAGCTTCTCAATCAGCAACGAAGCAATGTCCTTCCCCGTCAGGGCCAGGTTAGGTTCCGAGCTTGAGAACTGAGGATCCGAGCGACTGCGAAAGTGCGTCGTGGCAGAACAAGCGGGCATCTCCAGTAGCCTGGAGTTTGAAGCGACGTCATTTTGGGTGGGACTTCCCAAGCTGGTCGTGGGACTATCCTGATCTGGAGCCTGTTCTGGAGATTGCTGTTCATCCATGGCTGATAACTCAGGAGGGGGCGTAAGAGAATCTGGCCCTTGCTGGGCATCACCATCCAGGTCTGTTGTGGCCCAAGTTTTGACATTTGTTCCAGCTTCTTGAGGTCTGACAAAAGGGTAATTCACATAGATGGGTTCATCTTTGGAGGTTGGTTTGTGGACTAGCAGTTGAGAGACATGAGATGAAGGATCTTGGGAAGATTTCAGTATAGTGGCTTGACGGTGGTTAAGTGGTTCCTCTTCTTGCCCAGAAGACTCAAAATAACGATAACACACCTTCCCATTCTCAAAGTACGGGTGTAGCTGGGAGGCAGTAAGATTGAAGGAAGGAGAACGCGACGGGCAGTGTGGGCCACGGTGGTGCACTGATAAGGGCATCAAGCCTCCGGAGGGACCCAATCCAGAGTTGGCGGGGATGGGATGCAGCTCGCTGCGAGTCAGCCTGACTGAAGAGGAGGTCTGGCGTTGCAGCCTAGGACGGTTGTGAGAGCCAGGTGGATTTTGAGGGTGATTGTGAGAATGGGAATGAGAAAAGGAATAGGAATGGGAGTGTGCTGCAGCCCAAGCACGTGTGGCCTCAGAGGACCAAGGCTGAGGAGCCCTTGAGGATCCCTGTACCTGCGAATAGGGAGGTGGGGGATGTCCTCTGGACTGGGGCCTTTGATTGGCCGGGTCCAAAAGCCGGAAATTTCCATCCACATCCATCCTGGTGTTCTGGAAGCTATGTCGTGAATAGCTAGGTGGCTGTTGCGTATGTTCAGGAGCACTAATCTCATAGTAGAGGTTCTCCATGTTGGAAGGGTCTTCTGATGAGGGTTGAAGATGAGACAGCTCGACTTGTTGCTGCATAACCGGCGCAGCCTGCACTGCCTGACCAGCCATTCTGGCTGCATGGTAGCGAGACAGAGCATCCGACGTGCTGCTTATGCGCTCTGAGAAAGCTCTTGAAAGTGGAGGGTTTACTTGAGCCGGCCCCACCATGCGCCGGATACGTCCAGCGTCCAGAGAGCGGCGCATGATGTCGTGTCGGTCAGGCTTGGAGAGGGGAGCTCTTTGTGGAGGAAGATCCACAACTTTTGGGGGTACTTTGGCTCGTGTGGGTTGGAAACCCTGTACATGGGTCAAGGGTGAGCTCTCTGACTTGGAATGCAGAAGTTGGGACTGTGCTTGGCCTGAGGACATGGTCTCCATGCCTGTCGTCTGTTGCTGGAGGTGTGGTGCAGAGAACTGGCGACCGTAGGCAGGGGGTTTCCTCTGTGGGGGATCCTCGCTAAGAGACTGCGAGCTGGGTTTGGGGATCTGCTTTGAGGGACCAGGAAGCTGCTCCTTGTTCTTGTAGATGGGGCTTTGTGTTTTCTCTGTATCCCCAGAGGAGCTGTTGGATGACAACTCAGTGTTAGATGTTCCAGAGTCAGAAACCGAAGCGTCTGATGAGAGGGTCCCCATGTCCTAAAAGGCAAAGAGGCAAAGAAACAAAGCGCCAAATGGTATAAATGGACTCCTGTCAGCAAAAGCAGTGTCATCACAAAAAGCAATACGAGCAAACGACTAGTAACAAACCTGGCCTCTTGATTCATGCTCCTTAGCTGCATCTGCACCCTTCTCAGCAACACTGACTTCACTATCGCTCTCAGCCCTCCACGCAGACAGGGGGCGCACAGTGGAGTACAGCTGTTCAGGATATGAGGACAACATTGCCCCTGCATCTGCAGAAAGGGACCGCTGGAAACGAGTGTCCGGTTCAGTGGGGCTCCCAGTCTGGCGAGGACGGTAGGGGGGAGAGGCGCCCTCCCGAAGAGCTTTGTTGGCACTTTCTGTAAGTGCCAGAGCCATGAGCCTTGCTGGGTTTTTAGGGGGAGGAGGAGGAGGCTTTTGAGAGGGCAGTGGTGCACCCGTTGGACCAAGGATGCCTGGAAGAGCAGAGATACAGCACTTGCAATTACCACATACACAGTGACTATGTTACAATAAAGGCATGATGGACTTCCTGAAGGAAATACTACAGTGCTACCAGTCAAAGCAAACATTCCCAGCCCATTCAGCTCAAAACACTTGTAGTAATGATTTAATACTTCCTACTAGATTTTATAATCTGCACATCCTATCTTTAGCTTTACATAATAATGGAATACACATACAAAACTACAGTATAAAAAGTAACTCACTTGGGCCTCTGATCTTGGTATCAGGTCCGAGTTTGCTGCTCAGTTCCTGTTGGCAGCTATCCGTTAGCTGGAAGTCACAAGATCTCAGCAACATGGATATCATCTGGGGTGGCTGGGGAGGGCCACCGCTCTGAGTCCCCGGTTGCAACTCACCAGCTCGCCCGCCAATCATTTCCAGTACCTGTAGGGTTAGAAGTGATTTCAATATTTTTGTAAAAGTAAATCCGTAATGATTTTATTTTTACGCTCAACACAGTTTCTAATTCGATCCTACAAACAAACGGACCTTAAAAGTACTTTTTATTCTGAATTTAAAGCATGAGTTCTGTCTGAAGTGAATTCACCTTGGCAGGCACGCTGATTGCAATGGGGTCAGAGATATCTAGTGGTGGTGATTTTGGTGCTTTAGGCGACAGAGCGTGCACCACCTTTTTCGTAAAGGAGCGCTTCTCCGGTGGCGGCTGAGCGGTAGGTGTGAGGGCTGCATGAGCAGAGGGCTGGCTGTGAGATGGGCTAAGGTTGGGCTCTCCAGGCTGAGTGGTGGGGTTATTAGTAGCAGCAGGTCTGTGCTGACAGAACACCTGCTGTGTTGGGGCAGTGGCTGCCAGAATGAGGCTCCTGCGTGCGGCCACTTCCGACTGGTTAAGCACCGAATCCGGGTCTTCTGTGACTGAGCGCTGACTTCCAGAGCGGGCATGACCTTGGCGATTCAGGCACCGGTAGGGTGGGGGTGTGGCTGGAGGTGGTGACTCCCTGCCGCCAGGGGCGACAATGACGCTGCTTCCGATCGCAATCGGACCCTCTTCAGGGAAGGTGGGGCTAAAGTCCGTTACGTCTTCGGCCATCCAGGATGAGGCAGAATCCTGCGAGAGGTCAGGAAGCATGTAGACCCCTTCTTCGTCGTCGTCCTCCTCGTTGGCGTTTCTCGTCTCGTCGGGTAGCAAGCTGTCATACGAGCGGCTGGGTGGGATTTGAGATGGGGCCTCCTGAAGCAGAAGCTGCCGGTCCATGGAAGCAGCCAGGGAAAGGCCGTCGCTGCTGGAGCGCGGCCTTCGCAAGCGCTGCAACTTCCCCTGACCTGACAGACAATTAAAAAGACATCATCAATCATTTCTTCTTTTGGCTACATGCATTTTATTTATATTGAGCTTCTTTAAATGTTTCTACCTGCTCCACTATGTTGGGAAGACAGAGACTCCTCACTTTTAGCTGACCTCAATGTGACACTGTCCACTCTGCAACCTAAAGCGAGCAAGAAGAACAAATATTATCATGCTACCACCTTTACCAAGAGTAAAGAGTAAAGATTAGGGGTTTTATAAAGGACATCTTCATGAAGAGCCTAAATCAGGAATATACACAAACACTGTATTTACATCCACGATATGATTTAAATATTCACAAAAGGGCCTTGACAAAAAAAAAAAAAAGTGTTTCTTAACAAACTAAAGTCATAAAAACCAACAAAAGTTGTGTCAATCAATGTTATCAGTCATTCTAACTTGATGCGATCGTTGTGACCGGTACCTGCGTGAGACGTCGAGGGTTGAAACAATGAGCTGATACGCATCGGTTTGCGCCGGCCTGAGCCTGCAGGTTTCCCAATAGCAAAAAACATCTTCCAGCTTCCTCCGGCCGTCTTCCGGACTTTCTGGCCTCTTTTCCTGCTACATAGGGAGGGTGAATCAAAAATCACACGAACACACGCACTACGTGCCACACCTTTTCGTTTAGAGCGTTAATCTGATTCAAACCTGTGAGTGGGAAGGTCGATCACGGTGTGAAAGCGATCCTGGAGAGGGTGAGACGATCCCTGCAGGAGCAAAGGGGCTTGGGAACGTGCCTGAGCCTCCTCGAGAGACAACAGCCTGGTGGGTACAAAGGACTTGGGCCGAGTCATGGACTGGCAAGCTGGAGAACAGAGAGAGAAGAGGAAATCAGACAAGTAGCATGTAACAGAGAGGGGAGACGAGGCGAAGATATGCAGGACGTGCCATGGCTGACACGTTGGGCGTATAGACGTGATCGATGTGATCCGTAAAGAAAAAGGAGAGACGTAAGAAAGTTAGGGCATCGGCTATTCCCATTCTTCAACAGAGCGAGCAGACACACCAAACCAGGCTCGCCTAACCTGAAGCAAAGCCTCGTTTTTCAACAGGACTGAAAAGTCAAGCTCAAAGCTAGCAACTCGGACATCAGCATTAAAGAAATGCACATCGACAGAGTTTTGACTGCATCAAAGTCTGCGATTAATTCTTTAAAATAACGCACAAATAAGCAAAGCAGACATCACGCAAATTAAACAGACATATATTTTTTACCTTCCTCTCTCGAAACCAATACTGAGCACAGAGCCACACCCACTGTTATCTGTAATAAAACTTGACAAGGTTTCTCTCAAATCTATAACAAATTCTGTGAGTTGAAACCAAATCCCTGCTCTGCTGTACTTGAAATAAAGAACAAAACAATAATTTAAGCTTTTACAATATCAAGAATTCACCCAGGCCATTGAGCAGAATCTACATAAGTAGTATATATTAAATATAACAATATAATTACCATACATTTACTGTACTTATAGGTCATGTCCACCCACCAACAGAAAGAAGCTTAAAAATGAGGATTTGATTATTAATTTAGCTTATTATCAGCTTAAGAAATCAGAACGTAATCCTTTTATTTATGCAATTTCTTGATTTTGTTTTTGTTTTTTACTGTAGAACTGCCTTCGAACTAATTCGGTAGAACGTCCCATAACGGTTGTGACATTATATTGTGCAGTACTAATCTTATCACAGGTTAACATTTCAAAACTGGATGAAAAAACACATTTATTTTTCTTATTCCACTGTATATTACAATAGTAAACATGGCGTACAAGAAAACCATTTTCAGTGGCAACATCCTTCATAGAAAATTCATACAGGACACCTAGGATAAAGCAAAAAGAGTATACATTCTGCCAGTACAGACAAACACAGCACTCTGGGTGATTCAAGAAGTCCGATTTATTTGAGGCTCATATGACAGAGAAGCGGCGTTGATCTGAGTCATTGAATGGAGGTGGGGAGAGCTTCCCACGTGCCTCCATCAGACTGACCAGCCGTGTTCTTGGGGGCCGTTGTGGGATCTTGCGCTCCATGCCTCCTGCTGTCACGGAAACACACAGACTGCAAATTCCTGTTTCAGCACAAACCACCACCAATCCACTCAACAAGATGGACTATTGCTAAAAAGAATGTTTCGCACCAATAGCTACTCTTAGTAAAGGGTATTATTAAATGATCATTTCTTTAGAACTGTTTATGATAAACTAAAAGCTTCAAGATCCATGACAACGGTTTTGCTTGGCTATAAACTATTTTGATACAAGCTGGACTCATTTAATTCAGTACGAACAGCAAAAAACACACAGAAAACAACGTTCCCTTGATCAGATCCAGGCCAAATTTGCATATGGTTTCAACTCTGATTAGAATGGCGGTTCGAGTCATGTGATCGATCGTATAAATTTAATGTAACAAACATCTGCATGATACAGAATAAGTGAAATGCCATATTTTTCTGTCTTTGTGAAGAGTCAAACTTACTAAAATAAAGCCTGGTACAAAGAAAAACGGCAGGTGACTGTGCCAGTGCAAAACAAAAAGACGTCAAATAATTAGTTGTGTATGGATGATTAAAGTCTGGCTCTTTTTACCACCTTAAATTTAGACAAATCAGTAGCAATAATAATAAGTAGCATTATGTCTCTTAAGGTATTACGTAAACCTTTATGAATTTATAATTTTTTTCAGTTTATCAAAGTAGAAACATTTTAGATTCTGGGTTTTGTTACAAGGTAAATGCAACACATTTTTCAGATTGCTGGGAATCATTTACCTAGCGCATAGGCTTACTTTAACACAGATCAGTCACTACTCTACACAAACCCAGGCATGCAAGATGACGTCTTAAGTAAAGGATGCCGCAATGTGGTTGATATTTGGGAAATTGATTAAGCCACGACCAGTTTATATGCGGGACATAATACAAACAGTGATGGACAGCACGTTTTGTGAAACCTACCGGCACTGAAACGTCCCACCGATGTGAACGAATCACTGAAGAGCACCTCCACATTGGTGAGCAGGAACTCCACCACTACAGACTGGATGCGCACCTCCTTAAACGGGTCAGCGGCGTTGAGCCCCGCCGCCTCGATCTCCTTAGACCTGGCACACAACGAGCAGCAGAACATCTTTGAGCATTTGTCCCTATTCCTTTTCTTGTAATTGTACAACATTGTAATTGACTACAAAAAAACCTTAGTAGTTACTAATTAGTAGAAATCCTAATGTGAAATCTTTAACACTATATGGGCTGTAAAAGAAATTAAGCATCGCTCTGTTTTGCATGGAAAATACTATTAGTATTATTACAGTAACTCGGTGGGTGGCCCCGCCTCACAGCAAGAAGGTCCCGAATTCAATTGCAGGGTGGAGCGGCCTGGGTCTTTGCAGTATGGAGTCTGCATGTCTTCCCCGTGTCTGCGTGGGTTTACTCCGAGTACTCCGGTTTCCTCCCACAGTCCAAAGACATGCATGTTAGGTTAATTGGTGTCTCCAAAGTAACCCTTAATGTGTGACTTGTGCCCTATGATGGATTGGCGCCCTGTCTAGAGTTGTTCCTGCCCTTGCGCCAAGAGTTTAGTTCCTTCCAGATAGGGTTCCTGTTCATTTCTACCATTCGGCCAATTTAAGTCGACATGATTTTTACTTTGTCATCGTGAAACATCAAATTAAAGTTAAATGTCATGTTCTTTGATGTTCAAATACAGTGACGAGTGGTGATCACCTGAGTAGGTTTGGTGCCCAGACAATGGCCAGGTTCTTAATGTGCATATTGGTCTTTGTGCTGTAGGCAGCTAAACTTGCCAGGTGTTTTATGAGGTACTCCAGAGTCCTGATGGAAAGACACACATACACACACCCACACGGTTATCAATGCAGCAAGTGAGAATATTAATGGCTCCTATTTCTAAAAGACATAATCGACGATCAACAGTTTACCTATAGTGGGGAGGAGGCAGCTGCTGAATGACATCATGTACTTTTACCATGCGCTCTTCTTCTGTCATCTCCCCCATACAGTCCTGTACAGACAAACGGACGCACGCAGGCACCGTTACACCTCTTCTACTTACGGAATGAAAAAGAAGAAGAAGACCATGTGCATCTGCGCACTCACTGCAAACTTGTCATAGAGCTGGTAGGTGAGCAGCGGATTGGGTAGCTCTCTGAAGTACAGCTTGCACAGCGAGCCCACACAGTGAATATCCTGCATGTAGACGTCCTTCGTCAGGTCCGGAACATTCTCGCTGTCAAACTCGTGCCTACGGAATGAGAGTGGAATGAGATCTTCCTAAACTGCTGGTCATAATGAGTTGTGTTTTTTCCCCACGTACTTCACTTGTGAGTTCCATGTGCTCAAGTCTAATCAAAATGGAGCAGAGCACTGATGGTGGGAGGTGAACTGACCCACTTCAATCACGGGCTCGATTCAAAGGAATGTCACTTTTTTTAGGAAAGTCATTAAGTGGGTGACCCATAATGTCCAGATATAATTACAAGAGTGACTACAGAGTAATAATGACATTACTAATATGATCCACGTTAACACAATCCACCTGATACATTCTAATAATTTAAGTTCTTAAAACGTTTACAGATCACCCAACCCAAAATGACAGTACAGACCAAAGGCTTGATTCGTACTTGCACACTACAGACTCAAGCTAGGCTTGCGTTCTGGAGATTTGAGGTACAGACTCGGCACAGACACGAAGCTCAGCTCGGACTTGGCCACTACTGACTCCATATCAGACTCACATGGCAGAGACAAAAGACTCAACTCAGACTTGAACACCAAAGACTCAGACTCATGCGTCAGAGACGCTCGGACTCGGCTTAGACTCGCATTGCAGAGACTAGACTGTACTTAGACTAAATAAATGGGTACTAGTTTCCTCGTAATCATTTACCTAGTAACACTTAATACTGGTGTGTGTAAACTGACTAAAAACGGACAAGGCAAAAACATGGACTGTACTTTGCATAACCATACAGACCTGAGTTTCTGGATGTTGGAAGAAATCCCAGAATGCCTGTAAATGCCGTCCACGATGCCGTGCTTCTCAATAAACTCAGAGCAGCTCTTTAACACCTGAGGAACTGAAGCATCACAAACAAACAAACTTCAGAAAATAATCTGAGAAGCACAGAACGTCTCCTTAAAACCCTTGCGTCTTGTGTACCGTCTTGCCCGGAGTTGAGAAGGTGCTCTCCCAGATCACAGCCGAACACGCGCTCCTTCAGGATTCCCCTCTGCTTCAGTTTCTGCTTGGTTGGTCTGGATTTCATGAATGTTCGAAGAAAGCCCATTAGCTTGCCGTGCTTCTTGGACACTACCAAGAGGGGGCGAGAGAGAGTTAATTAGGCAAAGTGAAACAGCATGTGGCTTTTCAGATCTCCAAAATGCAATGATGAGTCAAAAAGAGATGGCTGACTACTGCTGATTATTATATGTATTGTACATCATCCATAGTATGAGGCTGGGGTGGCCTCCAGAAGGTACAGCAACCGGACGTGCTCTTTAAATGCGCGATTTATGGATTGCGTCATCCCATCATGCCATCTCGGTGCACAGTGCCAGCTCGTCCCTATACCATCTCCTGCTTTTTAGTATCAACTTTGGTCTTTTGTATGAAGGAACTGTGTCAGTGAGCAGGTATCTGTGGAACGTGTTAGTTGAGGTATTAGACATGTGAAATACTGGGCTTCAGTTATACAGCGAGCTGTCCGAGGTACACAGCAAGGGGACGCAAATACACAACATGAAAATGTTTTGCGCTCTGTGTTAACTGTGCTCCACCACACCACTTATTTGTGCTTGTGCTTTCCACGCGATCTGCTCGTTGTATAAATGCCTTGAATACCGGTTACACGTGGCGCTCAGGTTAGTGACATGCGACGTATTGGGAAATCGTCTCGGACACAAAAGTGAAAGAGTGTACATTTCCAGAGTGTTAAATTAACAGAGGCTGTTACCAGTAAATCTTAGGAACCAAGGCTGAAGAACTGAGAGAGAAAGATACAGACAGAAAGAAAAGGAAACAGTCTAAAGATGGAGAAGAGTGCTCAAACTGAAGCAGAACAGAGAGTTATCAGGATTCCTTAACAAGTTTTTACCAAACAACATTGGCATAAAGAACAAAAAACAGATTAAATGTATTGAAAAAGCCTATTCAAATGTATTTTACGCTACTCACTACACAAGGTTTAACTCTAACATCCTGTGGTCAAACTTCGACATGTGGATTGAAATTAAAACAATCAACCATTATTTTAAATGATTTATTAAAAATACGTGGAAAAAAATACAGGACTAGGGATACATATCCTAATGATTAAGGTACTGGACTATGGACCAAAAGGGTCCAGGGTTTAAATCCCACCTCTGCTGAGTTGTTGGCTGCTTGAGCAAGGCACTTAATCTACAATTGCTTGGATTGTAAGATTGTATCAACACGTGACACGAATGGTCACTGCACTACAAAGGTCAATTGTGTTCTTTTTTCAAACTTAACTTTCCTAGGTTTATAAGGCAATATTTTGCTTTATTTTCAACCTAACAACCCTGTCTTTACTGTAAGTCTATAGTGGCTGTAGTGCATTTAAATATTTTTACTGCATTATATTGAGGCTTCAGTGGGGTTTCTGTTCAGCAAGACGTAGTAAATTTGCCACTGATATGACAGGGTGAAACTACACTGGCGTACTGGTATCAATGTTACATGTGATTTGTGACTGGTGTGCGTTCCTCTTACCCAGTGTGGGAGAAGGCGGTCCCTGTGCACTGGCAACTCCAGGTCTACAGCTGACTGCGTCGCACTCTACAACGAGAGTGGGACTCGGTTATCATAAGCGCATAACTGTGTAAATGAATACGGATGTGAAGAGCGTTCAGCAGTACCTGTTTTGGCAGAAGGGCCACTGACAGAATGAGGAAGCTTCTCCTTGATCAGCTCCACACACTCGCTGGGAAAAAAGCCGACCTATACAAGGGGTGAAAGACGAATTTGGATCTATTATTATTATTAATATATTACAAGCTAGGTCAAGGTGCAATTTATTACTAAGGATATGACAGATCAATGCCAAGTGACAACATCAGCATCAAAATGCAAATCAACACACTTTAATAATGCAACTACACGAGTTTCCAGGTTACAGCCTCGCTTTCAAAACCACACAGCAAAGAACCATGGGATGTCTACGGCCAACAACCTAAATTATTCCGATTCTCACATTACACCAGCCATTGGTTCCTGCAGATTTCTTCTTCAGAAGAACAACTTGTCCTTTTCTGGCCACAGATACGACTCTGTTCTGCACACAAGGTCTCACTACTTTCAGACTCGATTACTGAAGTGACTTGCTGTCTGTCTTTATGTTCAGTGCTTCAGTACAGAGTGTTCAGAATGGCCCTGGTTCACCCCCTGCCAACGTCTTCTCAAGTAATTTCTTTAATGAGAATCCATTGACTATCGCAGCCAGGACCAAATGTGACACTAACCCTGGCGTATCAGACATCACAAGGTCCTGCTACATGCTCTCAGGTCTTCAGTCTCAGAGCGCCTGGTGCAGCCTGCTTTTTTTTAGCGCTAGCCATGTCTGCAAGGCCAGATCTTGATGTTTAAGTGTTCTGGCTCATCACTTGTGGAATGAGCTTCACACATCAGTCCGAACAGCCCAGTGTCTGCTCCCTCCTCTTCAAACAACAAGAAGCCTTTAGGTTACAATTCTCCCTCATGTGACTCATAAGTGACTTATCGATGCCATACAGGTCAGCCAGCAGTAATTGTTCTGTTGCCAGCCAATATAAGCTAACCCTACTCCTTTTTTATCTTACAGATGGTTAAATATTATATCTTTCACATTTCCACTAAATCTACATCATGGCCCCACCACTCCTAGCTCTGGTCTTGCATTCAAACAGTTCTTTTTACAGAAGGCATCCAAGTCTCTGGCCTTTTTTGTCCCCTGCATTCATTACTATGAGTCTGTGAATTCTGGGCCACCATTTACTGTACAGTACATTTATCTGAACAATAACTTTAGGTTTCTTCTTTGTATGGGGTCTGTGGGTGATACATGTGCTGGATAAACACATGTACCCATACATGCTTGACTGATGTAAAGGTTTAACTACTGGAGCAGGTACCTGAAAGCCATGTTTTCCTCTCCACCAGGTGGTTTCATCTTTGGGTGGCATATCAATCACAGACAAAATATCACCAACCTTAAGAAACAGAGATAAAATCTCAATTACATGAATGAGTGTATGTATATATATATATAAAAAAGAGGCAAACGAGGGTCAAAAAAGAGGCAGACGGAAAGATGAATCGTAAAAAGTGAATCAAAGAAAAACAGATAATAGACTGAAAAAAGTCTACAGGTGACCCTGTTCTTTGACCCAGAAAGAGCCACTTTATATAGAACAAAGACTGGGGAGGGCAGACAAGAATAAAGTTAATGAGGGATGAAGAGGAAAATGCCATGTGATCCGATTCAGCATTTCATGCAAACATTTGTCTAAACCTGATACTCAGGTTGGAATTTACACAAACACTAAAATAACAGAGCAGACATCTCACAATCAGCATTGGGTATCATCAAAGGAAAATAAATGGAATGGAAAGAAACCGGAGTTAATGTTCGAAAAAAAAAAGTGACCCAGGTGTGAAGACGTTGAAAGCCAATTGAAATTTAAAGTTAGACAAGCGATAAATGATGTCTGTAAAACTAGTGTGATTAACGAGCGAGTTCTAAATAATCAACAGCACTGATTGTGTGACTCATATAAATTAATTAATTTACCTCAATTGAGATTTCGTCGCTGGCTTGGGCCGTGTAGCGCTTTATGACATGTGCTGCTGCGATTGCCGGTACATTTAAAGATGCCTCCTCCTTCAGTAGAAACCGATTTCCATGATTGTCAATCTGAAAGATGCAAAAACAGCACATTAATTCTATCCAGTCATGAGAGCAGTAGGTTCGTCGGGTTTGTCAAACAGCAAATTGGCTTGAAAAATGCCAGAATTTTGACTGTATCAACAGATTTAGAGCCACTCACGGATGACTTATAAATGCTATGCACACTTTAACTGATGCAAAATATTGTGCGCTGTCTTTGTAGGCAACTGCACTTGATATTAAATTCAGGATTGTGTGAGTGTAGATTATTTTGAGTTTTCCCCGTCATCTTGAGTTCATTTGTTTTGTCTGTACACAATCAGGAGTCAAAAGAACAAAACACTGGCACTAAATCAAACCTACAGAAAGTGATTCTATTGGCTGAAAGCAAAGTACTTTATCTGCTTAATAAACTCCTATATGTTATGTAATTTATGGTACAATATGAGCTTACATAGAGTATTGATAAAACACTGATTCTGTTAACTGATGTCTTTTTTCCACTTTTGACTGAAGAAAATTACATTTTCTGTGACTGAAACTGGCACATTTCTATAAAATATCACATACAATTAAACATTTCATAACCGATTCAATACTAATCTTGCATTTTAAAGCAAATAAAGAACTGATTATCAGCATCAAACTGATACATCTAAAAATGATTTTTTTCCAAAAGCATAAACATTTAATTACATTTCCCCAACTTGCAGAACCTTAAAACTATTGAATATGATGAAGTCCTCACCTCCATCCAAGTAAGCACAGGCCCACAGTTCAGCTTACTGTCCACAATCATGGAAAGACGGCTCAGATACTCAGTGAGCATTGGAGTGAAGTGCTGAGACAGAAGGTGAAAGATAGGAGTGTTTAGTAGAGTGAGATGTGCGCATAAATATGGTGTGAAAAAAATATTAAATCACCTATGTTGTCGATTTAATTCGGTTTAGTTATTGTGCTCTCACATAAATGACAGTAATGAGTAATCTCGCATGCAGAATTTGCTGCGGATATTATTTAATTAGAAGCCAATCCTGTGGGGATCACTTTGTTCACCGACCTCCATATTGCAATGTTAGCTGGAAGTCACATGCAAGCAATACAGACAGAAAAGCGGTCATGAGAAAAAAAAAAGAGAGATGGCCTTCTGAGGTCACTCACCTCCACTCTGTCCCCAATTTCGCTGAGTGATGGCAGGGCCAGGAGCTGAGAGTACCGCCGGTCATAGATGCACTGATGGAGGTGCGCATCTAGTGTGCGAAACTCTTCGTACGAGCGACGCACCATCCATGTCTTCCCCTTTATACAGAGAGAGAATAAGGGATAGTAGAAATTGGAAGGATAGTAAGAATAAAGATGAGGGATTAGAGAAAATGACAAAATAAGCCTTTAAACAAATACAGCCAATTCGTATGGGTGTGCAGGGCTATTTTCACTGAGGTACTATTAACACAAACGTCTTGTGATTAAACATTTCCTGTTGGTAGATCCTAGAATAAACCACAAAAAAAAAAAAAACGTATAAGAGAAGCTTTATTTATTGCACTCTTATGTGCAGAGTAGCTGGTTCACCTTAAACTAATTAAGAGTACGTGTGTTCATATGATTGTGTTCATTAATAATCAATGGATAATGAGGGTGTGCCCACTCACCTGGCAGGAGACCTGCACGAGAAAGACGTGGTCTTTGGCACTGGCTGGGCTCCAACTAGCATCTCCCTGCTCGCTAGCAAGCTGAAGCTAATTGGACACACACATACACACACAGTATGAGCAGTATGAACCAAGAACCAAAACATGACTCTTGGTTTTCCACCTTGTGCCAAAAGCAAAAGTCAGTTAGAGGAAACTGGGAAGATCCCTCCAAACAATAGGACACACAGCTATCTGTTTCACATCCTTATGAGCCATATCAGCTTCCTCTTCCTTACCCAACTTTTATACTGGTGCATCATTACTGTAGTTTTCACTAAAGACAGTGGAAGCATGATCTAGAAAAGGAATACTGGTGCTGGAATTAACACCTGGGAGCAAAGACTTCTATCCTTTCTAGGCCAAGCAAACAGAAAAGCTTCTTTGGTATAGGTCACAGAAATGTTTAAAGCTGATTAAAGGGAAAGGGTGGAAAAACAGGGTGCAGCACCACCTGCTGTATATAGGGTTGCTTGGTCGGTGCATGTTTATCCTGTGTCAAGTTGTTTCACAAGTTGGTCTGAGTTCATAAAAGTCATACATTTAGGACAGGCGAGGTAAATTTTCCAGCTGCACCGAATTACGCATACATGCACTTGTTTGAGCAAACGAATCCCCTACATAAACATGCACTATCTACAGGCCACATCTATCAGCAGGTCAGTAGTGATGGGGAAAATAATAGTTGGCTCCATCTTAAACCTGGTACTGTGCACCTCAGAGTGGGTCAGTATTAATGACACAAGATGCATGCAGCATCTAGTGGTGATTCAGTGTTTGTTGTTCAAAGTAAATCCAAAGACTTTCAGAGGGTACATTCAGAAAGGTTTGGGTGAATACTTTGCTAAAGCGACTCTATGTGCAATTTACACCATTGAATAGAAGCTAATCAAAACCCAACGTCTGTGGTATGTAATCCTGAGCTGCAAGCACTTGGGCAAAGTCAAGGTCCCTCGTTTATACAGCGAATGCTGGCCCAAAATTGGCAAGCTTGCAAACCATAGTCCCAAATAAATATTTTTATGCTGAGGGTTGAGAGTTGGACGGTGAAATCAACATTTATCTGTAGAATTTTAGTCATCCAGACACGGGCCACACACAAAGCCCCCAAGAGAGACCAAGTCAAATGATCCCTTCATCCCCCTATTGTAACCTGCCGGGTAAAGAAGGGGAGCCACCAAGACCAAGAGGATTAGGGAAATATTTTAATCTGGAGTGTAACAGACAGTGGCAGGAAGTTATTCGACTCTGCAGTTGCCTAGGCAAGGAGAGACGAGATGAGACAAGACGAGGCTTTAGCGCTCAGTTTGAGAGAACGGACCTAAAAGTCGTAGTAATTATCAGCATGTAAAAAGCAATAGGGTTGTTTACTACTGCTAACAGGCCTTTCATTCTGCTAGTTTCTTGTCTCACTTCAGATAAGTACAATATTGACATACTGATTCGTCTCATTGTCTGACAAGAAGCTCATTTCAGTTTTCTCAGTTGCCTAAATTATGATGCACCTCAAAAATTACAATGATTAAACAGACTAACAAACAAACTCTGACAAAAGTCTGGTATAATTAAAGGTATTTTGGCTCAGTGAGAACTTGTGTATTTATTACATGGTGTTACACTAATCCACAATTTCATCCGTAGTGCTTTCAGGCTCAACCACTACAATAACTGTTTACTGAAGGGAAGGGCGGGAGCCTTTCAAGATAAAGCCAAATGAATGGAGACGGGTTTAAACCCAGAAACCAAGTCAATTATGGACAAGTTAAAGTTTTGAAAGCTAGGATCCTTTTCGTACCACAAAGAAACCAGACTATATTCCTGAGTGCTTGAAGGTCATGAGAAAACTTGGCAGAGATGATTCACATTCCTTATGCTGAGAAAGACGAAAAGGGAGGTAAAAAAGCAGGTCTCTGTCTCTGTCCTTGATCAGGATGAGTGATAAGGTTTAAATGAGTTTGCTGTTAATTCAATTTTCTGTCTTGTGCATTCTGGTTTGCTTCCATTCTCTGTCATGTATCCTCCGAATCGACCATCGTTTTGCTGGAGAAATACTTTGAATACATCTGATAAGGCATATTTGGAATTTCTGAACTTGTTTATGTCTCAGCAATCCAAGACTGCACGCAAACAGCACAGGTACAAATATGCAGACAACCGTACACACGTATCAGATGATTTCTTACAGGCACAAAACAAAATTCTGCATCACACTGCTGCACCTACCATGTTGGCCCAATTTATCAGGTCATGGCCTAGTACAAATGATTCAGAATTAACAGGATGCCTTCTTTCTTTAATGTTTATGATGTATAATAAAAGTCTTGAATGTACAACACAGACCCCTGAGCAAAAAAAACAAATGACATGGCAGGGATAGAGAAACAGGCCGCTAATCTTCCTTTGCAATGCACAGCCCAGTTGTGTCACCGTGTCATGCCTCTAGCCTTTATGCATTGTGACGTGTGCACACCATTTCCGAAGACTCTGCACTGATGAAGCACCCAGTGAAATAGATCAGCTGAATTTGTTTCGCCTGAGAGTAAATAGAAGTGGTGGGTGGTTGTAGTAGGAGGCACTCACAGACACAACACTCCACTGATAGGGGCTGGCATTTGATGCAGCATGTCAGAAAGTAGGATGTCCCAAATGAGACACTAAAGCATGTGTTCATGCATGGAAAACTAAGAAGAACATCCAATTCTGCCCTCGTTCTATCCTAGCAAGTTCGCTAGAAGGTTAAGAACATTCTTACATGACCTTCACTTTGCAAGTCTCACCTGGGGATCAAACCTTGGCCCTCAGAAACTGCCATTTTCAGTAGCTGGCTCTTCCCACTGAGCCACCAAAGCTGCTGTTCGTGAAACTTTCACTTTTCAGCCACAAGGTGAGGCGCTCATGATTAAGACATTTTGATTACAATCTGCTTTAAAATGAACAAAGTTTACCTCAATGGACCCAAAGTCGACGTTGTCATAGTGGAAGTGGGCACAGTCAGCAAGCTTCAGGAAGTGGCCTTTGCCAACCGACAGCCTGAAATTAAATCCAGAGATGAAAAATGTCACTGATGAAGTATATGGAGCATACAGTGTGGTGTGTATAGGGGAAAATGCCCAGTAATGCTTTACAATAATCCAATTACTTTATCATGTATCAAAGTAATGTAACACATTAAAGTTAAAATTCTTGAAATCACATTACAGTTAGTTGAGTTACCGTTACTCGAGCAAAAGCTATAAATTGTTGTCAAAGCATTTCCATTACATTTCATTACACAGCTATCCCACAGAACACAGGGCACCAATGCAAGACTCCTCTAGATGGGCCTCCCCTCCCTCTGACACCACCAATCATTCCTTTGTGATGCACATTCCAGCCAGAAACTACCACTGAGACAAACCCATGATGGCATGATGGCACACAAAGTGAAATCAATAGCATAGACAGTTCTGAGGTTTGGCACAAACCTCCCACCTAAAACGCTGATACTGACCAAGCAGACCCTCTCCAGTCGAATAATATGCCCTCTTACACTGCTAAATCTGTTCAAGGTACTGGCATCCAAACTCTCCCAAAAAAAAATACAGGTCGCCCGACCACAGGTACTGCAGGACCTTCAGATGTTAAGTAGGCCTACTAGGCAGTTGATTTTAGTGTGGCCTAAGAGCGGATTTAAAAGCCACTGGAAAGCAAGAAACTAAATTTTGATGGGTTCAAAAGTTCCAGATGACCCAATAGCATTTTCGGAGGTCCACCTTATTTGACCACTAGAACTCAAAACCAAAATTTCTGTGCTAGTGTCACCAAATGCAATTTAAACATAACAATGAGAAAAGGTTTTTGAAATTGAAAAGACTTTTGTTCAAGAATACTAAAGAGTGCCTTCTTGATTTGTAGACATTTACATTTAGTCTTTTAGTAGGCACTCTTACCCAGAGGGACTTACGAGGGATGCAACCTTACACCATACACATCCCACGCAGTTCTGGGTCATGGGCTAAGAACCTTGCTCAAGAGCCAAAACAGTGGCAGCTTTTTGGTGCTAGGCCTTGAACTGTGGACCTTCTGAACCAGAATCTAGTCCTTCAAACACAGCAATATGTTGACATTGTGTTCCCTTAATATTCATATATGCTCAAGTACTATTATCTGTGCATCCATGGGCATGCTGGAATAGACTCATAGATACTTTATTCATCCCAGGGGGATTAAGAATAGTGCCATGGTGCCATGTGAGCAAAATTTGCATTCCGCTATTAGTTACTGCGTAAAAGGAAGTGAAAACAAAATGCTTCCTGTTTTAGAGTTCAGCGCAACTCTGCAAAGCACACAAAAAAACTCCCAACTAGGTTATACTACACAGTGTTTGCGTAACTTTCTGTCTACTAATGTAACGCTAACCAGGTTTATAGAACTAGATAATAAAAGTAATGCTAAGACAAAGAAAGCTATTGAATATTCAAAGGTTTTTAGACCCATTCCGATGGCATCTATTCAGGGGACCTTGATCCACTGGACATACAGTCCTTGGTGTGCACTAAACCAGTCTAAACTGGGACATCGCTCCAAACTGGGTAATGAAGTCATGAGGATATTGATCAGAGAAGCTAGCGGCCAGTAGCAACTTTTAAGGACTTGAGTGTTTGTGGCTGAGATTGGTTAGCCTGTGTATGTGAAACGTTTTGCATAAAGCTAGACTGTAAGGCATGAAAAAAAGCCTAGACAATTGAACTTTATCGACTGAAATCCAAGCGCTACATGTGGTGAAAACCACAGCATGTCACCTTGGTTATGGCAAAGTTTTGTTAGTGACAGCAACCTGAAACATCCTAAACACACAGCCAACAAACAAAAAACAACAAAGAGACGAAAGGTGAATAGGAAGGAAGATGAATGTCCTTGAATGGCCAAGTCAGAGCCCTGAAATCGAACTGCAAGGGAGAACGAGCAATACATCCCAATGCTAGTAGCAACATATCTAAACAGATTTAAGACGAAATGTGGTACTTTATTATAATATTAAATGATATTTTAAACCCCCACCCAAAGGAACGATTCTTCAGTGAAACCATAAAGTTAAAAAACATCATAAAGCTGTACATGCAGCAGCCTCTCAAACAACTGAAAGCAAAGTTTCTCACCTCTTGCTCATCTTCCCCTTCAAGTTGGCAGTAGTGCCAACTGAACGGGTGCCAGATTCCCCGGAACTGTCCAGATTATCTGTGCTCCGAGCCTGAGGAGAAAAAGAAAACGAATGGATTGGGGAGAAAGATGAGAAGTCTTTAATCTTTGCTTTTGGTTGGGTTTCTACTATGTGCCGGTTTACAGAAATAATCCACAATCATGCACGCATGCACTTCCCCTTATTCATTACCTGCTGAGGGAAATACAGTTCATTACACCACTGACCGTCAACTTCTCCTACACTCTTGGACGAAACAGACCAAGCAAGTTCCATGTCACTGGCAGCACTCTTAAGTGGAGTTGCTCTCCTGGGATGTGTGGGCTACTTTATTTCCTCTATTTCAAGCGGGCCACTCTAGCACAGATTTGAGCTTTCAAAATTGGAGCGCGCAGAGAAAGGTGCTCGCAACGAGCTCGGCGGCCGCGTGGAACGTTTGAGTGAGCAAGAACGACAGAAATCAGCTGGGATTTAAGTGCTGACAGACAACGGATTTGTTAATAATGCAAGCATGTTAGAAAACTGCCATGGGTTGCAATGCTGGATTTAATGCTTGGGCCAGAAGAATTCAGAGGTTATTCGTGTACCTTTGTTACAGCACATTGGGTGCTGTGCAGTGCATAAAAAAACAGATCAAAACTCCTAGCCACCAGTAGGAATTAAGACTATTTGTAACACTACAAGATGTCACACGTTACAGTCTTACGACATGGGTTTTAGCAACAGCTGAATCACGCTTCTGACGTTGGACAAAAGTCCTAACTCACAGCTTCCGTTCCAATTAATCTCAGTGGTGTCTGATGGGAACAGTCAAGACTCAAGGTTGGCACATGATTCCTTTATGAACTGTGTTTTAAGAGTGCAGGACAGAATTTTAGGGAACTGACTTGTTGGGGGAGGAAATGCTGAGAGCCACTAAGGTTTGCAGTATAACCCATTCTGGTGCCACTAGTTTTATTATGTACCTGTTAGCAGGGAGTGTGTTTGAAATGATCAAAGAGTTGTGCACCATAGCCTAGTTAAACTCATGATTCAGACACCACTGCTCAGTTTGAGGTCAGCACAGGCAGTGTGGTTTCAGTTTGAGCATCAGGCTATTCTTGATAAAACCGGTTTAACAGTGTGCTTAACACACGATACGAGTGTTAGTCTGCTTAATCTAAGACCTATTAGAAATCGATTCCTAGGCTACAAGTAAACACTGCCAAGGAAAACTAAAAAACACAACGCAAAAAAGGTAGACTTTGTGCTGCTGAAATAATGATCAGACGAATCAAATCAGCTGCGCAAATGAATAATAACATAGTACTGTTATTTTATCTGTGCTATTATTTTGGTTATTAGTTTACTAAGCATGAGAACCCAGTTCTGTTTAGTCAGGCAGTCAAAGAGTCACGGCATCCTCAGTCTGACAGGGTATCGTGGGTTTTACCCACACGACAGAAAATGCCTTCCGCCATGTTTTTGGATACGCTGTGCAAGCCAGTCTGTTTTGCCTCAGGTTACCAGAATCTTTGTGCAATCTCGCTTGATTTGCCCGAAACACAGTCCAATCACTGTGCAATCCTATCTCAGAAAGAATGTTCAGCTTTAAGCAACAGAATCAACTAAAGAAAAGGCAGATTGTAAAAAGCCATTTACATTTGCATTGTGATTGGTTGAGCCCTGCGTAAACGAAGGTCTCACTTACCGGCAAGGCCAACTGCATCGCATTGGGCAAGGACAAACCTTTGGAGATGGTCAACAGTAAGTACTTTATTAAGAGCATTATGACACTCGACCACATTGTGATTGAGCCACAGCAAGCAAGATAGCATTTCAGTTTGCACAGAACACTCATGAAAGTACAAAAGCTGACCCATACTTCTAACCAGTCCTGGTTTGGCTTAATCAAAATCAATTAAGAAAATAGGTTTTCTGTGCTACATAGTTTTGTTTCCACTGAAAGTAATATCCCACAACTCATGCTATCAGATAGGCATTTATACTAAAGAAAAAAATTACTGTCACGTGACCATTTCTGTCTAAAAGTGGCGCTACAACGCAAGGGTAATCAGATTTTTTCCTATTTTACTGCAGCAACAGCTGAGCACTCACAAGAGAGATAAAAATCAATACACCTACATTATGGGTGATATCCAGATCTATTAAACAATGCCGGTGGATTACACTTACACTTGTCATGGTGGACTGATGGCTTTGAAAATGTTTAAAGTATACAACAGGTGATACAACAGATATGATTAGTGTACTAAATCAACATTACACTGTGTGGTCTATGAACTACAGTAGAGGCCATAATCATAATGCCTTACATATTGTACTGCAAAAAAGGTTAACGTAATAACAGTGTCTGTGTAAACCTAGGCTAAAGTCTTGTATCTTTGAGTTGTAGCTTTATATCTGTATCATTTTCTTTTGAAAATAATGGACACAAGTACATAAATGTGGTGGTTGCACAACACCCAACTCTTATTTCACAAAACATATCTTGGGGAAAAAATAAAAAGCTATTGTTCTGGTAACAATTGTTACACAATTAATGCTTTCCATTGAAGCTTCTATTGTCCACTCTTATGGCCATGTTAATACTTTTAAATTAGCGTTGCTCAAATTCGTGACTGAGTGCATTTGTATTTGCATTTAGGCAGAGGTTCTTACCCAGAATGATATACAAGAGTCTCATGCAAACCTATAATGTACAATCCAAGCAACTTTGTCTTAAGGGTGATGCTGTAAGGTCAATCAGTGGCAGCTTTGCAGTGCTGCGACTTGAACCCTGAACCATCTGGTCCCTAGTCCTGAGTCTTAACTAATTCTGTCTCTAATTTACACACAAGTAAAACTCCTTTACATTTATTTGGAGCTGAATTACCCTTTATCTAGGCCAAATTCATTTGAGTAAACAGACAAATATATATTGGGATACTTCATTATGGGATATTTCATTTTGAAGGATCCCCTACATTTTTGTGAGTAGTGTATAATGTAAGATGCTCTAGAATAACATCATACATGTAATGTATGACAACTAAACCTGCATGTCACATGACTAAGTCACTACATACCTAGGAATAGCCTATATATGTGCCTTGCATTGTCTTAGACTGTATCAACAAAACGAAGCGAGCATGGTAACTAAACTACAACCCAGCTGGCACTCAGCAACCTTCTCCAAAACACACAGTGTACGGGCTGAGCGATACGCAAACACACCTAGCATACAATGGCCTAGCAAGTTTACAGTAAACAAAACTGCCCTTTTACAATAAGCACAATGAGCACTGCTGTGCAGATAACATGTTAAGGGTCTCGGGTAAGGTAGAGCGTACCACATGTTCTTACTATCTAATTTGACTAATTTACTAGCAAAACATGTAAGCAACAGCTTCCGCCATGCATCTAACATCATGCATTTAATCATCTCTGGTAGTTCAGAAATGCAAATAAACTCTTAAAAACCACAATCTATAGGCGCTCTGATGGTAGAACCTAATGTGCAGGTCCACCACAGAGGAGACCCGGGTTTCGGGCTGGCTGTAGAAGCACGGTCAACAGCAACGCACAGTTTCACCTACTTAAACACTCATTTCAAACCTAGAAAACACGTTAAGCGAGTACTAAAGGCCCTTGTGTTTGCGGTTGCGTCTGTGTACTCGGGCTGGAGCCCTTATTGTGAGCGGACATCAAAGTTTTGGTCTGGTAACCCCACACCCATTCTCTGTAGCTAGCTCAGGTTTCTCCAGCAGGCAATGTGGTACAGTAAGCTTACAGAAACATGCCTTCATTAGACAGCTGCTTCAAAGATGTTCCTAGGAATTTGCCAGCAACAAAGCGGGATTTAAAATGAATTCCAGATGATCTGCCTTTCATTTGGATATGTAAAGGCTTTAACATATTCATCAGGTAATCATTTTTCTTATTTTCAAACCCGAGTCAACAGGACATAACAGTTGCTGACTTGTGCTTTAACTGCGGTGGAAGTTCTACACGTCACACCACTCATAATAGCTCTAGTCCCATCATTATTTAAATACTTAACCACAACGAGATTGAATATTATATTATTAATCAAACACTGCCAAACTGTTGAACACCAAAAGTTCATTTACACTCTTACAGGTTCTAAGTGACCAAAAGAATGCTCAAAAGAGTGTCTCAAAAGTGTCTAGTACCTTCAGCATCGCTATCTTCCTGAACATGCTGACACTTGGGCCCAGAGTTCAGAGGTCAGCTAAACAGTGGCCATGTCATCGTCCATCTCCGTCACCGTCACTCCAGTAAGAGTCACGACACCAAGACTAAAGTAGCCTCCTCCCTGCGCGATTGGGGACGCCTCATTACTGAGTCTGCAGGCACAATTTCTTTCCTTTCCAGTACCTTCCCACCTAAACCTTCCGTCGGTCTGTATTAAGCCTTTGCTTCCTTCTCTTGCACTTTCCCGTTGCAGATGCACGTGAGGGACCTGTTGAATATTTCATGTGATGAAGTACGATCTGAACTGGGGTTAAAGCCATAGTTCAGGCTCCTCAGCTGCTCCTAGGTGGAGTCGCTCAGATGACAATGGCTTAGTCTCATCATTAATTTGTGTGTCTTATCCAAAATGTCAGATATAGGGATTATTTCACAAAGCAGAATATCTCAGTTCGAAAAAGAATACAAGGCCAACAAAGGGGACTGGCCAAAAGGAAATGACTGAGGCTTGATTTTGGGTTATCTGGCTATAATGAGAAATTCGGCTTTGTGTTTCTAGGCAAATTCACCAGGACAACCCTGCAGATTCTGGTCAACAACAGATTTCAAGACACATGAGTCAGTGTGACCCGTCTGATTGGGTGTGATATTATTTTTCCGTCAACATGCACTCACTCCTTATGTGGGTCAGAGATTTTCAACAAGGACAACAAGAAAAACATGATGTAATACCTCTAAAACGTGGTGTCTCTAAAATCTTTAATTAAGATCAAATTAACTTACATATGAAAGCCCTAATCCATGTTAATACAGCTAACTGGCTATCTTTAGTCCGCTGCATTGCATAGACATTGTTACTATAGTAACCAATATGGAGAATCTCCATTAAAAGTGACTACAGTTGGAAGAAACAAATCAGATTTGGTGTTTGGTAGCAGTCTTTAAGCAGTCTGGATGCTCTCTAAATGATAACATCTGATACACCCTGCAGTCTGAATTCTAAAACTAATTCCAACTCACTTGTCCTGACCTCTGTTCACATGATGCAGACGAATTGGCTCTCTAACACACAAGGAAACCCTTTCAATACATACACTGTAAACAGAATCGAACCAGTGCCAGTAATACCACAATAAAACATTAGTGTAATAAAACACACTGCAGGAGCAAGAGCACAGCTACACCACAAGCAAAAGCAAAGCCATTAACGCTCACACACGTAGGAGGAAATTGACTCAGGTGATGAGCATGCGCCCACACACACATCACACATACACACACACGTGAAGGTGGCATGCACATCTGCAGGTGCAGACAGGGGCTCAAGATTCAGTCATCCAGCAAGTGAACCTGCATTCAACAAGTCGATGTTTGGTCAGACTGCATGCTTTGTTAAGCTGCCCAATAGTAGAGGTTAACGCAAAAATTATAGTTATGTATGGTATGGTTATGCAAAATACATGAAAAAATTGCAGTTTATCTGCCGAATATAAGATTTTAAAAAGGAACAAAATCGTCCATGTGCAAATTCAGAGAAAAAATGTGTTATAATTAAAACAAATCAGCCTTGAACTACCCCAAGAAATGAAAGGTGACACTTTAGGAATCCTTAAACAAAAGACTTATCTGCTCCTTCAAACATTTACAGCCCAAACTGTAGCTCATGGTGGAGGGAGGAAATGTGATCATCACCACCGTTGCAACAATGGAACTATCGGCCAATCTAGGACCTGACATGGATGACTTGGACACTGAGCTTAGACTGTTTCTCCATGCAGGTTCACTCTCACTGTAAGGGAGACCAGAGTGGTCCATGGGCAGGGCTGGCACTTCAATACTTTCAATAAAGTATCCTGTAGGCACATAACTGTGCTTATGAGTAGCATGGAAACATTTCCCAATAGTTTTAAGATTCTGTGCCATGCTGTTATATAATGAAATGCTTTTTCTTGTGAGATCTTCTTTTCTCGAGTAATTGAGTTTTTCATCTAGATCAACATATAGATCCAACGTATTTTCTGAAAATTGGAATGCACACATTGTTTTGGTTTTTTTTTTTATGTTGCATGTTGCTCGGTTCATTTGCTGATGATCGGGAAAACAAAGCAAGCCGTTGAGCCCCAGCTTGCAGGCAAGGAGCACAGGGGATGAGAACTTACCAGGCATCTCTGTCAGGCTCATTGCTCGTATAAACACGGCACATTTCCGAACCCAGTGGGGTCCTGACACTTGGCACAAAAAAAAGAGGACATAAAGGTCATTTGAAAGCCAGGAAGCAAGACTTACACATACAGCAATGGAGTGAGAAATGATATAAACTACTTCACTGCTCATGAAAACCGGGAGACATTTCGAAACAGAAATGAAATATCCCCCGATTTTTGTGCGCAGTATATTTCACAAGAAGTGCTAGACCTCAGATCATTATTGTCGTTATTCAGTAAATCCGCATCGTGAGGAAACGATGAACAGGAAATGATCGCATGAGCAGTGCCAAAAATACCTCTTTTCACCGCAATACACTTTGATAAACAATGTGCTGAAACATTAAAAATCAGGCAGAAAGGGCTGGCCCTGGTTATAGATGCAGTGTATGTTTGGTTAATTAAAAAAAAAATCTAAGTATATCAAATTCCAACCTTTGCAGCACTTAAGGATTAACACAGCTTCTCATGAATTTTTACTCAGAATACATAAAGTCAAATAAAAAAAAAAATGCACTCTCAGAAAAACAAATAATCTATATTTGTTTCACAATACAATTATTAGTTTTATTACAATATCTGAAAGTTTGACCACACTGGTTTCACTGGTCTTGCTTGTGCGTTGTTGTTTTGTGAAGCTACATTCGTTTGCATTATATTAACTGCGATGCCGCTCCGACTTTAATACCTCTTAGCAGTTCAGGCCGCTCAAACATAACTGGTAGAGACAGCCAGCACTTGTAATCACAGCTGAGATCAGTCAGACAGCTGGGAGAGGAGGGGTGCGGTCCAGCAGGAATGCTCTGGTATTGGGAGTATTTGCTCTCCATGTCAAAGGGGCAGCAAGAAGATCGTGTTTTTGTAGCAAAGCCAGCTGATATGCATGGCCACTCCACAGCGTCGAGCTCGATGGTTTAAACATGCCATCAAAATAAAAAAAGATAAAACTAAACCCTGCACCCAGGAGATAGAAAGACAGGAGAAAGATACCAAGAGATCAAATGCCTCATCTTTGCTGAATCTTGTCCAGTATGGCAGCTAACATTCTGGTGAATTAGACGGGTTATCTCAGGGTTTAACCCTCTACTATAGACTGAATCCAATAAGGTCCACAATTGTTTGCATAGTATTATGGAAATATTGC
Source organism: Parotocinclus spilosoma (assembly GCA_033117975.1). Lineage (NCBI taxonomy): Eukaryota > Metazoa > Chordata > Actinopteri > Siluriformes > Loricariidae > Parotocinclus > Parotocinclus spilosoma. The sequence continues at coordinate 3,336,171 of JAVSBV010000083.1, read as the reverse complement.
CAGGAATAAAAAAACGGAATATTGAGCTAGCTGACAAATCCTCACAAGCTGTGGATCTTATCTACCCATGCTGATGGTCAAAGCCATGAGTTTGTTAGTTGTCAGTGGTAACACACTTATAAGAGGCTTAATATAGTAGCTGTACACTGCTAGTCTCCACCATCATGTGGGCTGCATCTCTATAGAAACAAAGCTAAGGTTTTCTCTATAGCAGGCGGTGTTAATAGATAAAAAAAGAAACACACATGGAACGTTCACAAACCAGAATATACAACAGCAAAAAGAGCCTAGTGGTTTGTCATAAAGTGATTTATTTATGTAAACGTTGTTTACCTGTGTTACCCATCTGCAAAAAATGTGTGACTTGGATTACTTTGGGCCCCATGAGTTGCCTCTTATGAGTTTCTCTTACAACTTAAATCTACTACTTTTTGACCACATTAAAAAGTGTTGTATCTGGATTGTACCCTGATATGATATTAACCACATTAATTTACAAGTAACAGTACAAGTCTCCAGTCAGCCAGCTCGTTAACTCGTGCTTTGGTAATACACAGCTGCATGGGGATGAAATTTGGAACGTTTTTCAACACCTTTCGCCAGTTTGTGCCCTGCACCTGACCTCGAAGCATGGCAGAAGGACTCCTGACAAGTCATTGAACAACCATTGTTTATTATTGTCATAATGAACTGTCTTTCTGAGCTAATCACCCTGATCATAAATGTCCACTGTCTTCATTCCCAAACTTGCATAAGAAAAATCCAAAGAAAAGCCAACATTTCACAAAAGCCTTTTAGGTTTTTCTCAAATCCTCTGCTTCTTAATCGTAACTCATAGAAGAATGACAGTGCAGGAGAAGGAGGCCTTGTATGGTCAATGGTGCAAGCAATGTTGGAGTATGACAGTGTAGTAACGCTGACACGCTTGTGTGATTTTTTTTTTAACCTTATGATTCCATTCTGGTCAGGGTCCTAAGGGGTCTGTAACACTATGCTACCATGGACATAACGGGATTGCAGGAATAATGGCTGGTTTGAGAGTTTGATGATATTCTATCCAAGCACAGGCTTGAGAGATTGAGCAAGATCTTATTCGAACCACATCTCCAGAAGAGGCAAGAAGTTGCTTGTCATTGTCAGATCAGAGTTATATCAGCAAAGTCTTTAAAGCAGGTAGGGCGCTCTGGGAAATCCTCTGGAACAAGAACTGAACAGTGATCTAAAGCACACATAAAAACAGATTTCCTTTCCCCGTTTTCTGCTGCTTCTGGTTCAGAAAGCCCTTTCTAACCTTTTACACAAGCCTATAAATTTTCTGTCCCACAGTCTTCTACTGCCCTTCGACCATTCATTGAACAAAGCAGGCCTTTGCCTTCCCATTCAGCCATGGATTCAGAAGGCTCTGGGAAGCCCCCTCCCCTCTCCTGCTGCTGCTTCATACTTCCCCAAGCCCCCTTCTTCCCCAGGCCACCCATCCCCCTTTCTTCTGAAGGCCCTCATTTAAGGATTCAACACTTGCATCACAGATCAGAACCATGACCCTGAACTTCTCACGGCTGCACTTCTACTTCTACACTCTAACCCGTATGATGCAACTTCCTGCTGCAAACAGAAAATACAATAAAACGTAGCAAACATCGAGATCGGTGCCTTGTTGAGAGTTAGGAGATTAAATGGGTGCAAACAAAGTCATTGGCTGAGATGATTTCTGGGTCAAGCTTGATGCAAAAGCGTGAGCATTCCGGATCAGGATCTCTTGGAAACTGTGCTCCCACAGTGTAATGGCCCACCCCCACAACACCCTGTCCTCCTTTCTATGAAGGGGCAGGAAAGACAGGGAGCGATGGGCAGCATACTAAACGCTCTATCCCAGCTGGAGCTACACGAGAGACAGAAGGAAAAAAAAAAAAAGAAGAAGAGGGAACTAAAGAGAGGGGTGAAGAAAAATGAAGCGAAGCAAACCAAAAGGGCCAAAAAAGACATTCACGGCGCAATGGGAGAGTTGGACAAGGTACATATGTGAAAGAGCCATGTGATCATGTGACTGAGCAGGGGAAAGAAAAAGATGGGAGAGAACAAGAGGGGCTTTTGGAAGAGTAGCTGGCTGACGTGGTCGCTGTGAAGGGTGGGGCTGGCTCCAGGAATGATGCCACTCTGAGAACACTTCTTGTGCTGGCATGGCGTGATCTGGGCACGAGTTCAAAGCAGCTGTTTCTATAGGAGCCGCCTGGAGCTCAAACAACTGCCATGTATTAGTGCGAAAAGAAATATATGATGTGACAGATTAGCAAGAGGCAAAGGAAATGCTTTATCTATAACCACAACGTGTCAAATAATAATAGCGAGCATCATCGGTGCTAATACTGACCTAGTCCGCCAAACAGCTTTCAGACAAGTTTTCAGTGTAAAGTTTTGGACAGCTAGCGAGTTTAATGTTAACTGACGTGTTTGACAGCACAGAGCAATGACTGTGAATCTGAACAACCCTAATAAATTGATAGAAGTCAAGTCAAATTTATTTCTATAGCGCTTTTTACAATGGTGCATTGTCTTAAAGCAGCTTTACAATATAATAGAATCTTAAAAGGCCAATTCCACATTGAGCAAGCCTAGAGCGACAGTGGAAAGGAAAAATTCCCTGAATACAGAAGGAAGAAACAGGGACCCGACCTCCTTGGTTGGCCTAGAGTTTTTAAGGTATTAGAGAATATCTTTATTTCTAGGTTTACATCTTTCTTCATAATAAGAGCCTTGCTACCCCTTCGCTGTAATAATCTGAATTTTCCCACTGTGAACTACCTTATCGATTTATGTTATTTTGCCTTTTGATAGCTATTGAAAGTCATAGGCTGGATGTACTGGATATGCTAAGATGTGTTAGCTGGCTAAAGAGGGAGAATCTTTAACACTTAAAGTGAAAAACATTAGAAGATATCCACATCTAAGTAAAACGCAGGTACTAAAGTTCATAGTTTTAACACAGATGTAACTGGTCATGGGTTTACTGCTATGGTAATATGGACCTTAAATGGCAGATTTAAAGCCTGTGTATACAGGTGACCCTCCTTATCAAAACAGAATAACATTGATTTACAGAGCACGTGCTTTGTATTCAGTATTTTAAGTAATCTAAAAAGATTCAAATATACACCAGTATATGCATGAGTTAACTACAAATACCAAGCTGCCTTATATATGGGTATTGAGCATCTGCAGATTTTGGTATCAACCAAATCTTGGAACCAATCCCCATGGATACATCTTGTTTGCTCCATGTTTTGGGCCTTTGGGATAGTAAGCCTGTAAAGATTTAAACAACAAACAATTCTTCAAACTCCAGGAAAACAGAAGAACGCTGAAGCGGCACTATGAATTCCCATACATGCATGTTCATTGTGGAATGAATAAATGAGAGATGAGGCTCGATGGAGCATAAGGATGGCATTTTGACTAAATAAGCCCCGACTCTGGCTCGAGGGAGCACGCTGAGCTTTCAGCCTGGGAAAGAGGTCAAAGACACAGCTGGGGCTTACAGTAGAAGTCCCTCAACGAGTTCCTAAAGCTCAGAACAGCTTACTGCTGATCTGGCCAAAATATCACATCATGATTGTTTTTCAGGTTAATTAAGAATAATTCAAATAATAGCAAAATACTACTTATAGTAATCTCTCTTATGTTTTGTGGTGTAAACTTAAATCCACTGCACAGGAATTGTGGAAGTGATGTAATCCACACGAGTCTGTCGTGGTTGGATTCAGCATGCTGTCTGGCTGTTACACCTGGCTTTTGGTGAATCCTTTGGTGATTTGTCTGATCAGATGTGTCAATCTAGTCTTTGTACAGAAGAACAACTTGTTTGCATCATGTCCGTTGTGTAAAATGCAAATCCGTTCCACATAAGTGGGGGATCGGTTTGCAGTCAGCAGCTCCTCTGCGTTACCATGTTGACAAATAATAAAGCCCTGAAGCCCTGTACACTCTAAGCTACTATTGGGTTATTTGTGGGTCTGTCAGGGAAAAGACAAACTGAGCAGAACATTTGGGTTAAATTCTGCCACATATTTTAATTTATGTACTGTAGATGGAGTAGAATAAAGCTAGGGAGTGTACTGCAGCCCCGTGCACATCCCACTTCATTTAGCGCTTCATTATGTAATTGATAATGAAGCAAGGGTTAGATCGTTTTTATTTGATGATGTCATACAAGTGGTTCCCACACACCGACAGAAACCTTCATGTTTAATTTGAGAGGTGCAATTCGGATTGCGAACATTTAATTATCATTTTCACAAAAGACTCACTGGGTTAAAACAGTCATCAGTTGCATCCCAGACCATGGATGTGACTGGTTCCAAATTGATCTAACTGAATTGAAACACAACTCACAATGTGCACTGCCAAATAAACCATGGATGCTTCACCCCAATTATCTCCTGGTCAGGGTTTCCTGTGGCATAAGACTGCCCTGAAGGAGTCGTTGCTTCAGAAACAAGGGATGATCCCCCAGCCATCCTTTTCTTCCTCAGTTACAGTCCGTAAAAAACCCCTATGAGGCACTATGAGGCTGTTTTCCATGTGCAGTGGAGGTTTGCTCTGATCAGTCTGTTGATTGGTTCTAAGCACCTTCTTTCCAAGTTCGTATCCAGTCAAACTGGCTTCTCCACTATTTCTGAGCAAACTGTTCCCACGGTAAACATCCGTATCTTATGGACACTTTCCCAATGTATCTGCCCACATGGAGAGTGAGTCCAGCCCAAAACGATGACAGGTATCAATTCAGCATGGAGCTGTGAGGTTCAATAGCACTTTGCTTTTGGAGAACACTGGCAGACTCTTTTAAGGTAGTATTTGCAGGGATGTTTTGACTTTATTATCAGAAAAGACTTAAAATGCCTTGCTGATTTGTTAGTCCAGATAGAGGAATGTTTCCCTGCACATCACAAGCATAAACAAGCAAAAGTGTACGTCTAAACTGAACGTCAGGTGAATCAATACATTTGATCAATAAATCAATTGACCAAGGTGTTTTGCTGATTTCTGCTTGTTTACACAAGTCTCAGAGTCCAGCTGAAGGAGTGTGTGTTTACATAGTGTGTCTGTATACAGTACCCAAATGGTACTCAGTGATTCAGCACTACCATACCAACACACATCTGATTGCACATCTGATGCAGTATTACCAGTATGAGCTTTTTGGTGTTCTTGGTCTGGAGTAGTCGAGGTGCTCAGCTTGGAAAAATGTCCAAGCCGGTTAACCTGAGGCCAGGATCAGACTGGTACTCAGTATATGATGGTTGCATCCCCAGTGGCCATGCTTGTTGTTATGGAACTCAAAACAATGGCAGCATGATGATCACGGATGTGCGCGCCATAAATAGAAGTCCACACACCGACAGACAACACCTTAATCCACTGAAATCCAAACTGTGCATATATTATATATAAACAAACACTATTCAATACATCATTTCGAAGGCAGGGGCGTAAACCCCTGACCATCCCCAGGGCGCTGCGTTCAGCATCAGATAAGGACAAAGCCTGTGGTCCAAAGCAGTGACAGACACCAAAACACGGGTCTCTAGCAATACACACACAGCAGCTCAGTCTGGCTGAACCAGACGCACATTAACAGCAAAGTACAAGCTGGTAGCTCAAGAAAACACAGGGGCAGCGCGGAGGGACCGCATCCTATCCAGCAGAAAAGACGCTAGAAACGAAAATGGCTGTAAACATTTCCAACTTACCACCATTCCGGGAAGCAGGTTAGGAAGCTGCGGTCGGTGGACCTCCGTTTTTAATTCCGTCTCCCCGTTTTTCAGTCTGAATAACGGTCCTGCCGAAGCCCCTTTAACGCTTGACATTAGCATTACATTTTCGCATTAGTACAAAACACGTCCTCGCGCACCAAAAGCAGCGACCGTTATTTTTCAAAATTAAACCAAATCTAAGAGCCAGCAGAAAGCAGAAACGCCAGCGTGCTTAACACAGCGTATCGCTATCCAGAATCGCTAGTACTTCCCCAAACATGCAGCCAAACCGCTCGGGTGCTGCAAGTCAGACGAGGAACTTGATGAAGTGGGTGAATAAAACGCCATTTTTCCCGCGGCAATCCCAGACTGCGCGCAATGTAACAACGTCCACGTGAGCCTCAGTTCGCTCATCCTTCGTGTCTAAATGTGAGCGCCAATGAGGGAAAGCTGGGGGTCCGTTAGACCGGACTAACACAGATCCAGCGGGGGGATACGCGCACGATGACTTGTTCGTTGTGAACCAAACTACACAAACTATGCCCAAACGACACAAACTACTCCCGTAATTACGTGTTTTTTATACAGATCTGGACAGGATTTGTACATGCAGGAACAACATTGGATTTATTTCCCTAACAACTCTTACATGATCCCCCTTTTTTCCAAAATGGGATTTCCTTCCAATGGACCAGTTGGACAAAAGGAATCCAGGAGCGCGCCTCTATAGCGTGGGGTGGAGGCTGCACGATTACGGACTGTAGAAAGTTTGTAAACCCTTTATCTAATTAATAT